>JAWWEU010000091.1:10586466-10605271 GCA_035583155.1 Acropternis orthonyx
TCCATTGTCACTTCCTTTCAGACAGTTCCTCTCCTTTTTCCCTTTGATTGATTGATCTACCTCAATCTATGCTAATTTTGCTTCCTTCACACACTCATCTGTGCTTTGCACTTTCTCTCAGTGTTACCACCCTGTGTGAGAAGGAGGAAGGAGGGATAAAAGAAAGGCTGTGGGAAGGAAGAGGAGAGTGCACAGTAAAAGCTGTTTCCCTTTCCATGCTGTTTGAACCATCCTGTCAGCTGGCTCCTAAGCCTGTGGTTGGTTTGCAAAATCAAAGGAGTTCCCTCACCCAGGAGAAAACATTTTTTTTCAGAAAACCAACATATTGTAGCACTGGAAGCACATATGGAAAATTAGAGCCTTCCGAAGTAAACAGTCATTTTGATACTATCAATCAAAGCCAACATGAGGTAGATTTCTATAATTAATAAACTTTTATAAATAATCCTTGCCTGGTATTATGTTTGATTAGCTTACAGCAGTGGAGGGATGGATTCTCCGCCTGAGAGCTGTTATCCTGCAGAACGCTTTGGCAAGTGGGAGAATTCACTTTGGAACATGGATTAGGAGGCACTCCAAAAATTTCAGCTTCTGAAAACCAAACTGACACAGTATGTGTATTTCTAAGGGACTGCATGGATTGATCAATTAGGGACAGATGAGATGAGTCTTTCCAAATGGATGCTTCAAAAATGTGTGTGATAGAACACTGCTGTGATTAAAGCATCCAGGGATGTCATCACCTAACCAACTTCCAGAAATTTATCACAGATGGTTTAAAGTCAAGAGGGATTCCTATCTTGTCTCTTTATATTCATGTCTCATTCAGACATCCCTCAGAAGCACTGGGATATGTTATCAAAAACCACTGTGTGATTAAAGAAAAAAAAAAGTTTTGGGTTTTTTTTGTAGCCTTTTTTTTTTTTTTTTTTAATATATGAAATTCAATGAAGCATTCCATTGACTTGAAGCCTGCTACCACGTCATGTGAGATGCTTCACTTTTAAAACTTCTGATCTGCTCAAGGAGGAAGCGCAGTTTAGCTTCTGAAATGGAGATTGTTTCTCTGTTTAAGACTTTCATATGTCAGGTGTGAGAACAGAGTAAACAAGGTCAGTTCTGTCTGATTTTCACACATTATTCCTGGCAGTACTTGTGGAATCTGGTAATTTCTAGAGGCGTGGAAAGCAGACATTAAGTCTTTGTATCCCTAAAATTACATCTTCCTTACACAGGGTGCCTCTTCTTTAGATGTCTTGGGAGGGATACAGCAAATTTTGGATTCTTAGTAGTAGAGAGGAAGAGGAGATGAATACCTTGCTGGTTGTGTGCTGGCAACTTCAGTTCCTTTGTGTTCCCTGATAAAAGGGATCAATCAAGCTGTCATAGAATTCCACCCTTAGCCCGAGTTAGCACTACTGACAGTCTGTGTGCACCTGATGTACAGTCCCAAATCAAAATGTCACATGTATCTGATAAAGGGAAATAGCTGTTCTACAGAGGCGTTTTGCCAAACTTTTAGTGGAGAAAATGGAATATTTGCCTATATTAATTGAAAGTTTTATAAATGTAAGAGGCAACCTGAATTCACACATTGAAGTCAGAACAGAGCAAGTGTAAAAAGAGTTAAGAAGTCTGGATATAGCAAAAAACAAATGGGAGTTATAATATAAAAATGATGTTATTTTAATCAAGAAGGTAGGAAGGTTTTGATGATAAAACTGGTCCTTATCTTCTCTCCATCCCCTTCCCTCTCCTTGCAACTCAAAACAAGGTGGTTAATTTTCTAGGACAGTTTGGAATGTGTTGGTATCTAAAGATCACATGCGTGGATTAACATTTGGATAGACTTTTGAAAATAGGAAGAGTTGTAGATATTAGCTCCTACACCTTCAAATAGCATCTGTGTAAAAGGGGAAGAAGCAGCAGCTGAGCCCTTGAGCTGCTTTGCAAAGGCTTGTGCAAAGATAGGTGAGTAGAAGAGATTCAAAACCTGGGGCAGAGCCAGAGCTCTGTGGAGAGCTGATGTGGTATTTGAAAAGGCCAATATCAGCCTGATAAACCAGAGAACTCTTCAGTGCCTCATTTACATCCCACTGGGGGTACAAGCGTCATATCCCCCTTTTTGTGAGGATGAATTTTTTCCCCCCTACCACGCTGCTCCAAGGTTCTTTAGCATTACTGGCTCTTCCACCAGCAGGAATTGTCCCATCTGAACCTTATAAAATGTTAAACTTAAATTACATCTGTGAGTGACAGGTGGCAGACTGATCTGGGGAAGGGCGAAGCAGCACAGAGCAGAAGAGATGTTCTCAGAGCTTTCACCCTGGTTGCTAAGGAAACTGTTCCTTTTCTGTATGTTCAAAGAGTTGTCTCTAGCTAGACTGGCATCAAGATATTTGCTGGCAGACATGCCATCATTTTCGACTTATCTCCCTCTGTGTTTGCTTTTGTCTAAAGAAAATAAAAAGGGAAAGAAAAATGAAAGAAAGCACACAACAAAATTCAGTGGGTTTCCTTAGGCACATGTGGTTCCTGACTGGGTTGTGATCTCAATGTAGGGGATCTTTGCTGCTGCTTCAGTGGGACCTGACTATAGTTGCCAGACTAGTTATTTGACCTCTGTTTAACCCATCTTCTATAATATATTGCATCCTATTAAGAGATAAATTACCTGCAACACAAATGTCACATAAAAACAGAGGTTTAAGCGTGATCCCCTCTCCATTCAAGTGTGCAAACTCTCTCTGAATGCAATAGAACTGTTCAAGAACTTACAGTAAAACATGTGCCTGTCAATTTACAGAACACTGGAAAAGTTTTTGGGGGCCCAGACTGTCAAAAATAAAGACTTATATTGGAATTACCAGTGGCTGAATGTCTGTGACTTGGTATTTTGTGTCAGCCAACAAGTTTACCACCACTGATATGGTTTTTGTTGTGAATTTGCTCGTTTCAAGCCAGATTATATTTTTCATAGTAGTCTGTCTGGGTGGTATTTCTTTTCCTCTTTGTCCTTATTCTTAAAAGGTCCGTTTGTCTTAATACTTGAAACGGAGCTATTAAAATAACTAGAGTTATGTATTTTCCTCTTCACAGTGAATATACAGGTTATAATGCAGTGGTTGTCAGGGGCTAGTAATTTTCTGAGAACTCTGGGTGTGCTGCTGAATCCTCTGAGGTAAATGGCAAAATTCCAGTGCACAATACTTGGGATTCAGCTGCATTCATATGTTAGTGTTTTTGGCTGGGATTTGCTTAGTGAGAAACCTCCCTTGGGCTTCTCTGAAAATCCCAACCTTTTTCAACACTCTTGAATATTTCTTTCATTATTTGGAGTAATGTGTTTAAAGAAGGCATCAACTTGCTAATAGAAATGCAAAATTTTCCAGCACTCTGGATCCATGGTTTGCCTTGGAAAAGCTTTCAGAGCTGGGTCTATGGTTTTAAACACCCCTAAACTAGCTTTCTTTGCACATACTTGTATGGTATGTAGTCAGGTCCCTGTGAATGTGTACTTAGTATCCTGAATGGGTCCACATATGTTAGACAAACATATTTTTAATACGTGTTGCCTCCACAGAGAATTTAGGCACAGCCAGGAATTCTTTTAGATATGTGCTACTGGCAAGGAACAGTGAGTTGTGAAGCCAAACATTTCCCAAAAATGCAAATGCCTTGGATGGAGCTTGCTGGGGAGGGCTTTTAGGGATGTAAAGAGGGAAAAATGGGAGGGTTCAGTTCAGAAAGGCACGGTACACCTTGCATAGGATGTCTGCTGAGATGGAGGAAACTTGCCATCACTGGTGTTGTCTCTGATGCCAGCAAGAACTGAGCAGCGCCTTCCCAAAACGTGGCCACCTTGCTTCTGAGCTGGAGTCTCAGGAATTGTCTCCTGTTGGACCACTTTGACAATGAGAGTTTCTAAATAACCACTGACTCTAAAATGGTGATTTTTTTAGCATCTTGACCCTAACAGTTCTGAACCAGGTTTAAAGTGAATGTAGCCCTAAAGACACCCTGCCCCTTGGCCGTGTCATTTTGCTGTGGCTGAGGACATTACTAGGTCTGTGAAAGCAGGATCTATGCTGGAGTCTTTTCAACTCACCACGAAATCAGGACCAGTTCAGTGGAGCAGACTGAAGAGCAGCTCCCAGAATAGCTCCTAGGAGGCTTTCCAAATCTGAGGGTATGAAGTCTTTTTCTCCAGTTCTGTAAAGGCAAAACTAGATGTTCCACCTTGCTGATTCCTGCCACTGTTTTGTGCTAGCTGGGAAATTCTCATTATCCGTACAGAGAAGAAAACTCATAAGTGGAAAGAAACTGGAACTAAAATATTGGGGCTAAGGGGTAGGATTCTCCTTCGTGTTTCTATCTTGACTTAGGCTTCTGCATAGCTGACATTTTTTGTGAGTGGTCAGATGCTGAATGACCATTTCTCTCCTCCTAGATCTCCTGAATACAAGCTTCATGGGCATCTGGTCCTTGTTGTTGATTTTCTCCCACTCTTTTAATATATGGAAGTCCAGATACCTGCCTACAGAAGGACTGGGTGCACTGAGAAGCCACGATGTGCCCAAACTGTTCAGCATCAATGACTTGGGGACTAAGATTTGGACCTCACTGACAGGACCTGCGGCTTAGATGGAGCCCTTAACTTTTTGTCTGTGCTTTGTTGAGGTCGGGATGCATAACTCAAATTTAAGACAGTGTCAGACTAGTTATAGACGCTGCAATAACTTAACTTTGAAGTCCATTTGTGGATTTATTGCTAAGTCAGTTAGGAGTCTTGGAAATGCCACTGCATCTTTCAAATCCATCCAAAATTACATTCCCATGTCACTTCATATATCTGGTAACATTTACAGTGTTATAAAACACAAGGAACTTTAACTTTGAAGGCATGGAAACTTCCAGAATTTTTCTAAATTATACACACAGAGAAGGAGGTTTTAATTTTAAAAAACAAAGTTATTTTTTGGGCCATGCATTTTCTATCTTCCAATGAATCTTTCTAATAATTATTTTGGCTTTGGGGTACTCCACTATGTTACTGGTGGGAGGAAGGAAATCTGCTGAGAATGACAGCCACTCTCCACTTCTTTTTTGCTTTACATAATGTTAAATAACATAAGACTGTACATTCTTACTTGGAAAAATTGTAAGACATGTCTTGTAAATCTTACATAATATGCAGAACAAAAGATAAAACCTGACTTTAAAATAAATTTCACAATAATTCTTTTCAAAACTATGTTGTGCATGGAAATAATTCATGGTGGTAAGGAGTTAATCATGTTTATTATGAGTTTGTAGCTGTATAATATATAGTATATATATATTAGTATATAGTATATAGCTATAATCAGATTGCTCTCCACAATTGCTAGAAATTATACACAAAAAGGGTATTTTGTGAAGATATTATTGTAGGTAGAATGTTTGGTCTGAAATTTTGTATTTTGCCCCTAGTTTAAATATAATAGTGAGTACAAAATACATGCTGTACCTTTGGAAGTGTCCCAGTTGTTCCTGGAAGATTGGTCATCTTGATACTCCTCAGAGAAGGATGGTTTTGATCCACTACTTTATTCAACTTCATGCACTGGAAAGAACAAAGCCTTATTGCTTTGAATAAGAAAAATTGGGAAGATAGGGCTGGTTTTGAGACATGAATTAATATCTGTGTGCATGAGGTGAAATTTTAGACAGGACTTGTGTCTTTGGGGAACTTGCTGCCGAGGGAGAGGTATGAAAATTTGATTTGTCAGGAGACCCTCTCTCCAGTGATCTGCCATCAAATGACATTACACCTTCTTCCGATGCTTCTTCCTTGCTGGGTCTGATGCAGCTGAATGAAAACTCAGAGCTTTTGTTAGCAGCCCAATGTACGAGGTCATACCTTTTTTTATTTTTTAATTTTTACCAGTATCTTAGACGTGTTTATCCATGAACTACACTACCTACGCTTTGAGACCTCTTCCACGTTGCACCCTTTCAAAATTTAAGTAAATGCTACACAAACGTGGAACTGATGGGCATCATTTCCCCTTTGGCAGAGCAGTGAGGCCTCCATCATTCATTCAGGCATTGCAGTTGGTGTGTTTGACAAGGGTACAAGCCAAGGCAGGGCTGTGTTGAAGGACAGATGGTTGCTTCAGGTCTCAGGATTTGAAAACTGGTCCCACCAGCTCACAGCAGTGTGTTTGCAGTGTCTGGCTGTGGCCACTTTAGGAGACACAAAACCACCATCCTTCTCATTCCCTGAAAAACTGAGCTCTGGTTAAAGATTTAGTATCAATTACTGGAAGGCAGCAGAGATTGCCATCTCAAAGTTAGTGTTTCATAATACATGTGTCTGAAAATACCAGTCAGGAAGAATATTTTGGTTTTCACCTCATTTCCTCCTTATGACAAAGAAACCTCCTTGATGCTGTTTGCATATTTTATTTGTCTGACTATCTAATGGGTCCTGTCAGTAATCAGGTGGGGCACTCTGAATAATGAAGAGATGAAATTGTTAAGCAATCTGCAAAGCAAACTCTGCAGTGAGTTGTCTGTTTGAATGATTATATATTTACATTATTCCAAAGCTAATGCCTTAGCTGTCTCCCTGTTTCCTCAGTACCTGTTTCATTGCTGTTATATTTACAGCAGGATCATACAAGAAGCAGGATCCTGCAAACATGCAGAATTGTAGCATTTCAACCTAACAGGACTAATGAACTCCCAAGCCAAACATAGTATTGCAGACTGATTGACAGTGTGAAATTATTTTATACATTGCTGGGTGAAGTTCCCTAACCAGTAAAATCTGGCGAGTGTGTAAAAGTATTAAACTGAACTTGCATGGTAACAGTTAGTTCTGTGGGTAAATAAACCATGTTAACTGTTAATTCAAACATAGTTGTTTCTCATGTTTGCTCTCCTTTTCTCTGTGTTCTGTTTAGCCACTTACTTGACTTTATTTAAACCATAGATTTTGATATCCCAGAGGAACATTCTGTTGTCTGTAAGTGCATAATAAAATGGGACTCTCAGAACATCTGAGCTGTTTGGCTGTTCCAGCATTGTGCAATAATCATTGGGTCAAAGCAGCAAAGACAAACCTCCTGGATTTTAGGATCAAGAATCTCTGCTGCTTCTACTATCTACACATCAGAGACAGCAGCTTTGCTTGTAGGACGTCTTGTAGAAAGCCTGTGGAATGAAGAAAGGAGAAGGAAAGTTTTGTGTAAGGCAGAAAATAAGAGTCTGGAAGAGGTTTTAGGGCATAAGAGAAAACTGAGCGGTATCATTGTGTGTGTTGGACAAGGAGTCCCAGCTGCAGGTCCAGAGGATGGCAGCTGGTAGTGCTTGTGGCAGAAGCACATCTGGCAAAACATGCAGAGGAATTGGAGAGTGAAAAGAAATAGGTGTAACTCAGAAGGTGACCATATAGTGTCCATGGGCATGTCATTTTCCTTGCCTTGCCCTGGGACATGCGAGTGTTTGCCTCAAACCTGGATTTACTGGGTAACATGATGGATTTACAGGAATCCTGAACCTTACTTTGCACCACCCACATCCTGAATTCCTGAGCAATGGTATTTTGGAGATCAGCTCTGCAGTTCAGTGCCTGAGCCCTGCACAGCTGCACACACAGACAGCTCATTCGTGAGCAGTAAACCTGGTGCATTCTCAATGGAGTTACTCCATTGCTTGTGTTCACGCCTCTTTGTCAAAAAAAACAAAACAAAAACAAAAACAAATAAAAAAACCACAAACAAAACACCAAAAAACCCCCAAACCCCATCATGAATAAAGGAAAAATAGCCTGTGGATTGAGAACAGTTCATGAGGATGAGGGAGAGATCCCAGGGCAGAGAAAAAAATTAGTAATGGGTTTGATAGCCAGAACCTGAACGATGGGGCAATACACAAAGGAAAATAGTCAGAATTCTACTGGTCTCTGTTGCTTTGCTTTTGCTAGTTATTGATGGGGAAGGAGATGGGGACAGTGATGAGAAATTTGTTGGGGGATTTTTTTTTTTTGGTTGTTTTTCTTCTTCTTTTTTTTTTTTTTTTTTTTTTTTTTCATGGTGCAACTGTATCTGTATCTGTATCTTTATAAAGACAAAAGCGGCAAATAGGTTTCCTCTGCTGGGTGAGGTATTTGCAAATCTAACACAATAATGTAGCATTGGAAAACATGGTTCTATTTTGAGAGAAAGAGCAGAGGGAGAAGTGGAGGCATGGGATGTAGAAGAGTACAGGGATGGGGTTATAAGGGTTGGGATTATAAATGATGGGACATAGGACTGGCAACAGAGACCCCCCAGCTATGAAAAACTCACCCTTGGGGCGGTGGAAGCTTGAGAAAAACAACAGTAAAAGGGGAGATAGCAAGTAGCAATTTAAACTACATTATCATTACTTTCCCTCTAATGGCTAGAGCTGGACTAATAATTAGCAGGCTCTTAAGATTTCAATTATTCTTGCAATACTTTCTTGGCTTTGTACTTATAAAAGTACATTACCACCCCTCTCTGAAACAAATCAGTCCTTTTTCTTTTTCTTTTTCTTTTTCTTTTGTTTTCTTTTCAGGAGCTTGGATGCAGGAGATTTTCTCTACACCTATCCTTCCAGTACATGAGATGTGGCTTGCTCTGCCACTCCTGCACAAGAAAATGGTTCCTGGGTGTTGCTAAAATGAAAATGTGTTAAAACTCTCCCCATTTGAGAGAAAAATAGGAACTTTCTTTCACAGGAAGGCAACACTGGTTAGGTTATACCAGGGTTAAGGCTTTTCTCTTCATGTCTCAAATCTATTTTTGTTTAAATTTCTAGGTCATTCTGAACCTTGCAGATAGTTTCCAGAACCAGATTTTCCTATCAGTAACTTACTACTTTGCCTGTCACAGGCTGTATCATGAGAAAAAAGGTATTATGTCAATGGAGCTGTGTGGTTTTAAACAAACCAGCATGTCTATATACCTTTACTTTGGTCTAGATGTAAATAATGGGGCTGGGAGTGTCTCTGCAGAAATATAGTCCACTCCTCTACTCTGATGTCAATCAGTCTTCAGTGATAGTTTTTTTGACCCACTCACTCTAGTGATGGAGCATTTTATTCCCATTTATTCCAGTACTCTTCTTCATACTGTAATTTAGAAACTCCAATTCTGCTACTTTGGGTCAATGCTTTTCAGCCCATTTGCTGCAGACATTGAAGAAAAACTATTCCCTTTATTTTTTTTTTCCCTCAAATTCATAAATACTTGAGGATTTTTATTGTATCTTTACACCCCTCTCAATCTTGCACACTTTTGCTGGTTAAAATGTTCCTTGCCAGCCCTTGTCTGAGATAATATTCTCTGTGAGTGCTGCATGCAGAAGAATTACTTTGGTTCAGACCAGAATTGGGATTGGAGCTCCCTCCTCTGCCACAGCTACTGGGAACAGCTTCTGTGCTGGAGTTCTGCACTTCTACAGATAGGATGTTAAATTTAATTTAGAGGGTTAAAGTTAGTTTGGACATAAATAAATCATAATTACAGCTTAGATTCTGTATCTTTTCAATTAATAAAGTTCTGGTGGTCTCATCTGGTTGATTGAAACAGATTGGATTACCAGGCAGTTCTTTCACTTTCCAGGAAATGTTGTCCTCGATTAGATAATGAATTATCAAGTAGGTTTGGCCCAATAACTTTGACATTCCTTGTACTCCCTTTAAAAACTTTCTACAAAATGAGCTCATAGATCAAAATAGTTTTGTAGTCTTAAAAGAAATTGTATTTTGTTAATGACACACATGTGGTGGGGCTGTAGGACCCATGTGTGGAAGTCATGAGGAATAAAGTGGGTTTAAAGAGGAAACAAATTCAAGATAGAACCTAAATATTAGTCTAAAGCTGTTACTAATAATAGAATTTAATGGGCTTGAAATACCTGTGTTATAAAGAACTATGAAGTAATAACTTATCAGTAGAATTTCCCACAATCAAATTATCAGAATTCAAATAATTGAGATTTAATTTCTTTTTGTAGGAAAGACTTTATCTTTTTCAACTGTTGCAATTTAATTGGGTACTTAATTGTTATTTTATGTATTTACTATACTAGGGCTAGGAATCTTGGTCGGTAGTTGTATTTAATATTATGAAAAGATGAGTAAAATCAACAGCAAGCTGAAAAAAAAAACCACAAAACCCTGTGTGAGATTTTCTTTGATTTTCTGCTTTGGTGAATTTATGTGCTCTATTTTCCTGGACTCTTCACTATGCTTTGCTCAAAAAGAAATGCTCACATAGATATAGCAGAACTCATAAACATCTGAATCTTAACATTTTCAGGTCTTCTTCTAGACCTTCACATCTGTGATTACCCATTATGACACTTGTCATGTGTGGGTCTTAATGGGATTTTTTTTTGCAAATACAAAGAACCCGCACAAAGGCACATTCTGCAGTAAACATGTTATTTGGCATGGAATAAGGAATAACTCCTGCAGTGCTGTCATTTTCCTGTTTGCCAGCTGAAATGACCACGGGGTGGATAGAGCTGGGTGAGTATGTGCAGTGAGAGCCTGGAGATTTGCTTACCCTGTGTTTTCAGGGCATTGTGTCTCTGGAAGAAGGAGAGCATTAAGGCAGATGCACCCGAGCCTGGAAGCAGGACTTGTCACAGGATGAAATGACACAATAAACACAAGAGGCTGCTGAAAAGAAAGCAGTGTCTGCACAAGTTTTTGCATCGATGCATGTTTTTTTTTTTTTTTTTTTCTTGTTGTCTTCAAAGTTCTGCAGAGCTGTAATACTGGAAAGACTGAGGCTTGTAAAGTTATTGCATTACTGTGAAGTGAAGGCAAACTCCTCTCGCAGGTGTTGTGGCTGACATTGATTGCAGGTCACACGCAGCGCAGAGACCCACTGGGAAAATAATTCTGCTCTGGTTTTCAGGGGCTTTCCCTGCACTTTTCTCTCTCCACTGTACCTGAGGGGGACCTGCCAAATAGGCAGCACGTTCCCATCCAGTCTCAGGTCCACTGTAAGTGATGGAGGACTCTGGGTTGTGCTGGAGTCTTGTAGGGCATCACAGTTTAATTCCAGTCTCTTATCAGTGCTGGACACACCCGTCTCTTTCCTTTCCTTCTCCTGACATAGAATCACATAATGGTTTGGGTGGGTAGGGGCATTACAGATAATCTTGTTCCGCACCCTGCCATGGGCAGGGACACCTTCCACTAGACCAGGTTGCTCCAACACTTCCAGGGATGGGGGAGCCACAGCATTTTTGTGCTTCTGCACCGATTCTCTGCTCACTCAACACGGCTGTGCAAGGGAAGATTGCTTTTTTATGCTGCACCTTTGGCTATGGAGGCTCTTCTACATATGTTGCTGGTGTTTATTTCCACCAGTTACCCTGGGGGAGGAGGAAGGGAATTCAGAAGGCAGGCTCTTTTTAGATGTGCCTTGCCAGCAACAAGAGCAGTTTGCAAGGAAGACTTGGCATCATTTCTACACTGTTTACTTGCAGTATGACTTTTGAAAGGGATTATCACCAGTTTTATTTGTAGAAACAATTTTCTTTGCAGAAGGCATGCAAGGTAACTCTGTTCCATCTTGCTGCTTAAACACATTGTTCTGAATTATTTCCATCATCTTGATTGTGAGTAGGTGACACAATAAGCTGAGCATCTATACCTTCAACAGGCTTTCAAGGAGACTCCCTGTTATGAATCAAAATCAGACCCCTTTTGGTCCATACTGGGGACCAAATATAAGGATTGTGGATAAAAGGAAAGAGATTTCCCCTACCCATTTTCTTTAGTGTCCTAAAGACCTACCCCGATGCCCAAACTGGATGTAGAGGAAACTGTAGTTTTTCCTAGCTAGCAGGGTTGGACAGTAACTTGTCTTTTATGCTATCATGTTAACCATGCTCATGGCTGATGGTTTTTTCTTTTCCTTTGAGAAATTTTAGTGTTCTGCAAAAACTTTTCCCCCTGCTTTAAAATATAAGTAAAACCTAAAATCTGACCATTCTAAAGAGATAATTGTGTTCAGAAATAGTAGTATTCAGAAAGAAAGAGATACTATAGCCACATTCTGAATAATTTCCCTGAAATAAGCTAAATATCTTTACCTTAGTATATGCCCACAACTTCCAGAAATGTTGCTGCAAACTGGACTCTACAGCAATCACTGCCATTGGCATTTTGCAAAGGCTTAGCTTTTAGATGCATTTCTTACATGGGGCAATTAAAGGACCCATATAGGAACCTCTGTGAAATTGACTTTCTTACAGTATATCTTCATTTAATGGAAAATTAAATTAAAAAATCAAGAAAATCTCCAGTTCAAGGCCATTGTTTGCTTATTTCTCAGTACATTTCCCAGTTATTTTTCATCTGGAAATCAATAGGAAAGAGCATGTCAAATGAAAGGACACATTCCCTGTTATGACAAATCCATCTGATGAGGATCAAGAAAGGCCATCTGCCATTTCAGCTTTCAGAAATGGGATTTCTGTCAGTCACCGTTCAACAGGTGGGTACTCTCCCTTCCTTTAATATATGATTTTTATGTTTCTTGTGTTGAGGTAAAATGGATGCACTGCGAATTGACAAGTTTGATTGGATCTTTAATAAAATGGCAAGGAACAGTCCGAAACAGGTTATTTTCTATCGCATGTTGCCCTGCTGATTTGTAAGAGTGGTATTGATATTCTTTCTTTCAAGTCTTCAGAGGGGAAGGAGAAACATTTCCTGAAGTTTTGGTGCAGCTGTACAGCGTCACACCCTGCCAAACTTGTTACTGGTTTGGGATCATGCACTGCTGGTTATTGGGTTCTCCTCTGAAAGAAAAAGAGGAGAGTAATAAATTTTGTCTGAAATAAATTAAACAGTTGTATTTAATTTCTATACTCATTCTACAGAGATATAAGTGCTTGTTTTTTCCCTTGATGCATCATGTTTTTTTTCTGGTACATAACATCGTGTGAGTTTCTAAAGGCAAATAAATAAAAACACAGTTTTAAAGAATCAACATAAAAAACCTCCCCTTTCCTGATTTTCTTTTGTTTCATTTACTCCTGTGGGGAGAAAAAAACATACTAACATCTTTTACTAGCTGTGAAACACATTAGTGCCAAAGTAATTAAATGTAGTATTGACCACTAATTTCTCTCACCTTCTACAGACATGAAGTCAGAAAGAAACCTGTGACTTAAGGAAAAAAAAATAAATCTGAGAACATTTCTAAATGCTTCATATACACTTATGTTCATAAAATATATGAAATTCTATAAATTATTTGTATCATTTCATGGTCATGTTTGGAGGTAGTAAAAGTGTATTAATATCTTAGTGTAAAACTGTAATTCAATATTTAGCAATTTTAAAAAATCATTAAAATACACAATGAGTTTTAGCATCATGTGAAGAAATTATTTTTCTGGGTCCATGATGAAGTTTTAGAGAAAAATAAGGAGCGTGTACAAACATGGTATACATGACATTTTAATCATAGATATATAACTAATTATATATATATATATATAATAGATATATAATTATAATTAAAAATATATAATTATGGACTCTGTGGAATTTGAACATTTTATATTTTGCTTTCTGATACCCTGGAGTTAGATGATGTCTTTAAATAATGGATATTATCTTGTCATTATCTTACAGACCTCAATGCACTTATTTGGACTGTCAGATTTGGATGATCTATTCCAATATATTCCAATATTCCAGTAATGTAATAGCCCTAAAATAACAGTTGCTTTAGTGTTGCAAATCATGGGGTGTTTGGAAGCTGTTAATTAATTAATAATCTCACTCATTTAGCTCTCCACTGTCTTTTATATTTACAGGCTAGAGATGCTCAAATGTAGAAGGGAATCAATTTCTCGTTTTAGAGCTTTATCCTGACTTCTAGAGAGGGGTTGGCAGCTTGAAAGACTTTCTGAAAAGTATCTTTTAACAGACATCTGTTCTTCTAATGTTATGATTTATACAGGCATAGAAATAACACCAGGTATAGACTGAATTCCTTTATTGCCTTAACAAAGGAAACATAATTTCCATGCTAGTTTTAATTAAAGCAAAGCAGAAAACATGATACAATTCCCTATTTCCTCAGAAGTGAATTTTCACACCTCTTTGATAGTATAGTTAAGTACCTGTCTTTTTAAATTCATGACTTAAAAATAAAATCATCAGATTGGTTTCCTGGTAATCTGGTGTTCCCTGAGTCTCAGGCTGATGTTTATCACACAGTTCTTATAACTTTGAATTCACTGAATGAAGTGCTTTCAACCATTTGCCACTCCTAAACTGTAAAGAAGATGAAAAAGCTGAGTAATATATAAACTATTATAGCTTTTTACTAATGAAATACTCCCACCCCATCACTCCACTTTATAGACTGCATAGAAGAAGTTGTTCTGGATCTCAATCCATTGATGAAGTTTAGTTAATGAGTTATACACATATATATTTATTTGTATATATATATGTATGTATAAATAAACATAAAATTAATGTAATTTCCTCAGAAAAGGCACACATGTGCCTTATTCCACAAACACGGAGAAATGAGTATACTAATCTTAATTAAAAAAGATGAGGATTTCTTTTCTTATGCTTATTTTGATGAACTGGAGATTAAAGTATATAGAGCTAATGCTTTTTTCCCCTCTTTTTTTTTTTTTTTTCCCCTATTTTTTTTTTCTTTTAGATTCCCTTGGTTCTGAGCAAGTTATGGTAAGCTCAGGGTAGCCCTGCTCTATTTGCTTACTGGTTTCTAAATCAAGAAGATAATTTTTTAAAAGAGTAAACTAAGGTTTTCCTGCTCCCCTGTTACCTACAAGCAATTTTGCTTCCTCACATTTGATTATTTTAAATTCTATACTGTAAAATAGTTACAAACTGTTGCTGGTCTGTTCAATATCTGTAAGTTGTTGTCAGCACTTGTTTATAAAATCTGAATTTGTTGCTGGCAGGTTTTGATTAGGTTCAATGACAGCGTGCATGCTGTTGAAGTAAATTTCAGAGTGCAATTTCAAAGTTAGACCAAAGCTCAGCCCTTTGGAGAATCCCCCTTGCAGCAGAGATCATCTGCTTTCATCAACTCACCAGTCAAATATAACTATATGTAATCAAATTCCTACTGAGGCAGCGATCTTTACAGAACTTGGAATTCCTTCCCATGAATATATTCTGTTTAAAATCAAGTATTTGCCACTTTTGTGTCTTGTAGAGAAAGAAATGCACTTGTTAGGATGTTCATACAAAACGAACAAGAGTGTGAGAAAACAAATGACATGAATTAACGTCTTCATTTGTGCAAAGGCTGCAGAAATTGTGAGGTATTCACCCAATTTTCCTTTCCACTCAATATTAATGATGCTTACTTAATTTTCTTTTCTATTTTTGTTTTTAAAAAAGTAAAACTTCATGTATGTTTTAAGGAATGTTGAATCTTAAAGTGGATTTACAAAGTGTGGGGCCAGAAGGGATCATTAACTCGTGTATTCTTGGCTGTTGTGCATTCTGTGCATCTCACTCGTTCTCTATGGTGAATGCAGAAAATTGCAAATCTGGGTAAGTGAGCCTTTCAGAGGCTTTAAATTTTGAACTGGGAACACCTGAAAGAGGAGACTTGCTGACAGTATTCAGTATCCAGCACAGAACTCAACACCAGCTCCTGAAATTTTTTTCTAGAAACACACAAATTGCTAAGATTTTTAAAATTGCCTTATCAATTGATACATTATTGAGGCTTTTGTAGCCTTTTCTGCCATGTTTATAGGGTCTCCTATCCAATCAAGGATCCAAATGCTATTCTGCCTTTATAATTCCTTTTTTGAAGATCTGACACAAGGTATAATATTCCAGGTTTGTCCCAAGAATCCAAGATTTAAGAAACAAATCAGCTGATGGAGCCTGTCCCACAACATCGTTAAAGCTTCTGATAGTCTACTGAATAGTATCTGTGGAGAGATCAAGTGTAACTAATGATTCTGAGAGAATTAAGCAACTTATCAGCTGTTCTGGTAAAGAAATGGGATGTGGCATGGTATCTATTGCTGCCCCAGTGTTATGGAAGGATGTGGTTCCTGTATTCATGAAGGTTTTTGGGATGGAAGATTTTTTTTATACGTATCTAGTTTGAAATGCTTAAGATGTGCGGCCCCCCTCCAGAAGAAATGCCCCCAACCAACTAATCAGCCAACCAAGTTAAAAAAACCCAGCAAAACTTACAAAAAGTCACCACCAGCACCAACAACCAAAAAAACCACCCAACCCCAAACCCCAAACTAAACTCCCCAAGAACTCCCAAACAAAACCCCACCAACAAAACTTGAGTTAAACCCTTAGCAAAACAGAATTCCTGCGTGCGGCACTGTTTCTTTGTGAACAATGAAATAGAAGGGAATGTGATCATACAGAGCAAACAGAGTATTTGTACTTGACGTCTGACTCAGGAACTTAAACTATCAGCACAACGTCAGAGACATGACTTGAAAGACATCCAAGTTATAAAATTTCCTGTACTAGAAAATTAGATATGCTACCTGTATGTGGCTATTCAAATACATTAGTGAGTTTACCAAGATGTTATTTAAAGCCTGGAGATATTTTTTTTATTTATCTTGATGTGAAGTTAATAATCTTTCAGCAATGTAAGCCTCCTGTATGAATTATAGTACCATCCTGGTACCTTTGTCAGAAAAATGCTTCACCTTCCTCTCTTTTTCTGTTATATCAATAATCTGCAGAGCCAAAAGGAATCCTCTCCTTTTCAGCACTGAAGTTAGAGAACATTTGTTTGTTTTCCTGCAAAGCAAATAAATGCCTATGGAGATTTTAGCACAGTATTAAAAATTCTAAGGTCAACTACAATAAAATACCCAAAGTAACCTTTGCCCTCTAAATTTTTGATTTCGGTTTTCTCTCTGACTGCTCCTGTTCTTCTGCATGCTCTTTGGATGCAGAGCTTGTTACTGGTTGCTAAAGAAACAGCCAATACTATAAAAAGAAATTAAACATTTCCATGTCAATCACCTAACTCTGTGGGACTGTGTCAGCTTACAGAGGGCTGGGGACACTTTTCATTTGTTGTGGGTTTCTTTTGTGGGGTCTTGAGTAGGTTTGTGTTCAGCACAGGCAATCAACTCTGCTGGTTGTTGGCTCAGTATTCACTTTAAGAGGTTCACACTGGTCAGGATGCAAATTCTGCGGCTGAGATGAGAAGTGTGGCTGTTGCTAACACGTGCTCTGCGAGTCCTGAGCTTCAGAATTTATAGTGTTGAGCAAGAAAATAGCATTTGCCTGTAGAAACCCACCAGACAACCTCACTGGGAGAAAGAAGGACTCAGATTCAGAAAGGGAAGCCTTACTGGCTTATCTCTTCTAGCAGGTATCACTCTGGACCTCTGTCACTATGGACCTCATGAAACATGATGGTGAATATAAAGGAACTAAATGACACATGAGACAATTGGAAATGAGGTTGAAGGAGTGACTACCCATAAAGGTAATCAAAACTCTCCACAGTTGCTTAAGACTAAACCTCACAAATTCTTTCTGTAGATTCTTAATCTTGCTGCTGGCTCAGAAAATCACGACTCTCAGAGGGACACACTTTTCTTCTTACAAAAAAATTGCAGAAGACTGTTATTATCTCAGACCACAATTTAACAATTGCCATAATAAATATGTAGTTTTGGTTATTGGATGTGTTTGGGTCAATTCATTTTTAACTTGTGATGCACGCCAGTCTACTCTATTATTTTGTGCGTGTTTAATGCTCAAAATACCCTTGGCATGATAATAGAACAACATATCTCTGTGTGAATGAGGTCATTAGCTTCCAGTTAAGAATAGATTTGTAGTTTTAACTGAAACCTTGTTAAATTGTAAGCAAAGAATAAATGTACTACCACAGGAAGCAACAGTGCAAATCCTTCCACCTCCCCGCAAGGAACCCCCGACACAACAGTATCTGATATACTGATCAAAATGATCATTAAATAGTTGCCCCAATTTTTCCTCTATGGCTTTAATAACCACAGAAAAATTATTAACCTCTGTTAAAAGTTATAAGCCGATTTCTCAAGAAATGCATATAGTGCTAATTAAACAAATATTTAATTTCTCAAATTTTTATCAAGGCAAGGCACAGTTCACACAAGGATTGGGTTTAATTAGCTCAAGTGTGGTTTCTGCACCAAGCAACAGTAACTCAGACAATTTCTGCATTTTTGTTCCTTTCTTTCTACAATGATTTCAAAACAGACAGACACACACACAAAGAAACAAAGAGGGATTAAAGGGACACTCCCAACCTGCACAAACCATGTTGAGCAGGAGAAGATTTTCTTTGTACAGCTTTTCTAAAGTAGTTTCCCATGTATGTCAATTTTCTTTAAATGTGGGCTATTTCAGGACCCTTTAGAAGGGAGGGAAACTTCTTGCTTTCCTCTCACAGTGATTTTCTTAAGCATTTGCATCCTCTGCATAATACTTGTAACCTTATGCTGCAGCTACAAGAGGAAATTTTGTGATACTTAAAAGTTTACAATTCAGCTTTGAGAGGGATACAATCTGGTTTCTATTCATATCTCTTTTGTTCCAGAGTTCTTTCTCTCTTTTCTTTTTCTTCTTTTTCTTTTTCTATTTCTATTTCTTTTCCTTTTCCTCTTTTTCTTTTTCTTTTTTCTTTTTCTTTTTTTCTCTTTTTCTTTTTCTTTTTCTTTTTCTTTTTCTTTTTCTTTTTCTTTTTCTTTTTCTTTTTCTTTTTCTTTTTCT
>JAWWEU010000091.1:10639908-10652589 GCA_035583155.1 Acropternis orthonyx
TCATAATGCTGCTGCTTCCTTTGAGAGCACACGCAGGATCAGTGTTGAAGAAAAAAGACAACGCAGAAAGAGCCGTGACTCCCCAATCCTGCCTGTGGAGACTTTCCACTGTGCCTTTTGCAACCGGACTTGCCTATCTCGCATTGGCCTTTTTAGCCAATCAGCGCTTCCCCAATTTTCGTTCGCGAAGCCTAGCCATGAATGAATGAGGAATATTTTTTAACTTTGTAGTGGGAACCTTTATTATGAGCATATTAGGACTGGAACTTGGAATTATTATGTTTTTCTTTTTGTTTTAGCTCATGCTATCCCAGGACTAGGAAAACTTGTTTTCTTAACATTGAAACAACTGAAATGTAGGGATTGATCTGTGCTCTGGACCAGGAAAGCAGTTTATCATGAATTCACACAAAGAATCATGGGAATCCTGTATTTAATCTAGTAAATGCTTGTTGAACTTAATTTATCTGAAGCAAAATGCTTAGTATTCAACAGAGTTGTGTTTTGAAGAGAAAGCTCTCACTTCTTTCTTCCCACAAGCATGCCTGCTAAAATGTGACTGACGAAAAGCATCCTCAAGACATCAGCTTGTAGCATGCAGCTGAATGCCCTGTGGGAACTTGAAACAGTCACTGTCCAAGGGTCTTTCATTACTATGATGGGGTAAACAACAAATAACAGTGCCATGGATTTTCTCCTGGAAAGCATGTAATTCATTATTTATGGAACAGTACTTTCTGATTGCTGTTCCTTTGGAATCTGAATGTACAATGGCATTATTCATCATTTCCACGAAAAGATTTGTATTGACTCTACTACAGGGAGTCTGGCTGCTTACCTCTGACATTCCCTAAGAAGAAAACCCCATTTTTAATCTTACCATGCAGCATGCTTTAAAACAAAACGTTTCCAACAGGAGAGATCAGAAAACACAAATTGTTTTTCTTCTTTTCAACTTTCTGTAAAATGTTTGGGTTTTTTCATACTTTCTCTCAAATGTTTATTTTCTATCTTCATTTACAAAATATGTTATTACTATTTTTGGATGATTGTTGACTTTAACCACAGAGGTATATATATATTCCGTAGGACAGCTTTGTGACCCAAAGGACAGAGATTTTTGTGCAAATCAGACTGTATACATTTTATTTTGTTTGTGGAGATTTTCTATGAGTGTAAAAATATTTAGCAACCAACTGTACCTATGATCACATTAACACCCTATTTTCCTGAAGTTCTTTATGGCCCCAAATTTCTTACTGATTTATTTTACAAGGTTATGGAGTAAATCCTTTGATTCCTTAGACTTAAAACCAGATTTAAGTATCTCATTTTTGATAGCTGGGGTCAGGCATTTTACTGGTCACAGGTCATGACTTCATTGTTGCTATGACAATTTACCTCATCAGAAAATCCATCCCTTCTTTTGGTAACCTTGTGCAAAATATGCAGTTTATGCTTGACAAAATTATGATATCCATTTTGAAAAAAACCGGACCCTTTTAATTTTTTTTATGTTACTTTGTATTGTAATATGGTGCTTAAATGAATAGGTTGCAATAATGATAGCTAATATCTATATTATTAAGCAATAGCTTATTGATGGTGAGCATATTGGTTTGGTCCAGCTATTGTGTAATGATGAGAATCAAATGTTCATCAAATACTGTTTTAAAAATTATAAAGAATATTTAAAGCTGGCACTGGGAAATGACAAATGGTAATGAATAATGAATACTTTGCTAATTATAGAATGTATATCTAATTACTAAAATAACTACGACTGTAAATGGAGAGAAGGAAAAATCATTAAGTTTTTTTAAATGAGTTCAACATTTCAATTATTCCAAAATTACTCTATCCAGGGTCCAATTTTCTTCACTTACAACCTTCTTACAGCACGTTTTCAAGACTTTAAAATGATTAGCAAAAGCTGTGGGTAAATACCTGCCTAAAATAAGTATTTAGGGGCTGCTAGCAACCCCTATTTAATTAGAAAATTAACTCTGAGGATTCACTTTTTCATTAGTGACATGTAAGTAGAAAAATTCACATAGATCTAAGCCGACAGCTACTGCAGAACAGCACAGCTTATTGTTTGTATCCATTTTCTTGCTCTTTAGATATTGCAGCTTTTTGGAAAAAATAATCTGAATTTGGAAAATTTTGTTTCCACATAACAAAAACTAAAAGTCTGGTGGAATGGCAAGTGGACCCTAGAATAGGAGGTCATAAATATAGAAAATGTGTGAAAAAAAAATTTGTAGTGCAAGGAAGGCACTTTATTCAATGCTGAGCAGAGTTCCAGGTACTGTACCTCTTATCAGACAAGTGTTTTTACTGAGTGCTGATAATCATGTAATAAATACTGTGGTACTGATACCCACAGTGTTCTTCCAGTTTCATGATATCCAATTTGTCCTTGTCTGCTCAATCAATGGGATAACACAAACATAAATTGGATCACTCTAGTGATTAATTATGATGTATAAGGCTCTGGGAGAATTCCCATGCAAGGGAACAGTACTGCCTATCCTGGCTTATTCTATCAAGTGAATGCTGTAGGAATACGTGATGCACATGACACTGCTAAATTGTTATTATCAGTCAGTCACAATTTCTGATCTGCTGTTGTGATGGGTTGACCCTGCCTGGTTGGCAGGTACCCACCAGAGCTGCTCTATCACTGCCCTCCTCACCTGGACAGGGGATGGAAAATACAACAAAGGCTTATGAGTTGAGATAAGGACAGGAAGATGTCACTCACCAAATACTGTCATGGGCAAAACAGACTCGACTTGGAATACTGACTGAACTTTTTACTAGTCAGAATCAGAGAATGGTAATGAGAAGTAAAATAAATCTTAAATACATCTTCTTCCCACCACTGACTCCTTCCTGAGCCATCTGTCCTCCCCTCCAGCTGTGCAGCGAGACAGGAATGGGGGTCACAGTCAGTTCATCACAGGCTATTTCCTTCTGCTGCTCAGGGTGAGGAATCAAGTCCTTCCCCTGGCCCAGCATGAGGTTCCTCCCACAAGAGACAGTCCCCCACGAACTTCAGCGTGAGTCCCTTCCATAGGCAACAGCTCTTCACAAACTTCTCCAGCCTGGGTCCCTTTCCATGGGGTGCAGTCCTTCAGGAACAGGATGCTCCAAAGCAGGTCCTCAGCATCACAAGTCCAACCTGGAAATCCTGCTCTGGCATGGGCTCCTCCTTGGGCTGCAGGGGAACCTCAGCTCTGGCGCCTGGAGCACCTCCCTCATTCTCCACTGACCGTGGTGTCTGAATAAGTGTTCACATATTCTCACTCAGCAGTTTTTTTCCTGCACAGTAACTCTTTTTTTCTTCTTAAATATGTTATCCCAGAGGTGTCACTGCCATCTCTGATGGGCTTGGCATCAACCAGCAGTGGGTCTATCCTGGAACTGGCTGGAATTGGCTCTGCGAGACATTGGGGGAATCTTCAGCAGCTTCTCACAGAAGCCACCCCTGTAGCCCTCCCTGCTGCCCTGGCCCCAGAAATCCAATACAGTTGTGTTGTTGATTTTTGTGTAATTTGATTATGTACCTGCAGGATCCTTAAAAAAGCAATGAATCAAAATTCAGTGTTGTATATGAGTCAGATGCTTCCTTGCGAAAATGGATTTCCTTTTTGACTTATAGCAGTGTTATTTCCTTAATCAAATTGCCAATAGTACATTGAATTTACTGTTAAATATTATATTTCATGCCCTGTTTAGTCTTCAGGGTTGCAGATTTTTTTTTTTTTTGGCATTATTCAGAATGATTCCAGAAACAGCTGTAAATAATGTTACTGGCCCTGCACTGTTTATGTGAGTAACAACTTTCTCTCCTGTCTCACACATGAGCATTTCTTGGAATCAGAAACCCATGGCAGGGAGTGGAATGAGATTATCCTTGCAGTCCCTTCCAGCCCAAACCTTTCTGTGACTCTCTAACTCTTGTACCAAGATGGCAATAACTATTGCCATAGCTGTTCCTCAGCTGTTGTTTCTAGGACATCAGGCACAAATGTAGCAGCTGGACTGGTGTAATGGGATGTATTTGGGTGGTATTAGTTCAGAAACAAAGGTTAGTTTGGAGTGTAATGGTTGGGACTTGCAAGATTCACAGAAGTGATAGTTTACTTCAGAACAGTGAAAAACAGGATTTTTCCATCTTGGTAGTCCTTCCCATTAAACCCTCCACTCACATTGCTCTCCTACCCTTTTTCCTTGCTGGGCTGCTGGTATTTCCAATTTCTTCCATTCTATCAAAGTCTTTTTGTTTACTTCTGAGGAACTATTCATTAAAACCAAGGTTGGGCCCAGATGAAAGCTTACAAATTGGTAATAATGTATGCATGCCATATTCAAATTCAGCTCTGTACTTGTGAAACAATCTATTCCAATATGCAAGTCTTGTATGTAAATGCTTACTTTGATACATGAGCAATTTAAATTTGTCTTCCTCTCTCAGATGTTAAGTTATGCAGGAAAATAGCAAAGCAGATTTCAGGACATGTCTCCTCACTCTTTAATGAGGCTGATGGCTTTCTTCAACACCATGGCTGCGGTTTTGAAATTTATATATTTTTTATGGGCTTTGTAGATAAAGAAACATAAAGAATCTGGTGGAAACTGCTGTTCTTCGAAAAACATTTGTATTTGCATTTGAAATGGAGATTCGAGCTCTAGGCCATTTGTCTTAACATGAATGTACGGTTTTTACAAATGAAGTTTTGTAGAATTAATGCATTTAAAATATGAGTTTCTTCTAGCAAATGGAAACCAAAGAATGAATCTATGTGTGATGTTATGAGATGAATAAATGTTTGGAAAATGAAAACATTTTCTGACTTGAATATGAATGAAAAATGTCTTATAAATGATATGGAGAAATTTATCAGGTATTTGAATCATGTTTGCTTGATAGACTCTAACCCTGAAGTTATAGCAGAAAAGTGTTTTGCTGAAAAAAGTTGAGAATAACACCCAAATAATTCTGAAACATGTTTTATGAGCACTGTGAGATGCTCATATTGTAGCAGAAATGATTAAAGTGATTTACATATATATAGCTTCTACATGGAGAAAGGGCCTCCAGAACTTTATAAACTGAATGCAGAGACCAGTGTGAGCAAAAAGGGAAGTCTTTGTCTCCAAAGTGTTTTATTTTAATACCAGACATTGGTGATGTGATATTTTGGTCAGATGATGGCAATCAGGTTAAAAAAAAAATCTCAGGGAGAAGTGACTGGAGCATGAGAACTAAACTAAATCCTGAACTCTTTGGAAAAAGTGCAAGAAAAGCCTAATTGTAAATATTAAACCCCACACACCTTGGGAATTTGGTTTAGGAGAGACAGTTGTGAGGTAGAGCTACTTCCCTAATGAAGACAGTGCTTCTCCTTGATTTGTTTCCCTTTCCATTTTTCCTGTGTGTTCCTTTCCATCTAGGTAACTCTACTGAGCAGGACTAACCTTGGTTTCCAATGGAATGTCAAGCTTCCTGCTACTATTTGCACTTCAAAACCTTACATCCCTGATCTAAATTCTCAGCTGTGGCCAAGGAAATTGCTGGTGTGCAAGGAAAGGTCAAAAGAGTTGTTTAAATATCCCTCTGCTTGTTACCTGCCTAACACAGCTGAGGACAGTCCCCACAAGGGATGGGTCTCCTGATCCAGGTACAAACCTCTCTGAAAGAGAAAACATTCGATCCACTGGATAAGTAAGCTATGAAGAGCCACTCCTGGTTTTTGCTGGAGCATTTTTACCTAGACTAGTTCCCTGACACATTTTAGAGCTGTCTGAGGACTTGTGATTTAGAAGAAACTTGTTGCATGTTATTAAAAAAGTCAAGTCTTGTGAGAAAGGTGCAAACTGAATTTCCTCAGTATCCCCTCTTTTCATTGCTGATTTTAACACACTTCCTTTTTTCCCCATTTCTTTTTTTCTTTTTCCTATTTTTTTTTTTTTTTTTTTTTATTTTTAGCTTGTCACAAGCCATACAGCACTTGTTAATCATGTGTAACATTCCTTTAGGAGAGCCTTCTTGAAATTTAAGTAAACTTATCAGTGTCACCGCTGTCAGTTTTCATTATTCTTCAGTGATTTTCATCAAGCTTGTTAAGCATGGTTTCCCTTTATAAATTCACATCAGTTTCTTATTTCTTACATGTTTTGTTCACCTTTTCTATGACAGAGACCTTAGAAGAAGCACTTACATCCTTGAATTTCTGTTTAATTTACTGTTTTCTTTTGAGCACAGGCATCATATCAGGCTCTCTATGGCTTGAAGTCCTTTTTTTCCTCTGGTTTTGTTATATTTCAGGACTCTATTAAGAGTTAAAGACAGTGGACCAGTGAAACTGACTTCTCCTCTAGAGCTGTTGCTCAGAACAGCTGTATATGTCTCTGTTGTTAGGATCATTGCAAAAGTACTGAACAAGGTTATCTGAAATGTAAACTATTACTGGGGTAGATGAGAAACATATCTTGCAATCAATCAGATGACATCAGCATGTTCCACCTTTTCCTGAAAGAAAGAGTGGGAACTACAGCGTGTTCCCACACATTCCATGGCCTACATAACCAGATTCCAAGTCTCTCTAGTGCAGGAAACCATGTCTGAGAGAACCAACAGTGAAAACTTCATAATGTTTTAAAAATAAAACAATAAATCTCTTTGATTTTAGTTTTGCCTTGTACTGAAATACTGTGTGTAAAGTTATCTCCCCTTCCAGATAGTGGCTATTCTTACTTAAATCAATCTCTCAATAGCTGTCTTGTGTCTACAAGACAGCTATTGCCTTTGGGCAAGCAATTAATTTTGAAACCTGACAAGGCAGAGATAAAGTCAGTTTTAATTACTGTACCAATCAACTCTGTCAGTTGACTTTTACAAGTCTGTTAATTATTATTTTTTAATTTGCAATATTGTTTTGTATTTCTAAATGCAGGATGTACCTAACAAGATTTTGAAATTTATGTTCTCCAGAAAAGATTTAGACTCAGTATACAGGGAAGTGTTTGTCAGCTTCTCATGGTACAAAACCTCGGTGTGGACCCACTAGATAAATATGAAAGATGTTCTTATGATTATAGTTCCAAAAATACAGCCCCATTTTCCACCATCTATAGATTTTCTGTTTGATTTAGACAAGTGATTAATTTCTCTGCTATTCAATCTTCCTTTTCTAAAATTAGGATAATATTCCTTAGCTGTATAAGGTGATAGACTTCTCTGGTTGATGGCTGAAGCTACCCATGTGTAACAAGAATAGTGGTAGCATAAATATTTCAGAGAGAAGAATACTAAGTTCATACAATTATAAGTTATGTGCAAGTCACAGGGAGGCAGTGTAGGTGTAGAGGATGCATTGATGTAGTGGAAGAATACAATATATTCACCCATTATTTTTATAAAAGTGTTTGAACTTTCCTTTTGATGGAGCACAGAGCATTTACTTTCTAAGCTCTGTCTTGCTCTAATACAAGGATTCTGAAAGCTAAACTCAAAAAAAATCAACCCTCCAGAGTTGTTTGTTCAATTGATACTACTTGGCCTTGAGCATCAAATAATTAAAGTTTATCAGAAAAGGAAGAGTAATGAAATGCTGTGGGTATGGTATAAATTATTGAATATTGGCTATATTCTGCTATTTCTGAACTAGATTTATGGGTGTTATAGTGCTGTAATTCGTAAATGCCTGACTTTTAGACCTTACTAAAGAAATCCTACTGAAACCTCGGGCTGTGTCTGTGTTACTCAAAGCAGCACTGAGCTGGGACATTCTGGTCAGTGCAGTCCACACCATGCTGTGCCTATCAGTCATTAAAGAAAAGTGAAACAGCTGATGCAAAAGGGCTGTTTCTAACACTTAACACAGCCTTGAATGTTAAAATATCTTCTGAATGGTAGGAAATGGTTCCTGTCAGGTTTAGAATCAAGGTTTATAATGTAGGGAAGAGTTCTATTCGTGAGACTGTTATAGGGTCATCACCACAGTAATTTTTTGACAACACAGGTCATGAATATTGCATTTTTGGCTACAGTTAGTGCTGCTATGCATATTAAGCTTTGTAGGTTAAGCCTTCTGTCAACCAGGTGCTGGCTTCTTTCTGGACAGAGGCAGGGCACACTTTGAAGGTGGGGTATTTCTAAGTGCATTCACACGTAGAATTACATGTAAGTGTAAAGACAGATAGAGGTAAGTTAAACAAGGCTTCAGAACATGATAACGTTAATGTTAAATATCCAAACCCACCTTAAAAAAAAATCTAGTTTTCACATGTTCTCATCCCAGAATCAAAAGGGCAAATTTCTCTTAAAGCTGAGAAAATGATGCGTTACGCTGTTGCATCTACCGTATGACTATATTGTGAGCTTAACAGGAGTATTTGGAATCCTTGAAGAGGGATTATACTCAAAAGAAGGAAATAAAAACAGAGTAGGATTGAAAGAAGGTTAGGGCTTGGAATATGCTTGATATTATGTGAGCATTTTCATCTTACTTACCAACAAGTGGAAATGAAATAAATTGCTGATTTGCTCGACAGCTCTCTAAGTGCTTCTAGGTAATCATCTCATCTAGTATTACTAATCTAATTTATAATATCACTGTCATTCCTATGGACCATTAGGACACCAAAGGACCACAGGACCAGTACATAGCACTAGTCTTTTCTATAAGACATACTTTGTGTAAGAATTGCAATACTATTCCCATGGTACCCAGGGAAGTAATTCTGAAAACACAGAGTAGAGATTTTGTGCAGAAAGTAGGCTTGCAAATTTGGTCACAATACCATAATGTATTAAATTTGCGGTTTCTTTAGGTTTAGCTCTCATTTGTCCAGTGTTTCTATGCTACACACTACAAATTGATTGAGGAAATGATAGGACTCTTTGTTATAATGTTGACTTTAAACCTTTTTTTTTTTTTCTCTCTAAATGCAGTGATTAAATTAAAGCTTATGTACATAAATCTTCCCCGAAATAAAATCTGGTGTCAGAAAAATTGGGTTCTAGTGAGAAATCTGAAATGTAACCAAGAAAGTCTCCTAAAGGAAATGTAGCCCTGCAGGACCAAAAGGATTCACAAAGAAGCTCGGATGGATACTGAAACCTCCCTTTTCAAGCTGCAGGTGTCAGTACTTTAACCGTGGCACAGCTTGTGCCCCCTTAATAAAGAGCAAAAGGCAGGTTAAAGCAGTGCCAGGAAGTTTTAAGGTTCAGGCAGTGACTTATTAAAAGCAGAACAGTGTCCGTGGGAAGACTTGTCAGGAACAGACAGAGGAAGATGCTCCATAACCTGCCAGGAGGTTGCTGGAGGACCTGCCACAAGTTTCTAAAGATACCCATGCATGAAAATATGCAGTGTGATTTTTGCTTTGAAACCTTCACTGTTACTGGTTGTCCAGTGTCATTGTGTCTGCTTTTTGCAGCCTTAATGGATTCATCACTAATTCTGCAATAAAACTCCTTATTCTTGCTTTCCCCCCAGTGATTCCACGAACACACTGTCACAGTGTTTTGTTGACAGTATAAGAGGTTTAAATGCTACATTAATATGCCTGTCAAATGTCTTTCAAAAGAACAGCCTATTTTGTAGAAAGCAATGATTAGTTAGAGACATAAAATTCACAGCAAAAGTAGGGTCTGAATGTCGAGGCTTTTTTGTTTTCTTAGAATCCCTATATAAAGAAGAGGTTAAGAAGAGCTGTGCTCTAATAAAACTTTACACCCTCCCTGGCATATTAGTATTGGAAATGAAAAAAGCTCCTTTAATGAAGGTACAAAGGAGATAAATTTTGAAAAGCAAATTAATTTAGACTATCTACAGATTTTTAGTTGGCATTTTTTCTCCTGAACTTGCAGCATGACTTCGTTTCAAGCATAAAGATTAAACATGGATAACACAACTTTCTCCTCTTCTACCAAAATATAGCCCCATGCTTAGCTAAAAAATCTTAACTTTATAACTCTTCATGTGAATTATCTTGGGGAGTCTTTGGCTGAATTTGACCTAGAGCATGAGGGGGAAAACCACAGGGTATTCAGGAAGCAACACTTAAAATGTAGTCTTGAACAAGTATTTGCTCTTCTTGGCAGATCGAGCAGTAGCAAGCTTAACATTTACTTTTCCTTTGAAAAGTAAAGTCAGTATCAAGCTTATGTGCTTGTATTTAGTTGGGATGTTGGAAACAGTGTGAATTTCTTAACTTCAGAAGGTGAAATTGTCTAAGATCCCAGAATTGCCAAGGAAAAAGGCAAGACCTTTCTCTGCTGTGCTTATCTTTTGACTAACCTTCCAGACTTAATCACTCCAGAACTTAAGGAACACTAAACTCTACAAAGCAAAAGAACAGCTTGTTCTGATCAGAACGTTATGAAAAGTGAAGTTTGCACAACACTAATAAATTCTCCTTTGCTCGACTCACAGCGAAGAAAGTGCAATAGCAATTATTTTTTTAATTTTAAATGTGGAAGCAGTTTATTTGAACACCCAGTTTCAGAGCAGAAGATTGTTTCCCATCAAAAGGCCACAGCCTGTGTGAAAACGACAAAAGTCCCGCTTGCAATGGCATTTATACAAGCACAAGTAATGTGTTGTGACTCCCTGGTTCCATTGTTCTTGCTGGAAGAACACGGATCTGAGAGCACACACCACCTATTCACTGTGTTTTGATCAGCTTATAATTATTTGCTGTCACTCGGAGGTGCATCTTGGATGGATGTGTGTGGCAGAGGAGGACTCAGGAAGAGCTGACCTGAGAGGTAAGAATCCTAATCCTGTCTGTGGCTCTGCTAATGGCTTCTTCTTCATCAAATAACCCTTTCTTTGCTTTCTTTTGCCACCTTTTCTGGGTTGTGCAGGAGGGAAGCACCTCTGCATCTGTATTGCATCTAAGGCAAACAGAATCTCAGCCCATTTTGCTACAGCATCAAAATACAGTTAATTTGCAGAGAACAACAATATATGATGAGTTTTTTCTTTGTAAATCTTATGCATTTTCATGGTATTCTGTCCTGTGCTTTTTGTAGCCTTGAATCTAAATCCTGGGTAGAATATTTTGGTTTTCCTCATTCTTTATTTATTTTAAAGAAAATTTCAAGCTTCAGGACACCTTCTTTCAGGTCACAGCCAGAGCAAGTTCTTCATGAATTCAAGTAGACAATTAAGATTTCTTCACTAACATTTATGTTTGCTATGTAAACAAAAATTTCTCTTTCCTAATGAGATTATTATCAATTAAATTGCCAGTGATAAGTAGTTAATACATAGTATAGTATTTGTTAAGTAACTATTAACAACTTGGTATTTTTATTCTTCTAATTAATGTTGCTCAATGTGGAAAATTATCTTCATAGTAGCATTAAGGTGTAGTTAAGAGGCAAGATTTGGTCCAAAGGGCCACTTTTTCATATTTATGTCACAAAACCCCAAAATGAGCTGTAAAAACTGGTTTGGGGATAAGATATGAACACAGAAAGAGAAATAACTCTTTTTAACAGCAAAAGAGGTTGTGTTTTTTTTTTTTTTTTTTTTTTTTTGCTCTCCATTGAAAATGAAGTATATATTTTGCAATGATGAGAGGAAGGAAAAAGCCTTCCGGTTCTTCAGTCTTCATTTTCCATTAATAACTCAGGAAGCGGAGGATGCTGCAACTACACAGGTAATTATGCAAAGTTGTGTTTGGAAATAAACCACAGCTTAGAGGGTATTTATTCATTTCAAGTGGTGAAGTTCATGTTGAGGCAGAAGATGCAGGTAAATTACTCCATGTAATGCTCTCTGTTCTTAAATTCTTAATATTTCTATATATATCTACTGAATATTCAGATGACATTTTCATAGGATTATCCTCTTAAACTCCACTACGTATTTCATTAGTAGCAGTAGGTCATTCAGATCCCTTAACTGTCTATGAGAAATTTGGATTTTGCCTATGTAAATAATTCTGAGTTAGCAACACTGAATTTAATTCTCAGTTTTGCCACTCAATTACAGTCTTAAAATCCCTCTGTAATTACTTTGTAGTCAAATCCTCTCTTTTCTTGCTGATGGTGGCAAGTAGCAATTTCGTCTCCAAATCAGTTTTGATTGGAAGTTTTCAGATAACATTGAAGTTCAGCTTTAAGAGGAATGATTTGATTTATTTCATTGCCTGAAAGTAACTAACTAGTAAATTTTGCTAGGAATTTCTCTTCTTCAACTTAAAAATTTTTCATTCTTTTCTTGTTATTTTTGAATGATTCTTCTGATTGCAGAAATGTACCATCTACATTATAGACACTTTGCGAAGTATAGCTGATAAAATTGACTTTAAATTTGTGTTGCAAAGCAGCAGATTAGATACTTTTTATGGTGTAGCCAAGAAATAAAAACTTGGAGCAGAATAATTAGAGCTGGAATGATCAGAGCACAAAGGATACAAAGGCGAAGATTCACAAGATCTCTTTTTCTTTCCTTTTTTTTTTTTTTATGCTCATTGAGGCAAAGCAAGAAACAGTAGAAGAAGCTGCTTACTGTCCTTAAATTTAGCACAGAGTAAGAACAGGTCTTTCTGTGCTAACCTGCCATTTCTGACTTGTTTATTTAAGAGCAGCTTCTGATATGAAAGGCAAGAATGGCAGTGACACCCTCCTGTCACACAGGACGGTCGTACAAT
>JAWWEU010000091.1:10693085-10717830 GCA_035583155.1 Acropternis orthonyx
TGTCTCTTCATTCTAATTAATATTCCATCTTTGGCAAGGTTTTTATTCTTGGAGATGTTTCTTTGTACCACATCATTATACCTCTCTGAATTAAGCATTATATACAACTTTTTGTTTTGATGGACTGTTGTAATTTCGGATAAAATAAGAAACTCAGTTAATTCCCATATACCTGCCTTGGAGGGTAAATTTTTATGAACACATGGAAGAGTGCTGTTTGTGTGTTTGAATACTGATTAAGAGATTAAGGATGACTGGCAGTTATAGAAAAAATTGACTTTTGAAAGGCAGTGTTTCTCCATATTTGTTCCATTTGCTTCCTGAGAATGTTGGTATAAAGACTCTATGCCCAGCCTGGTGAAGTGGCACCTCTGCAGTGGGTATGACCCCTCAACAACTCTTTGAGTGTCTCTCCTCACTCAGGGGTATATTTTGCTTTGCAATGTAGCTGCCAGCTCTTTTTTTTTTTTTTTCTCGCAACAAGCAATTTCTTCGGATTTGAATCAGGCTCAGGATAATTTTTTTTTTCTCTTTAACAAATTATTCTGGTCATTCTGGGCTGTTTCATCATAATCAAAGATGAGCAAATAGATTTATTTTGTGCATGCAGCTGGAAGTCATACCCTGTGATTTTGGTGTGGAGAGACACTAGAATGCTCGTGGCTTGTCCCTGACATGAATCTTAAAGCTGCCCCATGGCTTAATATTTCAGATATTTAATCAAATAATTAAATCATCTACTGCCACCATTATTATGAAAAAAGCTTCTTCAAGTTAGTTTTGAGTTAGAAAAAGTGCAAAGAATTTTGGCTCTTTCAATCTGATTAGCTTTAGATTTTATTGTGAATGAGGTGGAGATTGTTTTCTAATGTTAAAAGGACTCTTATAGTGTGACATTTTAAACAATGTTTTAAATAGCACTATAAATAACGTTTTGCTCAAACTTAAGTTTTAGTCTATGTAAATAGTGTTGCATTGCTCAACTTTTCAGATGAAATGTTACATAATGTCCCTGAGATACATATATATATATATATGTATTATACACACACACACACACACACATATATGTGTGTATATATATATATATATATACATACATATATATATATACACACATATATATATAAACACACATGTAAGTGCCACATCTTGTACTCTATGGCAGGTCATCCACCAAGTTTGGGGCCCGGGGAGGAAAGATCCAAAGGGAATATTTATACAGCTTTCAGTCAATAAAGGCAAAGACAGCAAAAAGAGGAAAGGGATCCGATATAACTGGGATGCTTTCTTTATTAAATGACACATCTGGTTTATTGCATTTATAAATAGCATCTATGCATACAAATATATAAATGTATGTATGAAGTAATTGCAAATGTCTCTTTATTTAATAATTTTTCAGTATTTTGTATATACAAACTCACTCATGCATAAGTGGAACCTATCAGAAGTAATCCAGGGTATAATAAATATTTTTAAGACACATTCAGTGTTGTCTATCACAATTACACTCACTTCTTTTAAAGAACAGATGTTCTTTAATAAGGAAAAAGATGCTTACCAAAATGAATAACTTTCACCCACTCATTGCATATTTCAACAGGGTTTTATATCATCAGATCCATTGAGGGGCGATGGCCATGAACTCAGACACAACAAGCTCCCCCTCAACATGAGGCAGAACTTCTTTGCAGGGAGGGGGCAGAGCCTGGCACGGCTGCCCAGGGAGGGTGTGGAGTGTCCCTGTGCGGGGCCATTGCAGCCCCCCTGGGCACGTTCCTGTGTCACCTGCTCGGGGTGACCCTGCCCGGGCAGGGCTGGCACTGGATTATCTCCAGGTGTCCCTTCAATGTCACCTACTCTGTGATTCCGCCATACTTAAAGTCATACAGAGTGAATAGCATGGTTCAAAAGAGAATTTTTTTTAGGTATTTTGTCCTTATCCATCATGGCTTAAGTAAATCAAGGTATAGGAAAGGGCTAGATATGAATAAAATGCATATTTGATGATTTATTAGACATATTTTGAAGAGCTGGCATTCAAAATGTTTTTCAGTGTACTTTAATGGTATCCAGACTTGCCTTTAGCTTTTGATGTGAAGCCAAAGGTGAAGTGGCTGAAGTTTTGAATTAAATATCTGAACAAAGTACAGAAGACTTTACATGATTTTCCTCACATACGCAGACATTTGGACATCTTTAATAATGTTTACATGTAATACTTAAGCCTATTTATAAAAGATGCTGAGCATCTTGAGCATCTGCCTTGGCATTTCTCTGAAGTGGCTCCAAACAAACCAGGTCTTAGAAAATAATTCCTATTTGTAGGTGTCATATTTCTTATCCGAAGTCCCAGGAGAACAGTGGTATTTGATTCAAGGTGTTTGCCCAGCTGGTTCTCAGACTGGGGTGCACAAGGATCACATTCCACACTTTTGTCTTGGACAGATTGGTTTGCACATTTTCCAGCAGTTATGGTAAATTCAGCTTTTAATTCAGTTAATTCAAGATTTCCATCAGAGAGCATTCTCTTGTTTTCTAGGCAGGGATGACTTCAAGGACAGCAGCTGAGCTGCAAGAGGCAGAGGGTCAGCCACTGCTCCAGAAACCCAGGACAGGTTTCACTTCCAGAAAAACACAGACATGTTTGGAAAAACCCTGCTTGAAACATCTTGGAAGTCCCTGTTTTTGGATTAAGAGTAGGAAATCCAGCTTGAAAAAGGAAAAAAATAATGCTGGAAAAGTGGTTTTGAAGATTTAACCAATTGAATGTAATTCCCAACTGATTCATTATCAACATGTATTTCTAAGCTCTATATTATTTCCTTTTTTTACATTTAAAGGGATTTTTGTGACTACTTCAGTCAGCTGTTGAAAATACAGTTTATTAGATGGTGTCATGTACTTTAGTTGATATTGTCTCTTTAGACTTACTAAATAACTTAGAGAGAAACTAAAAGAACATTGAATTTCAGATACTGAAATTGTAATGGGATCCAAAATAGAAACATACAAATACTCACACTCTGGTTTCCGTACCCTGTGGAGTGGGAATTTTTGTTTACTTGTGAAATCAATTAGAGATGGGACAGAAATTGCCATAAGGAAATCTCAGCCTTTCATAGTCTAATCTCTTCTGAATTCCAGTGACTACATTTTAAAGAAGCAAGAAATTACTCAGAAACTGTCATTAACCAGATAATGTAAAATAGAAGAAGAGTGAGAAACCCCTATTAAGTTGCAAATTTCTTGCTAAGCCCCCATTTATTTTTTTTTTCAGGAGCCTTCAAAATCTGAGTATTTCTCCCGGGAAATGTTCCATGCTCTATTTATTTAGTAAAGGTGACTATTGGGGGCTTACCTTACTCATATGTGTGAGTCTTGTTTTAATATTTACAGACTATGAATTAAGTTGTCCAAAGCAAAAAAGCCTTAGAGAGAATAAAGGATGAAGGGGCTCCACTTTTCATGCAGCTTCCCCCCTGACAGCAGTAAGAAACTGTGTTTTCCTCTAAACCAAATATTTTCAATATAGAAGAAATGAGAATGAGGGTCATCGTGCAGCAGTGCCATTGTGTTTGCTACTATGTTAGTCTTGGCTTTGTGGTAAATTAGAACAATTATGTTACTAAGAGAATAATGAATTTTTTGTCCTCAGTTTAGCCAAGGAAAGCAGCCTCAGAAGCGAATTCAGTTTTAGGTGATAGACATTTATGTACAAAAACTGCATAAAATAACCCTGAACCCAGACAGTAAGTTCCTAACTGACTGTGAAATACAACCCCTACCTGTTAACCCTAAGCCCCATGAAGGCATATTTGACCATTTTTAATTGGGTAAATTAACATAGCAGTGTCAACTCAGTCTATTTTTTTAAACAAAGTATCTTTTTTTTTTCATTGCCAATTAGCATTTCCAAGGAGAGACTCACATTTTCTGAAATAGAATTCTCTTCATTAGCATAGGTTTTTGTGTGTTTTTAACTTGTACCCTGTTAGTTGTATCTTCTGTATTTCTTTTGCAGCTTAAGATAATGGGGAAAAAAAACTATAAATAGATGGAAAACGCCTTAAAACAAGCATAGGTTCTATTTAGCAGTCGTAAATCAGGAATACCACAGAGGCCTTTTGATGGATCCAGAACACTGTCCTAAAAAGTTTCAGGATAGAGATAATTAAATGTTAATTTACCCCTGTGAGTTGTGCTAATGTAATTTCAGCCATGCTGCACAATGAAAGTGAATTCTGATTGCTTCACCATATTTTCGAATGAGGTTCTATCAGAAGTGTGTGTTTGCTTAGCAGCCATCAGTTTTCACTTATACAAATAGAATGTCTGGGGGAATCACACAAGGGTGACGTAATCTAAACAAGGTGGAGCAAACAATAACAGAGCAAAAAATTACAAAGGCTGTGCAAAAGTGACCCTCTAAATGTTGTTTCTGGTCATCTTGTGCACAAGGTAATTGCACTATCCAGTGTCTTTGAGAGCCAGCCCAGAGTCTTAGCTACAGCAGTCTTCAAATGCCTTTTTAATGCACTGTGGGGATAATGGCCTTATTTCACGTTGTTACTAACAAAGCAAAGACAAACCACTTCTCTGACGTTCACAAAAAGCTGAGACAAGTGCTCTTCACTGCTGTTACAGGTTTATTTTTGCTGGTATTTCAGTTCTGAGCTGGGACTACGCTGTTTGCTGTGTTTCAGATGGCACTTCGGTGCCTCCGGGTCCCCTCCTTAGACGAAATCACATTAGGAATGTCAGGAAGTCAAAGACTGGAACAGCATTTTCTGTTTCAAAGATGAGTTGTTTGTCAAACACACCTGTCTGGTCACCCTTTCTCTCCTATTTGAGGCATAATGACAACTACTTTTTAGATACTTCTAGAATCAAGGTAAAACTGAAAAAGGTAAAAAAAATAAGGGCACAGATCTACACCCATATTGACTGTTTAACAAAGTGCTGAAGAAATACTACTAAAGTATTACCTATATTTGCTACCATACTCTTGCAGGAAATTACACCAATTAAATTCATAAGCACGCAAAACTTTACAGTACATTTCATACAGAATATTTTTCTTCTTGTTTCTTTCCATCCCCACCACCTGCTGTATAATTTAGAAATTAGGAGAACAAAATTCGGCACTGATTTTTAATCACCCATCCTAAGTCATCCAGAATAAATGTCGTATAATAAAATGTCATAAGAATTATTAAAATTGCCTTGTCTCTTCAGTCACATAATTTCATCTATGTAGTATTTTCTCCTCAGTTAATTTTTGGGGCAGTAAGATTGCAGCAGCAAAGGCTCTGAGATATAAAACAATTATTTGTTTTTCCCAAACTGACATTTACTTATTATTATGATTGTTTAATGTTATTTACAGAGCAAAAGAATTAAAATGAGCACAGTCTGTGATACAGAGACTAAAGCACAGGAAGAAAGCCTGATTTAGGAAAAAAAACGCTTGTGTGCTTGTGTTTCCCTATGAAACTATCTTTATCTCAACTCATGAGTTTTCCAGCTTTTACTCTTCCAACATCCCATCTTCCAGATCCCAACAGTGAGAGAACGAGCGTGGCTGTCCGGGGTTAAATCACAAGCACCTATAGACATAGAAGATGCATAGAACTTGCTTACTGATGTTTCAAACAGCTACAAGATTTGACAAAGGACAAACGGATTTAAATTTTTACTCTACATCAGCATCACCTGGCTGCCACTGCTTTTTTTTATTTAATGATATCTTATCTGACTCCACCTTATGGTCATTAGTCCAAAGGACATTTGCAGGCTCACTAGAGTGTGGTTCTTGCCATTTATTTTTGAATTTTTTATAACAAAGTGATTTCCCTTCCAGGAGCTTGTCATAGGCAAGGAAATGGGTATGAGTCCTGCAGCTCTGTGGTGGAAGCTTTTGCTGTACCTACACAGCCTTGCAGGCAGCAAAGTCAGTCTGGGACAGTAATGTACATGCATAGATACTTTGGTCAACATATTCATGGCTTTCATTCCTGCTGAATATCCCCGATTCCCTTGATACCACCATGGTTGGCACAGTCAAAGGAGCTGACCAGTGGGATACATGTTCAGCTTTCTCTCAGTATGTTCTGGGGAATATCATGAAATGCATTCAATGTTCCTGCAAAGGAAGAGCAAAAAACCAATGCCATGCCTGATACCTGTTTAGATCTTTCTTTTTTCCCTCCCCCTGTTTTCCCTCTCCATTTCTGTGTGGTTTTTCCACTTCAGACTTAAGCATGGAATGTAGGACAAGATGAAATGGCCTCAAGTTGCACTAGGAGAGGTTTAGATTGGATATTAGGAAAAATTTCTTCACTGAAAGACTGGTGAGGCAATGGAACCCAGTGAAGTGATGGAATCACTATCCCCAGAAGTGTTCAAAACCCATGTGGATGCCTTTGAGGGCGTGGTTTAGAGGGGAACAGGTTGAGGCTGGGTTAACTCTTGGACTCAGTGGTCTTGGAGGTCTTTTCCAATGTTAATAAGTTTATGATTCTGTGCTTCCTGTATCACACGAGCCTTACAAGGTCTCATGGTTGTCATTTTATGGATTACTTAGCAAAGTGGCACGGCAGAAAAGTATGTTTTCTCAGCTTCGTTTTAACAATTCCTCACACTTAACCTGGGCTTTACAGACAGTGCTGAATTAATTATTACACATCTGTCTTCGAAGATAAGGAGTTTGCTCAGGAGTAATTTGTGGCATTATTTAAAGACAAGGAGAGTGTACAGGTCAGGCAGAGTTTGAATTGCAGGTTCAGTTCTCTGTAATGGACTTAACTGCACAACAAAATTATCAATAAGGTTAAGTTGAGACTTTAAATCACAGGATGTGTGGTGACTTCAAATAAACCCTGATATTCCACACTCTGAACAGACATAAAATCCTCCAAAGGAGCAGCCAAGTAGTTCCAGCTATAAGGACCAATGATGACAAGTTATGCAAACAGAAATGACGTAAACCCTGTAAGTTTTAGGGCATTTCAACTGTTTGGGGACAGTTTTAAACTTCTAACAGTTTCTGAACCTCTTGTTTTTTAATATAGATGCATAGCAGCCATCTTCTAGCTTTCCTTGTAAGTTTTCATGTATTCTGAAGTAATGAGGAAGACTCTGGAGGGTCTAAAGACAGCAAGTTGGTAACCACTGTTACATTTCAGGGCGTAGCAGAAGATCACGGAGATATTAAGAGATATCTCTATACACTGATATTCTGGATCAGTTATTATTTTGTACATTATTCTTCATGTTAGTCCATATTCTCTCAATAAAGCCAAATTTCAGACTAAAAAATTGCAATAAGTAATGACATGATGTAGTGTTACAAATTTTAGGTTTTTCTATTTAAAATGTGCACATTTCCCTTGTCTTTAAAACTTGAATTAAGTCAGAACGTAGTTTATTGTTTCATGGGAAAATGGCACACAGTGGAATATTAAAATTGCACCCAGAAAAAAAAACAACCAAAAACAAAATAGTGGGGATGGGACCACCAGGAAAGAAGGAAAGAACAAAAAGTTGTGAATATTCTAAAATAACTTCCTTTCCCTTGATGAAACCTCATTTTTACTAACATTGCTTAAAGATTGCTGCCTTGTGCTGTCCAAAAATCACTTATTGTGTTTGCTTTTCCCTGTGATTTTTTTCAAAGCTTATTGAAGCATGCTGTCAGTTCTCTAACACAATTTTAAGGAATGGCTCACATGAATTTCAAATTTTATTCCTGTAGGACAGGCTTGCAAGAAGTCACACTTTTATTCTGGGTATTCTTAGTTAAGGGAAAATAAAATCCCTCTTCTGAGAATCAAAGCTGAGGAACTGAGGTCTCATTTGAGAAACATTATCATGGAGAATCAATTCTGCTTATTAAGGAGGAAATAAACTAGAGATGGAAGAAAAGTCAGTGCACAATATGGATAGTGCTCATAAGCCAGTTATGAGCTCTTTATTCTTTTACCCGTACTAATTCACTGCACAAGCAAGGCAATTTCAATTTAAAGCTCTTAGTTTTCTATTACCTCTTAAAGGCAGCCAAGACAATTGACAGAAACCTGGACAACTCACTTGGTCTCCCCATCTTGCAGTTCTCCTGGGTACAGTTTTGCTATTCTCAAACCCAGAGCATGCTTTGAAAACCTGTTTCATCTCTCAGAGGTACAAGTTCTGGAACTGAATGGTATTGTAAAATATCCTTGCTGCTGCTGTATAATTAATTAGACTTTGAAAGAAAATCTATGTCAACTGTCTCACAAAACTATATATTCTACGGTGTATGGAAATTTATATTATAAGGGGTGGATACAGAAAAAAAGGTGGGTTCAGGTTTCTATTGTATGTTTCATTCTACTCTGAAATCTTAGCACATGGCCACAGATAAGAGAAGCCTTTAAAATCATGCCTGGCACTGGGGCAGAGTTTCAAGAGCTGTGCAATATGGACAGTGATGTACAAGTGCTTGAGTAATGCTGTGCCTTACACAGTTCATATTCATAAACATTTATATTGGGGTAGTAGAAAAGTTATTTCTCTGTTAGAGAGAAGCACTGGTGTGTCCTCTCAGGCCACACACATAAACACTGTGTTCTGCAGAATGTGCTGCTGCACTTTGCCACTGTGTGAATTTGGACTTTATATGAAAATAGCCAGTGTTTGACTTGTACGTCCTCTCAGGAATCTGAACACTTAATTTGTCTCCGTGACAGCAACACGCTTCTTCAGAGAGAATAGGTTTTACTTTTAGAGAAATAGAGAAGTATTGATTTCCACTTGTCCTAACGTATAATCTTGTTTGCAAAGGAAGTGACACAGTTTTTCATTACTGTGCTGCCTGTCCCAATTCCTGCATTGAGTTCCTCAGTTTTCCCACAAGTTGGCATTTGAATTTTTGAAGGGAGGAGGAAGTTGAGGGAAGATCAAGTTTTTTTTAAAGGAGCACAAGCAACAAATTGTCTGTTTGCAGCACTACTGTCTTATTTTTCTTGAGTAAGTCGATATAAATGAGTAGGTTTGGTCAGGAGATTGAGATAAATTGGATGTATTTGACTCTGTAACTTCATGATGCGTCTGTCTCTTACTGCAGACCATTTCTTCTGTGGTTCATGGCCGCAGTTTCTTTGGGATAGTTTTGATAAGTGTTTTTACTCCTTTTCCTCGTCACTGTAACAGCAAACTTAAGAAGGGGAGATTGTTCTTATTAGCAGGTCTGAAAAGTTATGTCTATATATCAAATCTCCTTGTATTGTTCTAGAGAGCAACACATTTCCCTTAACAGGGCCAAATAACTTAATAGTTTGAAAATATATTTTTGGTCTTAATAAGTAAATCTTTAAATCAACCTTTCTGCTAGAGACTTTAGAAACTGAAATATTCTATGGCCTCTTTAATTACACATTAAGCTGTCAAAAGTCATTAGCTTTTTCACATCTTTGTGCCAGTTATTCAGTATATACTTTTATTTAATGTTCCTCACTGGTTGTTACAATAATGTGGTATTACAATTAATTTATTTTACTGGCTATTAATTTGAGGTGATTTGGGTTATAACAGGGCAGTGTTTCCCTTCTTATTTCTAGTCTGATTCATGTGAGATTAATTAATTATCTACAAACAGTCTATTCAAGTTAGTGAAGCAGTCTAAAGTCATTCAACAGCTTAAATTGTAGGAAAAACTCATTATATGTATAGCCATTGTAATTCACTGTTAAAGAAAACACAGCTATTGAAAAATGTGCTACAATATAATATTTAAAAATTAAAATAACTTCTAAAGATCTTTATCTGTTACCATCCTGTTTGCAATTATTTTAAAAAAAAATTATCTCTGAGGAGTTTTCTGAAAGAGGATATTAAGGAACTGACTCAGAAAGTTTATAAAAACGAGTTTGCAGTCCCCTCTATTTGCACAGCGAACTTGAATTTGAGATAACTGCTGTCAGTAATGGAAGTCAAATATTCTCTGCAGCCCATGTTGCAAACCCAAACACCCACAGCTGTGCTGCTCATGGAAAAGATCAGGCTGAAAACAGCGAAAAAATGAGCATATATGACTGTTCATGCCATGTAAGAATAATTGCAAATCTTAAAGTATTCTTTTCATGCTTGCAAGGTTGCTGCTTTGTGGTGTCCTCTGTGTCCCAACGTGTTTCTGTCCTCATTACAGTTTGTCTGCCTTTTTTTCCAGTTTAAATCTGAAAATTTCGTCCTAGAAGAATTTGTCTCAGAGGATTTTGCCATTTTGGGAATTTAATTGTTAATATGTAGGATTATAAACCCTGCAGCCTCTCTGATTTCACACCCAGGATGTGTCTGCACATACAACATCTGAGGCTTTTATTAGTCTAACTTGCATAATGGACCTGGGATATCCAAATTATGAGCTCTGTCCAGGTTACTTAAACTTACTTAGTGAAAGGAAAGATTAACACAGAAGGCATTTATTTGAGAAACAAAATAGTTTGCAGAGACAATAACCAAAGAATGTAATTTTCTAAATATTTAATTTCACTAACCATGACTAAGTTTAGTAAACATAATACTTTCTCCTGCTGGAATGTACATTTCTAGAAGGGATTCATCAATTGTGTTATTTAAAAAAAATAAATGCAAGAGTCTTAAATATAACTATTGAGGCCACATTTGTAAAGTGCACATTCTAAAATCCAGTGAATTTCTGTTATCTTTGGCTATCCCATGTTATTAATGTTTTGTCCTCTCCTAAAACTACATCAGAGAATATGCGAAGAATAACAAGACTCAAGCATAAAAATTTTCCAATTAAAGTAAAAAAGTGTAAAATTTCTATAACCTCTTACATAGGCTTGATAGCGTCTCCTTTCTTATAAAAGTGAATGATATATGAAAACTATCACATTTACTGTTTCTAAGCTGTAGTTTACTTGAATTTGATCTATTTGTTATTTGAAGTTTTCTGCAAACCTTCGATTTAAGAAGAAATGTTTCTTCACAGGTCTTCCACAGGAAAAAAAAAAAAAAAAAAGACACAATCAAAACCACCAGAGTTTGCCAGAAAATTTGCAACCAATATTTTTCAAAAACTCACTAATACCACATGACCCTAAACATTCTTATTCTATATAACAACCTGAGACTTAAAAAAACCCCCAACAAACCACAAACTATGAAAATTACAAAGAAACTTTTGTGTGTACAGCTACTGTCTCAATTTATGGCCACAAAGAGATTCACAGTGCTTTGGAAAAATCCCCACAAACATTTTGGGGGATGTAAGGATCTATAAAAGACTTAAAGTGAACATATTTCTGTGTTGAATGCTTTACTCAATTAAATTAATGAGTACGTTGAAACAATATTGTATCTTGGGATTTAAGTCTATTCATCTGAGCTGTACAGTGACCTTAAAAAAAAAAAAAAAGAAATGAAAGGAAGGAAGAAAGAATGAAGGAAATTCCTTCAGAAGACTTTGTTTGTGCTGATTTTATTCACAGCGTGGTCAGCTCATTTGTAGCACCAGAAGAAAGCCAAGCCAAAGTTGCTTATCACTGCAGAAAAATAAAAATTCTTGTTTTTCACATCCGCTGCTGTTTTTTTTTTTCATCCAGCCCTCTGCCTAAAAACTTTGTTGAGGCCTGTGCAGCCAGTTTCCAGGCATTTCAGATCCCTTCAGTCAGTTTTCTAACTCACTTTCTGAACAACCTGAAAAATGGCCTTTGTTTAGGACAGTGAAAATTGTTTTAGTTATTTTACCTTGAAGGTATGACTTCTACTTTTCTCTAACAGTAGATTACTCCTTGTGCAACAAGGACTTGAAATTAAAGCTTTTTTATTCACATGATTTTTATTTTAACAAAAACATAGACTATATGCTATTGTTGTCGCCTGGCACTCATCAAGAGGTGGAGTTCTTTTTAACGAGCACTAATCACGGGAGTGTCTAAGAACATACGTGGTGTGCTTTAAATCCCTATAAAAGTTAGAAAATCGAGGTATGCTCATGCATGAATGAGACCTTAGTTTCTGCCCTGAAGATGTATGAATTTAAATGGTCCCTTCATGGCACAGTTGCTGTAGAAATGGCATAATTAATGAATTTGGAATGGCTTAATTGAAGTGAATGATCACAGAGAAAATCAGACCAGAGCTACATTTTGGCCATAACTTACAGTCGTATGTTTGAGCAAACATAAACTTTTTCTGGTTGTTTGTTTGTTTGTCTTTTGTTGTTGTTGTTGTTTTGTTTGTTTGTTTTTAGGATGAATTTTCAAAGAGTATATTTACAGAGGGAATCTCTCACCCATCCTGAGGGTATCCAGTGGATCTTTGTTTCTTTCTGCAGAGTGGGCAAATTTGCCCAAGGTTGGAGGTGATTCAGCAGCCCAAAACTACAGGATGGGGAGTGGAAATATGAATTTGACCACCTGAACCTTGAGGGGAAAGATAAACATCCATTTCCAGAGTGAGATTGAGGTGTCATAGGAATATGGGACCAGCCTCATGGTCACGGTATATTTCAGGAAGGAACTCCTTTTCAAGAGTCACAGCACTATCAGTACTTAGAGATCCAGCTGTATTTTGAACAGTGCCCCTTCTGTGTTATTTTGCCCCACTAACAGTATCTTTTAGAGGTTGAAGATGAAGCAAGTTGTGTCCAGGACAGGAAATTCTGGACCTCTGCAAACAAAACAAAGTCCAAGAAATGAAAATGGAAGGTTAAACACTTCCCCATCAAATCTGGGTTTGCCAGGATCTGTATTAGATGGCAGCTGAAATTACGGTTCTGAAGGGCAAATTTTAGAGATAGGTGCCTAAAGTTTGTCAAAGTCCAGCTGGGACCTGGGGCTTTGTCTATAAAAGCATATACATGTTAAGTATCAACCATTAATCTCTTCTGAAAAAGAAATCAGCCTAAATTAAATTCCCTTTTAATTAGATCCATGAGATTATGTTTCCAATAAAATTTCAACACAGTTCACAGAAAGTTCTCTCTGAAGAAGGACCATAGTATGGTTTATAGTCAACAGATTCACCTGACTGATCTGAATGGTCTAAAGCAGTCCATTTATTTAAATAACTGAGTCCTTTCCTTGCTTATAAACTGATAACAAAATCCTGGCCTATGGGAGCTCCACAGCACTTGTTAGCGTTGGCTATGTGTGCACAGAAAGCACTCCTGTTTTCTTAACTTAATTTATTCTGCTGATTCTGATGCAGATTAGACACTAAGTAAAACAACTTGTGTGAAACAACATCATCATTCAGGTTGACCACGAAAGTTTTCATAGTAAATGGCTTGGTATGTCTGTAACAAAACACATATAATAAACTGCCTCCTGTCATGTTGACTTACAGGAAAGCAGAAATCTGATTTAAGTGCTGCAGGCAGCAGGACAGAACTTGTCGTCCTGTATTTCTGCTGACAGGCACATGGCCAAAGTTACACAGTGGGTTATACATCACATAAAAACACTCTTGGGGTTTTTGATTGTTCATTGAAAAAGGAGGGCAGACAAAAGATGTGCTCAGAAAGGAGGTGGTTTCGTGGAAGGAATGGAAGCAAGTTAGACATCTCTTTGTGTACAAACCTGGTCCCCAGGCTGGAGCTTATTTCACTCACCTGTACCACCTGTGATACAGATTTGAACAAAGAGTTAATCATCAATATTCTCTTTATAGTCAACAGAGAAAAATAGACACTTCTAAAGCAGAATCTGACTTATTTTAAATTCATACATAATGGTAAGAATTTTTCATCAATATCAATACAAAAATCTAGTTAAGCAGATTTTAACATCTTGTATTGGGCTAAAGGCCTGTGTTATCTGATCTCATTCCACATTTGAGAAATTATCATATTTTATTCAGGTACTTCTATCCTAAGACTCATAATGTGTGACTGAGTGAAATAGACGATGCTTAAAGCTGTGAGGCATGTATAGTTTTAGTCTTATAGGTATAAGATAGCATTACTAAAGTTTAACACAGAATACTCAAAGTTTGAGGACTTAGTACAGCTGTATCAAATAGATAATTTGTTTTCATGTCATTTATATTTCCAAAGAGAAATATAACCACTGACTATATGTATGACATAAGGTGGGTATTCTGTGTATGACTGTTTTATGAGCTTGATTCTCTTTACTTTTTGTGTACCTCTAAAAAAAAGAAAACAACAAACCAAACAACCCCCGCCTTGATTTATCACACTGAATGAATAACAAATGAAAAATCAGTAATTTGTACCACCTGAATGTGAAAAAGAAAGAAAATGAAGAATTTGCTATTCTCTATTCCCTGTGTTTTCTTCATTAGTAAAACTTATATCTTGTATCCTCGACTTTGACATCAGTCTTGTAAATACATTTTCTACTTCTCTGCTCTGGAGACAGGCTGGGATGAGCTGGGGGTATTTGGCCTGGAGAAGACAAGGCTCCAGGGAGACATTAAAGCATCTTTTCAGTACTTAAAGAGGGCCTACAGGAAAGAGGGACTCTATCAGGGAGTGTAGTTATAGGGACAGGGGTAACAGTTTTAAACTGAGAGTTTGGAGATTTATGTTAGATATTGGGAAGAAATCTTTCCCTGTGAGGGTGGTGATGCCCTGGCACAGGTTGCCCAGAGAAGCTGTGGCTGCCCCATCCCTGGAAGTGACCAAGGCCAGGCTGGACAGGGCTTGGAGCCACCTGGGATAGTGGGAGGTGTCCCTTTCAATCCAAGCCATTCTATGATTCTTTGTGCTTAGGAGTAAAATCTGGAGAAAACAGAAAAAGGGGGGCAGTAAGAGCTGTGTTTGTCTTACCAAGTGGCCGTCATGTTCTCAAGCACGTTTTTGCTTTACCTGTTGATCTGCCTTGATCTCAAGCTGTGAGTTCTCCCATCCCAGTGGGTCGAGTGCTGGCCAGGGTTGAACCACGACAGAGGTTCTGAGTCTTCTGCACCAGGAGAGTGTACCAGTTCCCCCCTGCAGGTTTTGCTCTTGGCAGGATGGTACCTGCACCTACAAGTCTTTAACCTTCAGAAGGTGTCCGCACCCTCGCAGGGTGAAAAATGAGTACTTACAGATTGTTTTGAGTCAGTGAAGATGAACACTAGGATGAGAATGTCTAATGTTTACATGAATGAACTCTAATCCTAGTGCAGGATCTTATCTTTAGCTGTTTCCAAATCAGCCAAAAGCAGGGTTTCCTTATAACTCTCAGGTATGATTGGGAAAAAGGCTTATGAAACTTGGCAACAAACTTATTACATTTAGGTTTAACCCAGTCATGTTCCAAATATTTCACAATGAAAGTTTCCTGTTAATAATTGCTATTAATTTTGAATTTTTCCAAGTAACAAGTGGTATTTTTAAAAATTTTTATAAAAGCATTTATTTCCTTCACTACTTGAACATATGACCCACTGTTTTACACGTTATTCTTTATCATTGAACAAACTCTGTGTTGCCACACACTAATCATTAGTTTCTCCGGCCTGTCAAATAAGATAAAAAATGGACACTGTGTTTCATTACATTAGTGAAGAAAAAACATCTTGATTTTGAGTCAAGCACTTACCAGTAGAGATTCAAATCAGTTTATCACCCTACATCTCTATTTCACAAATCTTTTCAGGCTCATTTGGCAAATTCTTATTTTCTGACATAAGCTATTTGGGTACTTTACAACATTAAGCTTTTCTTCTATGATGTATTTCAATTTGCAATATTTCCTGTGGAGAACACACTGACTTCATCCAGAGTACAAGAGTAGCATCTATCCTTTTAGAAAAACACAAACATCTGAACGTAAATTCTGGAAAGATAAATGTGGTGAAAGGCGATATCTTACAGTAAGCTAACAATACTAAAGAAAAAAGGTAATTTGTAGCATACATCCTATTTTATCATTAAATATAAAGACAGTTGCAGCTGATAGAGCAAACATATACACTGTCAAAAGTGTACACATTGAATTTCTTGGTTACCCAAAACACAGACTGAGTGTTATTGCTGTTGTCATAGAATAGAATTTACTTAGCAGTTGATATGAAACTTGTTAGGAGATTATGAAAGATTTGGAATGTGTACAGTAGGAGACATAATGAAGTCAGGAAAAAGGAAATAAATGAAACATTTATAATTTATGCACAAAGTTATTAAAAAGCCCCAAGCCTGCAAAAACAGAGATTAATGTCATTGACCTTGATGTCATTGACCACCCTGCCTGTTTTCAACAAAAATTCTTAAAATACAATCCTCTGGATTTCTTTACTATTCAAATGTTATTTTAAGCAAAAATCTGAGAGTAGTTACACCAGAACATTTGAATAAGTTCTTTTAGGAACATTTTACTTAATTTCTTGTCTTACTAGTAGAATGACTTGATTTAGGTTTTATATCTTATATTGTCAAACACACTGCTATTTACCATCTTTGGTGGCACTGAAATTTAACAGCCTAAGTAATAGGATTTTAATAACCACCAGAATTTTCTGACTGCTGAACGTGGTTCTAGTGAGCCCACATCCAAACCAGTTGGCCTGCAAGGCTTGTTAAATGTCAATACATAATATAACACAGGGAAATTTATTTTTTCTTAGGTAAAATAATGGAGTTGTGGGTCAGAGTTTGAACTGCTAGACCTCTGCAATATGAATATTTCTCTCCAACGCTCCATTAGTTGAATGCTACTCACTCAAATAGCTCAAATATGGTCCCTATGAGCAGTAAATGAAATATATCCCAGGAATTCACAGTCATGCACCATTTCACAGGCAGCTGTAAAAACTATAGGTTAATTTCATAATTCTGTAAATACATTCCAGTAAAACACCTTTAATGTCTCACGGCACAACTACTTATTGGAAGGAGTGGTTGAGGGAAGACCAGAAATATAATTAAGGCAACTTTTAGTTTACTTTTAATTGCAGCATAATTTGTGTTGGAAGGGACCTTTAAAGGTCACCCAGTCCAATGCCCTGCAATGAGCAGAGACATCCTCAGCTAGACCTGGTTGCTCAGAGCCCTGTCCAACCTGGCCCTGAATATTTCCAGGGATGGGGTAGCCACCACCTCTCTAAGTACCCTGTGGGAGTGTTTCAATACCTTCATAAAATGCTTTTGCCTTATATCTAGTGTGAACCTGCCCTCTTTTAGCTTAAAACCATCACCCCTTGTCCTATTGCCACAGTCACTTCTAAAAGTCTGACCACAATTTCCTTATAAGCCCTGGAATAAAGTCTCCCTGCAGCCTTCTCCTCTCCAGACTGAAGAACCCCAACTCTCTCATTATTTCCTCGTTGGATAAGTGTTTTACTTTGCTGATAATTTTGTAGACCTCCTTTAGACCCATGCCAACAGGTCCATGTCCTTCCTGCATTGAGAATCCCAGAGCTGAATACAGCGCTTCAGGTACTCCAGGAAATCAGAGCCCCATACAATTAAAATATCCTTAACAGCCAGAATGGTTATTTATAAAATTCTGTTTGTTTTGGTGAAGCAGATCACAGTGTTCCTCAAAGATTTAAGTTAATTAGCAGCACATAATCCATAACAGTCACAACTGTTTTTTAATATAAATTGTTGCCTATAGTTATATTATAATTACTGCATGTATTTTACAATAATGCGTCTTGTCACACATTTGGCCACCAGGGTGCTTTTTAATATTGCCAAGTGCTTAGCTTCTTTTCCCCATATCTGGTATAAATATAGCTCTCTTTAAATTGTCTGCACAGTTATTATCCTGCTGTTATAAATAATCTTACTCTATAATTTTAAAGGCAAAAAGAATATTGATCAGAAAGGAACATCCCACTTCAAGTAACAACTCCTGGTATTTTGAGACTGCACATTGCTCTCTGATCTGCCTCATCAAAATCAACTTTATTTAAAATAAATATTTGTAGCTACATCTGTGGGGGTTTTTTTTAGATAGAGGTATGGCATGGCTGAACAGCAAAGCCAAATATATATACGAATTAGGATTGTTTTTTCCTCCCTGATTATTGTGGCTTTAACAAACAATTGAAAAATGCAGAATTCTTCATTAGATGAGGCAAAAAGTATTAATCCCTGCTTTTACTGGCTGTCACTTAATTCCTTGGTAATTGGAGACAATCCTGGTGATACCAATCATGCCCTGAACCCTTAAAAACTGATTTATTTAACTGGAGAAAAAGCCTAAAGATGGAAAAACAGACTAAAATTGTTAGTGTATCTTAATATGGGTTGGGTAATGATAGATGGAATGTTTAGTCTTTTGGTTACATAAATTTTTTCACTGTTCTGTCAGTCTGTAATTTTGAAGAATTTTTGAAAATTTTTGTTTCAACCTATCATTTAATTTTTACATGAGTTTTTTTCCTGGAATTTATGCATGATTTTTTTTTCTGTAAGACTTCTGCATGCTGATCACAAATGTTTTTCAAAGTATATGTTGTCCTGCTACTAAGAAGATGCTGACTCTGATATTTCCATGAAGCTAGTGAAGTTGGTATTTCTTTTTTTTTTTTTTTTTTTTTTTTTTTTAAAAAGGTACTGTTCATTTAATATTTACTGGACATTACTATGAAAAAAGTAAGGATTGTGATTTTCTGCCATATTTACCCAGCTGGATAAATAAAAGTTTGTACAAAAGTACAAAGCAAAAATGCCTCTGGCCACATTTTATAACAATTTTTTTTTATTCACACATAACTGCTCAGAGTGGTTGCTGCATACAGATAAGAAAGAAAAGACCTTCTTTTTCTTCTGAGATCATATGAGTGTATGGACACATATTAGATATCTTTATTTACATTCTTTTAGATCAGACCTACATAATACCACTGAATCTGATTTCTGTGAACTTATATTGACTTCATCATTTGACTTACAGACACCTCTGCTAACAATAAGTTGCATCTGGTGAGCACTGACAGAATAATTTCTAAAAGTCTTAACAATAAAAAGCACCAGAAGGAAAACTCTCCCCTCTTTGCAGGAAGTTAATAAAGTGCTCAAGGGATCCTGTGATTCTGTGAGTAGTGGGTTTTCTGTCTGTGGCTTTAGGGTTTCTAAATAGTGGGACTTTTCTTGTCTGTGAGGCAAAGTGGTTTCTGTATTTTGAACTTCATAGATAATGAGGAGCTAATAGTTCTCCAGTATTCAGAAAGATTTCATTTAGAAAGATTTCCCACTGTTTGCTGTGTACAATCTCATTTCATGGCAAAGTACTGCTTTCAGTGAGTCTGCAGGGTGAAATATATTACACAACTATAGGTAGTTCTTTCCTAAAGATAATTTCGGATTCATTATCTTAATGAAATGGAAAGCACTACTAGAATTTAAATATTTATTTTCTGTCACTTGTACAGTGTATTCCCTTTCTTCTCTTCAGAAGGATCCACAGCAATCATTTGTATGTTGCACAAATGGTTCACACTTGGACTTTTCAAGCTTTTTTTTTAAATAGCTGACTGTAGACTGCATAGAGTTGTTAGATAATTTTCTTCTCTGTTTCTTCCACAAAAGGTACTTTTATTTAAGTAAAGAGGACAGGTTTATTGGTCTAAATTCACAGGGAGAATTTGTAGTGTGCTTTTGTTTGCTGTGTAATGTTGCAACGATCCCTCAGCCAGCTTTGGGATTTAGCACATTTCCATGAGGTAAAAGCATTTCAAGCAACAATGATGACTTCACTTTTAGAGGCGGTGAACTCTTAAAAAGACTGAGTGGTTTAGGCTTGTCTCTGCACTTGATACAGTGATATTGTGTCCTGGTCATAAGTGCACTCTTACTTAATTCATGCTTACACTTGAAGAAGAGTTATGAAGGAGTATTTCTTTGGCTGTTTAACTTGAAGACATTCACCTGATGGTGATGCTCCATGAATGTGCAAAAGGCAGAGGAAAGCCCTCCATTTACACAGCAAACTAGTGTGACAGTGTCCCAGTACAGAAATTTTTGGATTCAAATCCCACCTCTAAGGAAGCACAAGGCTATATTCTGGGAAGCATTCCTTTCACTTGTGAGGGAACTCCCATATTTTAGTCACGATACATATTGGTCAGAAAAGTCACGCAGTTCTCTCTTCAGCTGAAATATCTTTTCTTACTCCTTGTGAAAATGACATATTATGTGCTGAAGGGACGTCGCACCATCCTTGTGAAGAAATGGGCACTTCTCTTCACCTAGAAGAGGGGAAATTGGATGCCCATCTATAAAGGAAAGCTCAAAGGTGTTTATCTCTTCTTGAGATTTATATCCAAACCCCTGAAAATGTCCCTGGTGCTTAAAAAGTCACTTTTTGCCTCACTAGTAAAGTGACATTCCTTCTCCATTCACTTACCCACTGTGAATCTTGCAGTTACTAGCTGCACTAATTTTGTTTCAGAAGAGTGTGTCTTCAGTTAAAAGGTGCCTTATCTTGTCTCAACAATACATAGTTCTTTGATGCTCAAATCCCCGCTTAAGAACTCAGGCAAGATTTCCAAATGCATTTCTATGACTGCTTCCCCTTGGTCATGGAAAAAGCTTTGTGTTCCAGACCTTTCATTAAAGAACTGCTTCCACGAGGTTTTGGAGATTCTTAAATAGACAGGGCTCTTTGTGGATAATTGGGCCAGTCGTGTTCAATTACATTCCAGACAATGCAATGGAAATAGGCAATACAGAGAGGTTGTAGAAGCATAAAGAGAAGCATGGAAAAGGTGACTTTCACATCCAATACAGTAGGGAGACTTGAAATGGGAAAATTTGTCTTCTGAATCAAGGAGATAATGCTGTTATTCATTTATGGTGGAGCTTAAGCCTTCCCGTGTCCTTATAAGATGCCTCCTCTACATGACTTTTACTTCTTTCACAAGGTATATTTGTAAATGCCATTGTATTCCAAAAAGTACTGTTGAAATTTCTCAGAACAGGCAAAGGTCCAGAATAAATATCAGATAATACTTTTATGAGGAAAAAGTGCTTTACTTGTACACACGTAAACTAACAAATGGTTTTGTTCTTACTGTATAAGGCAAGACAGACTGTATATTTTCTTAACTGCCTGATCAACTAGAGGTAGATTTTAATTTCCTCCCCCCCTACCTTAAAAGAGAGCCTGTATTACCTTCATGTCTGCAAATAATTTACGAACAGTGAAAGTTATTTGTGATATTTTTTTTTCTGCTTTAAAAGAAGACAGATATTCTACCAAGACAATTGATTCAGGGGCTAAGCTGAAGATCAAACAATGAATTTCTTGTCAAAAACAGTACAGCAGAAAGGGTAGAAAAATTAAATTCATTCATTGACAGCTACAGTATGTGTGGCTGTTCATGTTATAGTTCAGTAAACACTCAGGTGAGATAAAATGTTCATTCTACTTGTGGACCTGGAATAAATTTCAGAAGACAAATGGCAGAAATGAACTAAATAAAAATGTGTCCATGACTCAGATAATCCAAATATCTGATAATCGGAATACTGACAGTGAGGAATGCACATATTTTAAATCAATATATATATATTACTTAAGACAATTATTTGATATGAAAAGAAAAATATTAGATAACCCTCTCTCAGCAATATGTTTAATTCCTCTATGCTTTTAAACCCTTCTGTAGCAATTTTCAGCTCAGTGCTTCTCATTCAGAAGGAGCAGATAAATCAGATTTTATGGTTTGAAACTTTCCTCCCTCTGCGTACGAAAATCCAGTCTGAGGCCATTTAAATACTGTGCAGGCAGGCTCAGGGCTTCATCCCAGCTGTCTCCTCACCAGCAAGGAAACAGCTCATGCAGTCCTGCCAGCATGCTAGAAATTGCTGCCCACCCTCTGGTACTCCTGTGGCCGTGGCCCTTGCTGTCACCAGATGAGAGAATGCAGTAAAGTGCAACTTACAATAACCAGTAAAGAAAGGCTGGTGACGAGCCGAGATGCTCATCACAGGGCTGGGAATGTAGTCCCACCCGCTCTGTAAGGCAGCAGCTCGTTCTCAGAGCTCCAACCAAGGGCCCCATAATCCTTAGGGCAAGGGTGAACATTTTGACCAAAAACAAATGTTTAAGAAGTGACCTTTATTCAAGAAAAAGATGATTTTCTTCAACTGTTTGAACACAGCTACTTTTATGGTCAAGTGGTGAAATTGCTTATTTGCAAGTTATGACTCCCAGTGCTCATTATCAGACCTCCAGGTGGATTATTGGGGCAACCCAATGACTAGTAAAAAGTCATAAAGGCTTGAAATAGATTATAAGACATTTTTCTAGTAATGGTAAAGTAGACTTTTTTTTTTTTAAATGTAATTAGAGCTTTAAGGCTCTTTTGTGATGCAGAAGAAGGAAGCTGTTCTCTCTTCCTCTGTTACCTTCTTCTCAAAGGAAGAAAAAGCAGGCCCATGGGCCAGCAGGAAGGACTGATATTCAAATCTTCATTCTTTATTTATTTCCAGTGTGTAGGTACCACAACGTGCAAACAAAATGTTCTTCTGATGTTGCTGTGCAACCCATATGGCTTTCTTATGAAGAAAAACACCCAGATTATTTTGACACATCCCTGGAAACCCACAAAGCAAAGATTGTTGCTAAATATATGGTGATATAAAAGTGTTTGCAAATGTAAGTAAAGTAATAAATAACTTTTTTCCACTGCATGTCTTTTCTTGTACCAAAGCTGAAAAGAAAACATTCTCTGAGGACATTTTGGTGGGATATAAGATGCTTCATGTGTATGAATAGTTTGTTTTCTTCTTGACAGTCAGAGAAATAAACACCATTTCTTTCTTTCAGGGACACCTTGCCCAAGGGGAAGCCCTACCAACTGCCAGCAGAGATGTGGGAATCATCAGGACAAAAGAAAAATCAATCAGAATCCAACTGCTGCAGCATTAGTAGGAGTTTCTCAGCAAAACAAATGCTTCTTAAGCATGTCAGGTGGATGAAAAAGGTGAGCTATTACTGGCATATTGTTGCCATGAGGCAGCATGACAGAAATGTGCAATATGAACAGCCAGTTCAGCATGGGGAGGTGATGGAGCAGCTTCCTGACATGGAAAACCCACACCTACAGCCTCTGCTGTGCCCTGTGGGCTTGGCAGGCAAAATCAGCTCACCACCTCAGCAAACATAAAACACAGGTATCCCTTCAGGTGTGGGAAGAAACAGAGAAAAAGCGTATTTATAGCTACACGTGACAAAATCATGGAAAGAGCTTTTGTAGGATTCACATTTAGTCAGGACATAATAATAATAATAATACACATTTTTTTTCCTTCTCACAGTCTCTTACTGCCCTTTGCTGCTCAGCTGGCAAAAAGTGAGCATGTTTATCCTATGCATTTATTAATTTTTTTTTTTTTTTTCAGAATAAGATAGGAAGGGATGCAAATGACAAGTGCTTTTTTTTCTTTTGCTTTTATTTCCATGTGGTTGTTTACACACCATGCAAATGAAAACTGTTGGCTCTGCTGTTGCATTTTATAAATCAGATGTCCTAAGGAAGCATTAAGGGAAATATAATTATGCCTTTAGTAGATTCTCACATAGTTTTGGTTGCATCATGGGTCTTTAAAAAAAAAAAATAAAAAGGAAGGGAAAAAGAAAAAAAACCAAACAGGGTCAAAACCCACAGGAAAACAAAAAGAAAAACACAAACAAAACTACCAAAAAACCCAAAGCAATCTGTCAGATCAGAAATACATTGCTGAAGTTGTATTATCCACTATGACAGCTGTCCTCAGCCAACATTTAACATTGTTATGATAATTTGCTCTGCACAATAAGCTTGTGGGCACATACAGCATCCTGTTATTTCTTTCGCCTTCTTGGAGTCAGACTCTGTTATCACAGGTGCATTTTCTGGCTGCCTCCTCCTTCTGTGCAAATGAGCACTGGCATCATCCCACCCCTGGGACGCGCTCACCGCCTCTTCCCTGAAAATGTTATGCCGTGCAAAGGACTCCCCTGCAACACATGGCAGCTCCACCCCTTTGCGTTCAGTCAGTCCTGCGAGCAGCCTCAGGTTGCCTGTAATTGTCCAAATGCACATTTTACATCCATCCTGCAATTAATTGCAGCTTAGTGTGCAATTAAACCTCCTTCTGCCAGGTGCTCTCGCATCAGGGCCGTCCTTCATCAGCCAGAGCACAGGCAGATCAGCCAGGTTTAGGGAGCTCTCTGGCCTCTCTTATCCTGCTCACAGTTATCATGGCAGTCAACACGTATCTGCTCTCATCGGCATCTTCCTCATCGCCATTAAAGGAGAGATCATGCACATATATGTAAGCCTTGCATAATTCATGAAACACTCTCACACGTGACCTACTCCATCCTCCCCACTGAGGGCAGCCTGCTCCATAGCTGTCTGACAAACTCCTCTGCAGGAGCACTGCTGGCTCCTCAGAAAATGCTGGAAACTGCAGGAGGCAGAATTAGTCAGGTTTCTGACATCACCATCTTCTGGCAGAACATCTTTCATGGACGTGGCTGTGAAATGAAGGGTGGGGTGAGGTTTATTTCAGGGAGGTGGCTTATGCAGCCACCCCTGGTGACTGCAGGTCAGGGAACATCTCCACTGTTGTTTTAGAACATGCTTGCAAATCCTCTGCCCTCAAGTCTGCATGCAGCAGATGTGGATTTCTTAATAAAACACTCAGCAGTTGCACCAGACAGACAGGATGTGATCGGCTTGTTCCTGGCACTGCCTCGACCTGTCTGTTGGTTTTTCGCCACCAGAGCCATAAGAGGTAGAACATCTGCCCAACATGGGAGCATTCCCCTGTCAGGAATGCCTC
>JAWWEU010000091.1:10737426-10747928 GCA_035583155.1 Acropternis orthonyx
AATAATGTACATTTTAAAAGCTTTTTGGTTACCTAGGTAGAGATAATATTTATATTATTTTAGAGGAAATTGATAAATTTGTTTTATTTTAAGCTTTACAGTGGTTTGTTTTAAGGAGTTAGTATCACTTTCAAACCATGTTTATCATTTCCTCTATTTCTGTCCTTTAAAAGTTCCAGTACTGAAGTACATTCAATTCCTTTTGGATGTAACTATGGATAGAAAAGGATTGTAAACTACTCTGAATGTCAGTAACTGAGATGAAGTAAGTCATTCCTGGATATTACGTGGTAGGACACCTTTCCTCATGTCCAGCATCTCCTGTATCAGAGAGCCCGTTAGCAGCAAAGTCTAGAAAGGCATAACCAAAATAAAAACAGATGCTACAGCTCTTAATCATATTATTCAAATGGCACCACACCTGATGAAAAGTCATTTTTAATTCCTCACATCTGGCCAAGGCTTTCTGTTCAGTACTGCAGAGTTCTGCTGAAAAGGAGCAGTAGTATTCAGGCACCTCGTACTTATGCCCATCCTTGCAGTATAGACACCGGAAGAAAAGTTTCAGAGAGAGAAAACATTTGAGAAGTCATTGCTCCTTGGTGGTTTGTGGCTGACTGAGGCAATTTGTCCAGCATGCAACTGATACCATTGGGCACGGCAAGAAGTTTATGTGTTTGGAGGGACCCTGTGATGTCTGGACCCATCTCTTCTAGACACAGCAGGGCTACCACTCATCAATTTCTTTGGGCCTCACCCTGGAAATACTTTAATACTTCCAAGAATGGCTCTGTGACAGCCTCTCTGTCAAACTACTGCGATACTTAACCACCCCCAGAGTGAAAAAGTTTTTTGCTTTCATCTAATTGCAATTTTGAACCCAGTAACCTGTGCCTGTTTTCTCTGCCACTGAGGTTTGTCTGACACTGCTTTTTGAAATAATATCATATCATTTTGAAATAACAAGATGGAAGTTGTGTTAAATCCATTGTGAGCAAGCTAAATTTCTACTAGTCAAGAGATCAGTGGCTTTCTGCATCTCATGGCTTTCTTTGAAAAGAGGAGGGGGAATATGAGTGGAACGTCCTGTCACCTCCTGCTTTTGTGTTGGAATCCACACATTCAGGTGATGAACATGTGCTGAAAAAGGTAAAAGAGAGGTAAAATTGCCTGAGACAAGAGGAGCATCAAAACAAGAAGAAAGGGACAACAGCTGATTTCCAAACTGGAGGAAAAAAAGTACAACAAAACTGATTGAACAAACAGGTTTTTTGCTACCCTATTAAAATTCTGTACCAGAAATATGTCTTAGTTCTCTTGAGAGTAAATCCTTTGTGTGTATGTTCATTTACTCTCTTAAAAATCTAAAGGTCTTAGGGCAGTGTGCTTTTGATGGATGGTTCTCTGATTACCAGGTAACCAGCAGGCGTCTTGCAGCTTTCATCCCAGCACCTCTGATTGTCATTTTGAGGAGTCTTGGTTGCTGCTGTCAGATCATTATACCATTTCACATCCACATTTGCATTATCACTGCCATTTTTAAAACTAGTTTAGAAAATATCTTGAAATTTTTTCCTTTCTTTTTTCCCTGGTGTGTTTTTTTTTTTTTGTTTGTTTGTTTGGTTTTTTTTATTTTTGTTTTTGTAGGGTTTTTTTATTTTTTGCTTGTTGGTTTTGTTTGGTTTTTGTTTTCTCTTTTAATTTTTTTTTTAAAAAATTATATAGTGGTGGTTTATAGTTGCCCCATTGTTAGCTGTCCCTTTATCAATGAGCTCACTGCCATCTGAAACATCACAAGTGGTCTTATGCCTACTGTTCAAACCCTCTTACGTCTCTCGCATAAATAACTACTGCTTTATTGTGCCTAGCTACAAAGCATTGAATAATTTAATAGCATGCAGCTACACAGGCTGCATTTCTGCTGTCATTAAAGTATTATTATCTTCTACCATCTGCCTGTTGGTTTTCCACTTGAACATTTTGGTAGATAAGGAAAATCTCAAATGTTCCTTAGAAAAGCCATGCCAATGGCTTTACTCACAGTGTCAGGAACAGCAATAAAAGATCTTTGAATTGCACTGGAAACTGCAGCAAATGACAGAGGAGATTGACTTTCTGAATGAAATTTTTTAAAAGCATTATGCATGAGGCGTTGGGCTGATTTCCTGCGATTCTTTCCTGAGCTTCACGGCTTGGCATCACAATGGTTTATAACAAAATGACTAATCCTCTCACAAAGTTCTCATGAGGAAATAATACCTCCCATTGTTTTGCCCAGGATGGAGGCTGCTAAGAGGCTGGTCTCAAGTTTTATTTAAAGAGAAGGAAACTGAGAATGTGTGCTTCAGGGTATGGACATGGTCTGCTTCTCTCTTCACCTCTTGAACTCAGCTATTTTCTCAGGCTTTTTTGGCTGCCTCTGTAATAAAAATGTTTACATCCAGTTCCAAAAAAACCCAGAAAATCCACAAAATTACTGTTAATACACTTAATTTTTGTTTAATTTCTGCCTCGATCAGCATATATCCCAGTGAAAACAAGTCATGGCTTTCCTATAGTGGTTTACTCTTTGATCAAACGTATAATCACTGAGGAGAAGAGTTGCTGCAAGAGTTGCCACTTCTATAACTCTATTTTCTTTTTCGTGGGCTTCACAAGGCATCTAGTGAGGTCAGTCCTGGGCATGGAGGTGAAGTTTTCGTAGATATAGTGTCATTGGATGACATAGTTTTCAGAAACAGTTATTTTGATGTCACTGACTTTTTTTGTTATATACCTCTGCATGTTTTTATGTGATACATATGAAGAATAAGACTGGAGACGGCATAGCAATGTAATGATTCAGAAAGTAATAAAAATAAATCCTAGATAGATCCACATCCTAAGTGTACCCTGGATACCCCAAGCATAACCGAAATGTCACTAGTATTTACTACTCACTCTTGGGAGTAAATGAAGACACTACAGTTTATGTATCAAAATCCTTAATATTACAGTCTTCATAGGTAAATAATTTTAAAACTGGCCAAAACTTCAGTAAAACCATCTGGGCCTATATCAATCTTATTGAGTCTTGAGCCTTGCCTTCCTACTGCATATTTTCTACATGGTTAGTGCACTTAATACTGCTATTTTAATTGCCATTACTCACTATAGTTACTGTTAGTTTTGTAATTACTTTTGCTATTACTACTGCTACTGCTATTGACCTGGCATAGTTACCATGCGTTATATAATTAATATACTACTAATATGTTGAATAATTTAATAGCATGCAACTACACAGGCCGCATTTTTGCTGCCATTAAAGTATCAAGATCATGCTAAAATTGTGTGTGAGTCTTGACCAGAGTTAGCTCCAGTTGCTGTGACCGTGTGGAAACTTTTTTTGTTCTAAACCAAAGAACTGTAGATTCCTGTTAAAAATACAGAGCTTTGGCTTCCTAATTTTCGCTTACAGTGTAGCTACGGATAAACACACGAAAAACAGATGCTTCTCAGAGCAGTGGTGCCCCTTCCCAGGAGCACAGATTTTCTGCAGCAAACATACCCTGAAAATGTGACCAGCTAAGTAAGCAACACTGTGCGTGGCTGCCGCATTAAACCCAGAGGTGGATCAAAGCTTGTTGGAGATAATCTCCAAAAAACCCAGCTGAGCAGTTTTGCCAGATCTGTGTGATGTTTTCCCTTCAGATACTAACAAACCAGCTGGTTAAAGTAGTTGCCGGACAGTACAATCAAAAGGCCTTCCTTAAAATGTTGTATGGTGAGGCTCTATTTAGGAAGAATTAATTATGGAAACTACTCTGTGGCCTATGATGCATTGGAGAACCAGCTGTTCCTTGTCACTGACTTCCTCTAGGATTATTTACCATGTGATTCTTTAGCAGGGCTAAAGTTTTTGCTTGATAGTGGTAACTTAACAGAATTACTGCCAAAAATCAACAGAAACTGTCAGATCAAATGAAATATATTCTCGCTATTGAGCTTGTGGTGGTCGTGGTAGTTAATGGAACTGCATTGCGCAATGCTGCCTTATTTCAGACAGGAATTTTTAACTTCTGGCTATATTAAAGGCATTTGTCTGTTAATACCACACCTATGCATAAAGCCATATAATAAAGTGTTATTGCTTGCTTTATAGGCAAAAAAATTAAACTTTACAACTGGCATAGAAATGTGCTCTTTGCATATGCAAAGTATACACCAAATGTCACTAATCCCATCCAGAAAGTCATGTAAGTATATCACATTTAATGGTATAGAATATCAACATTTAATAGACTACATTTTACATGTTGGATAGAAGATTTGTGCTGTGATTATCTAGTGTAACTTAACTACCACCACCCAGTATTTTTTTACTGAGTACTTCCACAGTATTGCTCCAAGCATCTGTTGGGGTTTTTTTTCTTTCTGTTTTTTTTTTTTTTTTCAGAGAGATCTGTAAAGGTTCTTGTCTTTGACACATAATTGTGTAAGAAAACAGGGCAAACCTGGCTTAGGTTCCTGTGAAGAAAAATAATGACTGTGCTTAAAGATTGTGCTGGGAAAGGACACTGGCAGATCATCCCAAGCACGCTTTGCTCAGCATGATTCACATGTTCAGTTAGGGCTTTAAGCTAAAGAAGAGTATGTTTAGATTGGATATTGGGAAGAAATCCTTCCCTGTGAGGGTGGGCAGGCCATGGCACAGGGTACCCAGAGAAGCTGTGGCTGCCCCATCCCTGGGAGTGTCCAAGGCCAGGTTGGACGGGGCTTGGAGCAACCTGGGCTGGTGGAAGGTGTCCCTGCCCATGGCAGGGGGTGGCACTGGATGGGCTTTGAGGTTCCTTCTAACCCAAACCATTGTATGATTTTTATTAGTGCTTGAAAATTAAATATATATGATGCTTGAACATTTTGAACTGGTGATGGGACATTGTGGTGCTTGGTCATGTACAAAACACAGGAAGTGCCAATTTCTGCTCTAGTGAGTGTAATACCTGAAAGGCCTTCTCTGCCTGTGAGCAAATATTCATATTTACTGACTTAATATTATTGCAAGTCTTCTATTTGTAAATCAGTCCAGGCAGGGAAACACACATCTACATATTGCAACCTAAATCTCTCAACTTCACTCTGACTTCTTTTTTTCCTGTTCTCTCTCTCTTTCCCACCCCCCCACACCCCCCATAATATATATTTTAGTTCACTTATGTTTTCTTAGGAATTCTGAAACACCAGAGATGTCACAAAAACATGATCTCCTCCTAGTTTATTTCAAGAAAAGGTGTAACAGTGGAGCTCTAACAAATACAACTGCAGATTAAGATAAAACCTTTATAGTGCTTGTAAATTAGAAAACCCAACCCAACCCACCACCACCACCAAACCTGTTAAACCCCCCAAAACTTATTTTCTTAGGTTTATTTACCTCTCTACAAACATTACTTTTCAAGAGATTAGAAACCTTAATGTTTAGATCCCATTTGTCGACTGAGCTTGTAAGTATTCGTGTAAGCTTAAAGTTCTTTCCAATTATTGGATATGTATGTTGGCAGAGGCTTGGGGCACGAGTTTGCAATTGTAACATGTTATTTGAGGAACTCAACCCTTTCCCTAAGCTTTTCCACAAAATCTAACAAAACCAAAAACAAACCAAAACCAAAACCAAACCCAAAACCAAACCAAACCCAAAACCAAACCAAACCAAACCTCAGACATACCAAGAAAACAAAATCCATGAGAAGGACAAGGGTATATGATGCGATGAGTTCATATTGCCTTAATAGGAGAAGTGGATTTTTTGTTTCTCATCATCAATGTCCCACAAACTTCTCATAGCTGCACAGTAAATAATTTTCTCTTTTTCTTCAGTGCTGGGAGGTCCCAGAATCCCACATTTCTTCAAAGACTGTAGGATACTGGGAACTGAAAGGTAATATCTGTTTTTCTCTACCACAGAAATGCCCGCCAGTCTTGGGGAAATCTAGGCAAAGAAACTGAAAAAATCTGAGATAGAGCAAGATAAAGCAAATTATGTTCAAAGATGACCAATATGGATGACCTTAAACCATATTCGAAGTTTTAATTAGGCACCATAATGAAGAACAAGGCATACATTCTCTACCGAAAAAAATGTCATGAAAATATTATTTAAAACCATATTAAAAATACTTATATAAACAACCCAATTATATAGTTACAGTACTTCAGAGGAGAGTGGGCAGTTAATACACCTGTAACTATTTGTAAAGTTTCTCAAAGGGCTGTCTTTATCTTAAAGTAAATGTTTATCTTTAAAACCTGGTAATTAGCAGCATCTGTTAAGCAATCTTCATCTTTGGCTTTCATCTCAAGAAAAACAGTCACCTAAAAGCGGTATTCATCTAAATATATTTTAGTGGAATTAGCATTAACCGAAAGCCAAGTTTGAAATCAAGTAATGAGTACAGAAATAATCATTATTAACCTGTGTATACTATTAAAGTCTGAAGCTGTTACAGATTAATATTCAGAAAAGCAGACCTGAGGCATGTTTTCCCCATACATTTTTAGAAAATTGATTGAAATATTCTATTTTCAGTGATAACCATGCAAATAAAAGGTTGGTTAGTTTTTAGTTTACAGAAGGCTTTTTCTTGAAAAAAATTAGGCTTATGTTCCTAAGCTGTTCTAGTTATTAACAGCATTACATTAGACCTTAAATGTTTAAAAAATAATCTCTCTATTCCCTCCCATTCACCCTCCACTCAAAAAAAAAGTAGGTGGAAGTGAAAAGTTTTGCAAAGAGCTTATTTATGAAGAGATGTTGACCAAGGCTTATACATCATCTAAAACTTTAACTGTAATAAAGTGTGTGAGATAAAAATCTGTGAGGAATTTGTTCTGGTCATTTGCACAGTAATGTGCCATCAAAAGTGTGAGTCATTGCAAACATAACTGGCAACCCCCAAAATAAATATTTTCCTTTTAATACTTCTCATGGCAGACCGAAATGAATAGGCAGATTGTGGGAGGATCTATTCTGTGCTACTGACCTCAAACTGCTGTTGTAAGATGGATGTGGATGAGGGTCAGAATCCACCACTTTTCCTCTGGTGGCAATTTGAGCCCTTCATCCTGCAGTGACTAAACAAGTTCTTGATGGTAGCCCATGGAATGAAAGATTAGAGGCTGTTTTTCTCTAATCTCCAGTCAATTGCTGTAATAGAGGAGAAAATTATTTCCCTTATGGCTTCTCCAGTTCCCGTGTTTCTGAAACACGCAAATGCCCACAGGTTCTCATAAGCTTTGCAGCTGTTTACTGCATATTATTTACACAGAATTCTTTATATAATTGTCTTTCTTTTCCTCATGTGCTTTTCCACAGTGGTTTTTTTCATAACTGAACTGTAGGGCTGGAAGAAAATGTCTTCATGGTGACAGGAAAAGGGGAATCTGAGCAAGTTAAGATTACTAAACCTCGATTAAATTAAGGATAATTTGTACTTCTCCATTTTTGAGCACAAGTGTAGCAAAAAATCCTACACAAATTAGGTGAGTAAAGGTTATCCAGTAGGTATTATCTCTTTGTACATGCTATAGTCAAGGTTTTAGTATTACAGTTTATTCTAGGTTTTCTTGATACAATTTCTTTATTACAGCTTAACAGGCCTGTGGCTCAGTGCTAAAATCCCTGAGAGTAGTTTTCTAAAAAACAAACAAACAAACAAACAAAAACCAAACACAATTATTGCATTATTGTGGTGTTGTATCCTGCCCACTGCTTTAGGACTCCAGAATTTCCCTCTGAATAATGGGTTGAAGCATCCTTTGACTGTACCAGAAACTCCTGCATGACTAAGGTGGGGACAGCACTGTCTGTACAGGAACTGCTGTTTCTTGACTTGAAAGGGAATGAGAGATAACCAGTCAGCCCCAGAAATCTTTGGACATTCGTTAACTGAATCATAGTTCAAGTGCCACAATACCATTTTTACTGGACTTTAAAAAAATTACAATTACTGACCTGGATTATGGCCAAGATGGAAATAAATGCCCTATAGAAAGTATGGTATGAATATTACCCTCTTAGTTCTGCAATTAGGTTAGGGCTGGGCTTATAGTAAATCCTATTATAACATTTTGGAGGTGTTAAATTAATCAACAATGAAGAGATGCCAACCATTTCTACATAAATCTTTGGCCACGTTTGAGACTAGGATTAGGTTTAGCTGCACAGAGGCCCCATAGGAGCTTAGAAAGCAAGGGGGTCTTCTCTGAACCTTGTGACTCAGCAGGAGTTTCTCCCTTACCCCTTTGCATCCTTACACTTTTGCATCTCTTTTTTTTTTTCCACATAAATCACTCTGAATTGATTCTAATCCAATTTGCCTTTATATGCTTCATCTATGTGATAAGCAGTAGAGCCAGTTTTACCATCAAAAGTTGTTGAGTCGTGCTTTAACGAATTTATTTTAACCCTGCTTGTGTTAGTACCTTTGGAAGTGGTTCTTCAAATGATCTAAACCACTCACAAGTGAAAATTTCATAAGAAAACTCCTTATATTTACTGGGGGTGGGTGTCCACTTGCAGGAAAACCATCCCTGTGCACTTAGGCTCACAGATCACTTATTTTTTTATTGGGGATACGTATTAGCCTAAGATGGCATTTGGGCATGACTGAGACCTTATCTAGATGATCTCTGTTGAAATAGATGTATTCCAAAATAAAGTGCAATGCCTAATGGACAATGTTAGTGGGAGAGGGTCCATTTTTCATGGGTTCAGTTCTCAGTTCTGTGATCAACAAAGGACAATCCTGCTTCCACAGAAAGTGCATTATTGGTGCTGTCCAGCCTGGAGAAGAGAAGCTTTGGGATGATCTAATTGTGCCCTTCCAGGATCTCAAGGGGCTACAAGAAACAGGGAGAGAGACCATTTACAAGGGATGGAGTGACAGGACCAGGGGGAATGGATTCAGCTGACAGAGAGAAGGGATAAGATCGGATATTGGCTGTGAGGGTGGGCAGGCCCTGGCACAGGGTGCCCAGAGAAGCTGTGGCTGCCCCTTTCCTGGGAGTGTCCAAGGCCAGGTTGGACGGGGCTCGGAGCAACCTGGGCTGGTGGGAGGTGTCCCTGCCCATGACAGTGGGTGGCACTGGATGGGCTTTAAAATCCCTTCCAATGCAAACCATTCAATGGTTCTATGAACTTTCTGCTGGTCTGGAGCCTTTAAGGCAATGGAAATGCCCTATTATGGGAGAGGAAGGAAAGGTATGAGTGACTTGGGATAGAAAAGGAAATCCAATTTGTAGCACGTTTGGACTAAGCAAAAGCAAGCTGAGAAAACAGCAGCTTTCATTCTGGAGGGTTTTTAACTCTTCTCTTAACATTGTCCTGGGCCCAGAGTGTAGTCCATACCCAGCTTATCTGTGGGGAATTTACAGTTCCAGAAACCCCGTCCAGAAAAGCCCTGGGTAATCTCAGTTAACGCACTTGCTTCCAATGACACACAACAGAGTATGTGCTAGGTGGGACTGCCCAGCTCTGTTTTTGAAGATTCAGTAAGAGACTTCCTCCCTCCAGTCAGGTTCCTTAGCCAGACTCCACGTGAACGGGAGAGGGATTGTAGGGTTTGTTGCATCCTTTTCCATCTCAGCAGGTAAAAGCCAGTGCATTGCAGGTCAGGTGATCTAAACCCACATCCCAGATTATACTATTGTGCACAGATGTGCAATATAGTTTCCACACTTGAATTCATTGTCAAAATGTTCATGAATAAAAACTGCAGCAGTGGGTTCAATGACCTTGAGTCTGAATTTAAAAGCTAATATTAAAAATGTCAGTCCAAGTATTTTGTATATTTACATTTTTCAAAGCCAGTATTTACTAAGTACAGTTCACTCCATATTCTCCAAATCAGTAGAGATTTTCTTTGGGATCAGAAGAACAATTACAAATAGATGATGTCATTCCTTCACCATATATGTGTGAAATTGCTAGCCTAATTTACAATTTCTCTTATATACAATCTCTTTTTGATTTCTAGAGAGCATCTGAAAGGTGTAAATTTATTGCGGACTGGCTAATGCTCTTGTTTCAATGTTTGAGTTATTGTTTTTCATAACTCATATAAATATGGCAGAATTGACTTTCCAGTCCGTGAAGAAGACTTGGCAGTCTAATACTGTTTGATTTTATGATATTCTGACTTATTGTTTAATTTATCAGGTCATTAACATATCAGAGAGTCTGTGAGCTATATCATTTGTTTGTGTTTGTACTCTCCATTCCCACTCTGCAGATGTACGAGACAACTTGCTCTTTGATTTGTCACATTTGTTCTCATTTTTTTTGACAATTTTATATCTCTTTGCCAGTATCTGTGAGTTTTATTACTACATCCTTTTTTCACATGCCAGGGTAAACCTGTGAGTTAATTGGTATCTACACAGTTCCTCAAAACTGTGCACAAATCTTGCATGAAATCAAGACTTTATTTGTAGGTTTGAGATTTTGAGAAAACATGTAAATT
>JAWWEU010000091.1:10839567-10872771 GCA_035583155.1 Acropternis orthonyx
CATGAGGGGGCCAGGTGGAACTCTTTTCTATGGGGCATGCAGTCTCTTTCCTGGTTCCACGGTTGAAAAGGAGAGAGAAGGTGATCCCCTCTGAGGTGCAGGGTTGGTAGATGAAAGAAAAATTCAAAGATTTTAAATCCATAACACACACATACCCTGAAACAAAACTCATCCTGCCACTTGGCGGGTTCCTAAAGCTCTCCTGTTAAGGTAACTAGCTGTGTGTTTTTCTTTTTCTATGTATTTCTGCATTAAGAATATATTTCTAATGAAGTTGGAAGAAAATGGATATCCAATGTACTGGGATAGTACAAAATTGGTGACATGTGTGCTGGAAAAGAAACTCATTAAACCAAGTATTTGAATTTCCACACAATTTATAGGTCTGGCTTTCAGCAGATCTAGACTAATAAGAGCAAGTTTACTTAATACTGTAGTTTAACATTACAGATACTAAACATAATTCAAGAAAATCCTTTGTTAAGAGTTTTCCTCCACAGCTTTAAAAAGTAGTGTAGGTGGTAAAGCACAGGAATCTTAGTTTTATTTCTTTACATTAGTGAAGCCATATTCATCTCCAGGTTATGAATGTTGGGACAGACTTTATTTTGGTATGTGTGTTAGTTTGGCCTGCGATAGGGTTAATTTTCTTGATAGTACCTATTATATGACTGTATTTTGTATTTGTGCTGAAAACAGTGTTATTACTACAGGAATGTGCTTATTTATTTAAATTCCCTCTTTTCATTCTAACTTCATTAGCATTATTTGATCTGTGCAAAAATAATCAAGAAGGTAATGGGACAGTTAATCAAGAAAGTGGCCTTGTTGATAATTTAATGCACTTTTTGGGGGCACTTCTCATGAATTTATGTACCACTATAAAAAAAACTTTGAAAATAATGCTTTTACATTCTCAGAACCTGTTGCAATTCCTGCCTTTCAGAGGGAAAACTGAACTGCCAGGGATACACATAATTGCAAGGACATGAATGCATGGGGGAGTGGAGACAGGCACTCAGAGGTCCAACATGTGTGTGGTTACGGCAGTGGTGTAAAACCACTGCTGAGGGAGTGACTGAGAGCTATGGCTTGTGAACTATGGCTGCAAAGTCAGAAATGTAGAAGAGCAGATTTAAAGTAAAAGCAGAATGCTCTGAGCAGAGTAGGATACATTTGATAGATGATAAACATACCAGTACATAGCTACTTTTGAAAGGAATGAGCACAAAATGCTTAAAATGTGAAAGACAAGTGGCAGCCTGCTGGTGAGTTTGTGATTCAATGCATTGCTATCCTGTTCCACACTCACCTCCCTAAAGCCTTGCTCCTCTTACTTCCTACAAAAGGCTCTTTTGTTTCTTCTGATGCCAGCATTGCAGATTCCACTTGTTATTTTTGCAAGTCATGGACACAGAAATTATGCTGGGGTTGGAAAGATGTTTCTGTAGAAGATCTGGATCATCTCTACTCACATGACGGAGTGGTCTCTGAACATGGGAACTGGTTTTCCTGACAATGACACCAACTCCCAGAAGTGTCCCACAGTGATAGAAGCCTGACAGTCCCACGGGTCCTGGGACCAGAGACTGAAATGGAGATGTTTCAAGGAGTGCTGGGGAAGTCTTCTGCTCTCCCAGAAGATGGAGATGACAAGCAGGATACTAGGGACTCCTCAGAGGCAGAGTTTCTGTTTAAACCCTTGATTACAGCAGCTTTCAGAAGGATAATTTGTGGGTTTCTAGCTGTGAAAAGAAGGAAGATTTTTAGGATAAAGGTTGGTGACACTGGCCAATTTTACACACACCACGACAGAGGATAAGTCTTTTAGTCAACTTATAAACGTGCTGCAAAGGCAAGTTTGTGCCAATTTGAAGCAACTGGTATTTAATAAAGACTTGTGGTAGTTTTTTGTCTCAGTCTTAAACAATTCTGCTCAACATAATTTGTCTTAATTTGAAAGTGTCTTTTTTCAGAGTGCACTTTCTGTATTACCAAGCCCCAATTCTCAGCCAGAAATGAGAAATACAAGAAGATGGGATATGCCATACAGCCTCACCTGAATGAGTCCAAGGAAAATTAATCTAGCAGTATGTTATAAGCTACTTGACATTTGAACAGAAAAGTGACTGTGTATCAATGCTTCATGCTCTGTAGAAATGTATACTGTGTTGATACCCACTTTGCTTCACAAAAGATAATTCATTTTTCTGTCTCACAAAACACGATAATTGACTGATTTATGCTTTGTCATGAATCCCATTATAGTCTAATTCCATATCATAAGTGAATAAATAAGACTGATTAATCAAATGCTGGGTTCAAGAAGTATCCCAGTGGGTATTATAAATCTATAATTTATTACAGTGCATGACTCTCTTATTCCAAGTTGACTGTTTTATTCAATGTTTGCCCCTCTTTTGGCCATAGAGAAATTTGTGAAAACATTAACAAAAACAGTAAGCTAGTCCCAAGGGCCACAAGTTCACTTTTTGTGAGAAGGGCACAGGGGGTTGAAATCAGAAGCTCAAAACGAGGCACTGCTCACACACTGACTGCTGGGATTTTACTGACTTTTGATGGCCAAGAGACTTTGTTGTCAGACACACTGATATGAATCTTGCAGTGAAGTTTGATGAATTTAGACGGCGTTTAGTGACTCTCACAGGAGCAGGGTCTGATGACATACTGCATCACTTCAAAGCCATTATGTCAGGAAGTTCTCTGTGTCAATACTGTTCTGCATTCATTTCCTTCATGTGAAACAGTGATTTAAAGGCTTACAGGGCTCACCTATTCCTCTACAGGGCTTTGTCTGCTCATGCCATTCCTTACAGTAATGAGGACGGATTACACACTATGACCTGCTGCAATAGGAAAAAATGAAACCTTGTTCCAGAGAGTGATGCCCAGAAGAGGAGGTGGATGAGCTTGACATCTCCAGTGCATGGAAAGACAGGAGCTGTCAAGTTGCTCCCTCCCTGTATCTTTCTGATATTTACGTAAAAGGACTGCTCAACTTCAGTAATTTTTAATAGGACATCTGCAAATGTATTTCTGATTAAATGATCAAAAATGGCTGATGATTTTATGTGTCTCCACTTTTGAGCATTTATGAAATAAAAAGCTTCTTTTTAAGAAAGTCAAAATGGCCTTTTTTTTTTTTTTTTTTTTTTTTTGTCTGGGGGGGGGGTTGGGTTTTTCTGAGGTAGTCATTGAGCATGTCATTGAGCACTTACTGTGTACATTCATGGTGTGCAAAGGCAAAGTTTTACTCTGTAGTTGTGGCATAGGAAGAGAAGGAGCTGCAGAGCAACCACCCATGGGGACACATCCATGTCTACTCCACTGGCAGCAGGGACAAGCAGCAATGACTCCTGAGACCTGGTGTCCAATTCAGAGCCATGAAGTTTGCAGTCCCCTTTCCAGGGGTGCAAGAAACAAAGCTTAGGAAATGGTCATTACTCAGCCAGAGCTGGCTGACCTCCCATGAGACTACAGGAGTCCTTGGAAGTTTTTGAGTTAATCTGGCCAGAATTCAGCACAAACTCCCTCACTTGTAAGGGCGAAAAAACAAGTTAATTCTTCTGTTCATGACTCAACACACTGCGGATAACTATGTCTGGTTGGAACTTTAGGAACTCCAAGGGCGTAACAGGACAAAAATAGAGAACTATCACAATGATCACAATGCATCTGATCTGACTGTAACAGAGGGATGTATCCCTCTCTCCAAAATCAATGTTGCGTGGAATTTATTACAGTGTTGCAGGCATTAGTTTTCCACTGATTTATATGGGAATCCAATAAAGCTATAAAAGAGTGTTCTTTAAGACCAGGTTGTGAATGGCTGAAAAATGAAATTACAGGAAAGGAAAAGAAAGGAAGAAAGAAGAGAGAGAGTATTTTTTTTTTCTGTTTTCCAAACTTAGGTGTAGGTGGAGGAGACTCTAAAGATAGCACCAGGTGTACTACTAAATCACAACACTGTGATGCCAGAAGCAGGACCAGGTCACACTGGAGCAGATCACAGCATTTTCTGCACCCACAGGGCACACACAGCCCTTTCCTGAAGAGTGGGTTGTTGTTTCATCCCTGTGGGTTCACTGCACATGCTCAACCTTCTCAACCAACAGCCTGTGGCAGCCAAATCGTCCACACAACATTTTTCCTCTGTTCTGACTGAATTAACCTATGTCTCCATCAAGAATAATTGTGCCTAAAAATTTAATGGACTGTTTCTATGACAACCTGAACACATGACTTCAGATTTTGCCTTCTGCAAGCATTTTTTGCAGGTAGAACTGGGTTACTGAAGCACCTCTTTGGGGAAGTGGAATAAACATGCAAGTGTTTAGGGTGGCACTGTGGGAGCGTGGTCTCTGCACTGTTTTTAAAGAGTTCCAAGCATGAGCCTGGCCTGAGAACTGGATCGTCATTACCATCAGACTCAATGAACACATCAGAGAACGATTTATACTAAGAAAGGTGTTTCACATCAAAATAAAGCATTACCATTTACTTGGTTCCTCTTTACAGAACTTGCTCTGTGTACTTTCTTGAGAGACTCTGTCATCGTTGTGGCTTAATGAAGAAACTACCCCGCAATGACATCACCTTCGTAAGTGCTGGTTGGGCAAGTCTCAGTTTCTCCTGTGTCATTTTCTGAAGAAGAATAACCTGTAATTTTTTTTTGTCTTGTGAACAACTTGAATTGACAAGGACAGATTTCATCTCCTAAATCAATATATTCCTTTGGACACAGTTACTACCTTCAGCTTAATAAAAGGAAGTCAAAGTGAGATAAACATAAGACCTTCATAAATATAAGAGGTATTTCATGCAGCACAAATCAATTATACTGGCCAAGTCTTAAAATATTTAGTTCTCGATGTTTAAAACTATGTTCTCCTCATCACCACGGTTTTGAAGGAACTTCAGAACAACAAGAGGTTTGTGTCTCTCCCCACCAGTATAATACTGGCATTGATGAAAGACTTCAGCTGTCCCTCTCAAGATCCAGCTCATAGATTTTCAGGTGCAAGGTGTGTTTATTCATAGATTTCACAGCATGCAGAGATTTTCATTTTGGTATGTAAATGCAATTTCAATTAGGATTTTTGTCTTCCCAGTAGTTCATTTTAACCAGAGGTATGTATATTTTTTTCCTCTCTGGGTGTTATTGTCCTTCCATACAGCTTCTAGAAATGCACAAAACAAAAATAAAAATGTGATTAGTGTGGTACCATCTTTTTCCTTCAGCTTTTACCTTGTCTAGCACATTTGCCCTACAATATGGTGTAGTTTGCTTGTAGGTTTAAAATGAAATCTTCTATATGTCCTGACTTTTTTGAACTTCCAGATTTATCTACATACTAAAAATGTTGTTTATTACATGTAAGCAGAGCACATTAAAAGGCAGAGTGTCTCACAACTTAAAGGTGACTCTGTTTACACTGCTATTTCAGCGCCCTTGTTCACAAGTGCAGTGTAAATCTAGTGCTGACTGTGTGAACACTTCATATCTGAAAACCTAACATATATAAACAGTAACCAAATGTCTCTTAAGAAATATTTAAAACATATTATTTTTATTATTCTATAAATACATTGTGGATCACCACAATGATTTTTCTTTTACAATTTGAATATTTCTAGCAAGGCAATGGCTTGAGAACTGATTAACCACATTGCCTTCTCATGTGCACAGCCACAGTTGATTGTGGGCAAACCTTACACTCTGATGGTTGTTTTTTTCCCTGACCTTTTTTTTAGGAAAATAAAACAAAGATCCATATTTACCATTTCAGAAATTCTTCTTTTAATGAGCCCTGCCTCAGTACACTGCATAAGGTATTCAGTGGGAAATGGCAAGCACAATTTTTAATGACAATCTCTCGAAAACCACATGTTCTCCATAGCTCCTTACCACACTAAATTGCTTTTTCTGGGTGAGACCAGATTGCTCTCAGAAAAAGAAAACTGCAGTCTGTCCCCTGGCATTTTCATGGCTCATAGGTCTTTATCTGAACTGTCAAAATGGTTAGAGTTTTTCTGATGAGGTAAAAAGAAACACTGATCTGGGCTGAATGCTTGCAAACGCCCATGGAATAAATGCAGCCTAGCTAATCTGATCGCATAGCTACGAAAACATACTACATTTTGCATGTAAAAACTTAGGTTTTGTTCTTAACAGGAACCTAATCAGGTAGCTAATAAAAATGCCTTAGCATTCAGGTATGCATAAACAAAATAACTGCTCTCACACTGTGCAGAGACATGTGTGTTGTTAAATCTGCAGGCACTGCTGGTCTGCTGTATTTCACATTGCTGTGAATGATCCTCCAACACACCTTGTGCAGGAAGGAATAGTTGTTACAGACTGAAAAGTGGGGTCAGCCTGGTTGGAGAAATATTCCATTAGTTAATGAAGATGCTTTTAAATTCTTCATCAGAACAAACATCCTCAGAAACCATGGAAACCTTGTCACTAATTACTATTTGTTTGCCTTCTGTGTCATGTCCTTGCTGTGCCTCATTCCCCCTCCTGGTCTCCTTAATTTACATTGGCTTCCTATTCTTCTTTTTAATTCTCAGATGCATAAAGCAAATACATATCATCATATTTTCCACGTTTTAAATTAGTAGATAATTATTTTGAACATAGAAAATTTAAATGGGAATAAATCACTGGGAGTACACCTTCAACCTTTCTGCTGGTTGGACCTGGATACAACCTCACACCTGTCAGGATACTGCATTCAACAATTCCAACAGAAACTGATTACATTTTTACTTACATGTTTGTGAGATGATAAAAATAATCCTCAAGTCCTTATTTTTACAGCAAGAAACTAATAAAAGGGTGAGCTTTCCTTCCTGAATTTCCTAGAGGAAACTTTCCCTGACTTGAGCAGAACTCTAAAATGCCCAGCCTCAGAGGGGGCTGGACTTCCTGCCTTTTCCTCCTGCTTCAGTGTGGGAACTGAAATGGATGCCGAAGATTGCCAGGAAAGGGAATCTCTTGGGAAAAGCTGTAGAAATTGGAATGGAAAAAAAGTGTGCATTCATCAAGGAACTAATTCCTTCAAATAACTTCCAAAATCCTGCCAGATTTGAAAGAAGAAACCTGTCAAGTAGAAATGAGAAAAGTCAGTAGATAATGAGGGAAGGGATAGAGGTGAAACTTCTGCACCAGGAGGAGAGTAATGTTTTTGCCAAAAGGATAATGTAGAAGACTTGCATAGATAGGAAGTGCTGATGGCTTCTCTCAATGCAGAAAACTCTTCTACAGAGGAGAACCAGCTGGGAGGAATTAGGTCTGACCAAAGACTGTGTGCTTTATCAGCCATGAGCACAGATCTGATATAGTGATGAGGGATGAACGGATGAACAGTTCTGGCAAGTATTGAAACAACCCCCTTCTCCTCATTTCTCAGGAAAGCCCATTTCTCAACAGCACAAACACAAATGATACATGCTGCCTACTCATTCCTCTCTACCCACAGCTGGGCTGTCCTCTGTGAGAGGGGCTCTGGCTGTTGCCAGACTTTGGCTCTGGGTAGGACCAAAAAGGGAATAAAGGGTAGGGAATAAAAAGTCTTAAACACGTATCTTGTAAAAAATGAAAATGTTTTGCCCTTATACTTGTTTTCTGTATCCATGTGTATTTACACAGGGAAGATTCCAGAATGTGCAGAGAATAAGTTTTCTGGAGAATCACTCTGAAATTACCACAGAAGTGGCAAAACACTGACAAACTTTAGTGTTTTATGAAAGCACTGAAGCCTTATGAAAGTGCCCATGATCCTGCATCAGCCGAATTTTCCTTTTCCTGAAAGGTTGTGGTTAGGGAAGGAGCACAGAGGAGAGAAGAGAGAGATCTTCTTGTGTACAGATACAAGCTTTTACAACAGGGGCACTTACAGCCAGTGGGACCAAAGCTGGCAGTTTCTCCAAGCACTTTTATCACTTGATTGGGAGCTTTTTCAACACCTTATTGAAAGTAAATAAATAAATAACTATATAATAGACTCAATGTTGGCTTAATAGGCCAGCATTTGTCTTCTTGGAGCGATTAACTTTCAATGAGGTTGTAAAATTTAATCCAAGCGACTGTAAATGTTATCCAAAGGGTCCTCACATACTGAAATGTTGTGCCCCATTTTTTGGTCTTTTTTAGCTACTTGAAATACTTACTGGGGCAGTCTCGTGGCATAAAGGAGAGCACTCTAGACTCTGAATCCCAAGGGCCTGAGTTTGAGTCTCAGTAGGGACCGTCCCCTGGGCAGTTAAATGCCTCCTTGCCATCTGATCCTGTCAGATCTCCGATGCTCAGCAGGGTCAGCCCTGGTTAGTACCGGGTGCTGTAGCCAGTCCCGAGGATTTTCACTGTCACTGTCCAAGCTCGCTCGGCCATGGCAAATGGACCTTAGGACTTAAACGTTGGGGCCAGTTCTGCGCATGCTGTGCCTTACTTAAAAAATCCACTGCGCAGGCTGGAAGGGCACGGCCACGTGGGGAGGGCCCTTCCAAAAATCTTTGTTCGTGAAGTCAGGCCATAGATACATACATACAGATACTTACTGCAGAGTGATACTAAACTCACAAGTTGATTTATTTGCCTCTCCTTTTGAGCAGTATTCTGCCCAATCACCCTGGAACACAGAAGCTAGCAAATTCTTATGTCTATCCAAGCTGACAAACAGAATATAAAATAGTAGGAATAAGTAAACCAAAAATTACTTAAAATTTTGTTTTACACATAAAGCAGATTCATGAAAAAGCATCATTTCATTGACCACAGCATTTCACATAACAAAGAAGAGCTGTGACAGAACCATCCACCCTCTTGGAAGATGAAGGCAAGTTCTACACCTGTGAGGAACAGAGAGGTATGTGGTCATTTTCCTGCTGTCACTTTTTATCCCTCTCCCCACTGTTGTTTCTAAGACGTGTCTGAATTACATGTTTCTGGTTTGGTTTCCCCTTCCAGTTTTTTTGTCTGTTGTAGATCCTTCTTCCCACCTCCACAGATAACAGTTCCATCATGGTCTTCCTTGTGCTCTGCAGCAGCTTCCAGAAATCTCAAGGCTTTATTACAGAGATTTGGGTCTGTCCTAGCCCTTGATGAAAATTTTTGTGCAACATCAGGAAAAACAGAAAGAAAAAAACCTACACAAAGATTAAAAAAACAACCCCAAGCAAATAAAAATAAAGGAAACACACACATACCCTGACAACGAAGTGGAGGGTGTGCTAGCAAGCAAGTCTGTGACAGAGGCTATTCTGCCAGGGACCTGTTGGCATGGAAAGGGGATGGAGATGCAGAAAAAGGCCAGCATTGCCTTTTCCTCACTGTCAAATCTCCTGTGGCACCCTTTGGTCCTGAGATAGGAACAGTCTCATTTGCTCAACAGGCTTCAATCTTCTAAAAAACCTCTGATTTACAGCTCTTTTATGCAATATCTATCTTGCCTGACATTTTGGGTTACTAATGTCTCAGGAATGGACCCCTGGGGCCACAATCTCTAACCCATAACCCCAGAGCTGACTCTTGTCTTTCCATTTGGGTCACTCCAGCAAACCATTCCCTGTTCAAGGGCTGAGCAGCAACATTATTTCACAGTGACTGGTATGCAAAATATGTTTCAAATATATAAACTAGATAAGAGATGGGGAAAACCACCTGTCTTATGTTGGTCACAGGCATTTTTTTCTGTCTGGCTGCATTTAAATAAGATAAATATTTTATCTGAATAAAGAGAAGATGATGAAGATGCATAGCAATTAGAGATAAAACAGCTGTGAAACTTCAGGTATTTCTACTGCTGACCAGCAAAGAACAGCACAATGGTCATGTATGGCAGTATCAAACCAGATGATCCTAAACACTATTTATGGCTTCCTGCAAAACACAGCCCCTGTTCAGGCCAAAAACCTCACCCATAAAACATAATAAGACCAGGGTTGTGGTGTCTGCAGGTCCCTGTAGAAATGTGCAAAGAAACTTCTGTGTGTCCCTGGCATGTGGCAGCTGGAAGAATTGACTAAGGTTTGTGTTTTTATTCCTTTGGAAGTCAGAGAGTTCTGCATCTGAAAACTGCTACCAGCTGCACTACAGGGTTTCTGTGGTTTACCTGAACCACCAAACAGAATGTGGCCTCACCTGCAGATCCAGTGTGGGGTTTGGTGCCTGATGCTTGGACATGAATCTGCAGCGAAAGCTGCAGCAGAGGCATGGCATGGGGAGGAGCAGGGCAGAGGGATCACAGAGGGGTGAAATGCTGCTTGTTCTCCCAGAGCTGTGCCAGGCAAGTCTTGGCTCTTGGAACAAGGAAAATGTATTTATTTGTTTGTAGAGATTGTCATACAAAGGGCCAAGAGTGACAGTGAACCTCTGGCTGCTATTCCATGTCTCCTCAGAGACATTTAACATTGAGATATTAATACCAACACATATTCCCAAGGCATGTTCAATGCTCAGCCTGCACAAGAGCAGAAGTCTGAGCTGTTCAGTGGCATCTTGGAGCCATTCATCATGTGTCTCTGTTTGTACCTTTTCTTCCTGGTGACCCAGGAGCTTGTCAAGTCAAATGTGACTAGAAGATCCAGCTCTCACATAGATTCAGCTCCCTAAAATGTTGTGACACCAGAAGGTCAGGCAAAGGCGAAATGCTCCATCAGTGCTCACTCCCAGGGAAACTCATGGCTCAACACTTGTCCAGTTCCATCAGTAATAGTACACAGATGTATGGAAAACTTTGCTACTTTCACTTCCCACAGAACAACATGCTTCATTATACACTTGTAACGAAACAAACAAACAAAAATAAAAATTGGGTTTTAGTCTAGCAAAAGCACTGGCAAAGTTTTTGAAGTTCTTTCATATTGGCTTCAATATGAGCTCAGTTCTCAACAACTCTGCATGGTCAGGTGTGTGAGAAAGAAATGAGCATTTCTAAACTGGGACTTTTTGAAAAGCCTGTTTACTGGCTATTGTCCTTGGAGGAGTTCAGTCACGGGGAGATTTTTTTTTAAAGGTCATTCTGTATCCCCAGGCCTTTGCAGAAATTAAAGTCAGGCTTTGTATTAGTGTACAGTGATTTAGATTTTCTGCTACATGACATCAGAGATGATTATGGCAGCAAGAGTACATCAGAGTTTCCACTTTTTACTCCTCAGCAAGAGGCCAGGGTGGTGTCCCAGGGGTGCTTGTTCTTAGGGCTGTTCAACAAAGTCCTCATTGGAATCTCTCACTGGAAAAGCTGACTTACCCAAAGCAAAACCTGTGTTGGCTTTCTTGATGGGTCTTTTTGAAAGTCAGACTCAAGAAGTCGTAGTTGTTCCTCAAACAGCTCTCTTAACACTTTCTGGATAAAATACTCCTACATATTTAATCCTGATTCATCATTAGTTACTTCTTGCCACATTTAAAAAAAAAAAAAAAAAAAAAAAAAAAAAGCAATCCCATGTATTTTTTTTTTTGCATTCATGGTGAATTTTGAAACAAGGGAGGGTAATGGTCTTTTATTCAGCACTCAACCAAAATTCAGAGTTGTTCAAAATTGAAGAGTTTTGTGATGCAGGATTTCTACCCTGTAGACCATTCTCCCCCCACCTGCTGGATGAATGGAAATGACAGAATGTTTCCTGAAATTTTTCCTGCCATTTCAGCCAGACTTTAGAGAGGACCATCTCTAACAAGTTATCTTCATGCCTCATGGCCTACATCTCCCACTCAGATTCTCAAATGGAAGAAAACTTAGCAGTTAGTGACAAGTTTCATTTCTTTGTGAAAGCAACTGCAGACTTACTCCTTTCCTGGAATTCATAAGACCCAAGTACTTCCCTATCTCTGTCTAATATTATCGGCAGACAGATCAAGCTCCCATTTGCAGACAGGCTGTGTTGTGCACTGCAAAGACATTAGATCACTGCACCTGCAACTAATACCTTATAGCCTGTGGGTTGCTTCCTGCAATTTTCATTACCTTGGTGTCAAACAGTCCTGGGAGGATTAAGTTATGACATTTTGGTGATTCGTCTAAAGTTCAGTAGTAGTGTTAGCTCCTGACTCATTACTGGTTTGTTTAGAAGCTGGCATAAAACACAGTTATTGCCATGAAATACAGACATTGCCACAAATACCCAACAAAGAGTTACAGTGTGTGAGCTCAGAGTTTGCACCCTGGGCCAGCTTCACTTATTTCTACACCTTCACTGTTTGAAAGGAATAATTCTCCCTTTTCATGTGCTGAGTATTGTTCTGATCCAAGACAAAGAAGCAACATATGTCTGCTTAACTAGTTTCAGAATTTGAGAAAAAATTAGGATGAGATGCTCAGAGAAACACATAAAGTGACTGTGTTGTTCAGATACTTGATAGCATAAATTCAACTTAGTAAAAGAGGTGATAATTTGAGATTGATGGTTCCTTTTTTAAATCTCCAAAGAAGCAGAAGGAGCTTGCCTCCCAGTTTTAAAGAGTGTAGTAAAAATAGGTTGCATTTTTTTTATTTTCTTCCTTTAGTTTCACTGGCGTAGTTCAGCTAATACACCACTGAACACCTGGGACAGAGAGGCCCCTCCAGAACCACTATGCTGGCTGTGCTGGGCTGACTCTGGGAAGCATCAGCACAGGGGTCCCTGCTCCAGAGATTCCAGTACTGGAACCTAAGTCAGTTTGTCACACATGATCCATCCTGCTCCTCCACTCTGCAGGAAAAGAGCACCGTAGCATTTTCCCAGTAACTTTTCCTGGTTCTGCTGGTTTTAGTGGTTGTGGGGTCTTTGCTCCTCACACTCCTTATGAAACCCATCAAGCAAAGGGCAGGTTCCCACCTTATATTCAGAAGATTTGGGGGAAAGTCTCTTTTTAATTCTGTTTCAGACAAATTGCATGACACTATGCTCTCATCTTAAAGAGGATGTTTACAGAAGTATATTTCCTCTTCAGCAGCCATTTCCATGGGAATTGCTGTGGGAACAAAGCAGTATCCCAGGGCTGAGATGGGAAATTGTGTGGGTCCCCTTAGCAACTCCCTTTGACATATCTGAATCTGAACTACCTGCTGTCCATCCATCCAGATGTTTGTTGGTGTCCTGGCTCCAGCAGACTTCACCCAGCCAGAGGACATGCTGTGGTGCACAGTGATGAAGGATGTCCATGATTGTGGAGAAGCAGTGCTGGAGGAAAAGGCCTTGTGTTTCTCACCCGATCCATGGAGTGATATCAGCCACTTGGAAGCAGCTGGATTTTGATGCTCTAAATGAGGACCAAAATACTAAAGGCTTGTAAAATTCCAGTGTGGAGGTTTATAACTCACTTGGTGGCTTTTCAGTGGGCTTTGCAGTGGTGTCCCCACTGTCTTGCCCTCTTTGGGACTGGATGTTGCCATGGCTGCAGTACAGCTAGATGTTTCCTGCAGGAAGGGAATTTTAATGGAGCAGGGGGAAACACAACTAACCTTTTGATTTACCTTCTTTTGTTCTGTTTCTTTACTAGTGTCTATGACCTTCTACCAACCTTCAGACTTTCTAAATAGCATTTCTGCTGATGATGTTAACAACTTCATCTCTCATGCTATATTCACTGTCTTTTGAGGAAGTGCTGCTGAAATTCTTTGTGTCCTCATTTAGCACTTGCTCATTCCAGCTCTGCAGCTACTCACTCAGGCTTCTGAGCAGTGTCACCTCATTGAGATTCTGCTGCACTTCCCACTTTCTCAGGAAAACGTCAAGTCCTTTCACTTTCTCCGACTTTTCCGAAGATCCATTGTCTTCTGCTCCCTGTATCTTCCCCAAGGCCATATGCTTTATTCTCCTCTTTGCTATATGAGCCTTTCTAGAGCTAAGTGTGAAGAACTGCAGTCTTCCAAATGAGGCTTCTCCAGCTGGAGCAAGGCCAATTCCCAAATCTCATAGTTGATAAATGTCTATGTGCATCTCGGGATGCTGTTGATTTTATTTGAACAGATGTTAAGCATTCTTCCAGGGATCTCACACTTTATCCACCACTATCCCTCAATCCTACCTGAAATTTAACAGCATATGCTGCAGGGTGTGTAATATGACTCAGTAAAAGGAAATGAAGAAGCAGAATAGCTAGCAATACAGTTATATTCCCACTTGGTTGAAAACAAAACAAAACAAAAGAGAATACACCAAACCCACTCTAACTTTTCTTTTCGGAGTCAAAAACTGCTTTGTGGTACAAGTACACAATATCTGACAGTATTTTCATTCAGAAGACATTGCCCTGAAGTGACTCAGAATGGATTCCTCCATGGAGTTTAGAAAATATTTCTCCAAAGTTTGTATACAAAAGTTTGTAAAGGTTACATGCTCTGTTCTCAAACACAGAACACTTAGATTTAATTTTATTTATTATATACATTTTATTGTAAATATTTCAGAATTGTTGGTGTATAAATATAGCCACACAAGAATCTTAATCAGGCTGATTTGCATAACAGTTCTGTTGCAGTGAAAAAATGGACATAGGCTTCAACATACCCCAAATATCAACTGAAACCACAGGCTTTTGGGGAATAGTGGTGTAGCAGCAGTTAATTGCAAACTGGTACCCACAAAGAGACTGTTCTGGTACATAAGCACCTCAGACTCTCCCCTGAGAAAGTGACTGTCTCAGGATGGCATTTGGGTAATTGGCTGGTTGTCTTTCTTTTGGATGGATGGGACAATATTTAAACAGCAAAAGTTTGTTGAAAGGAAAAGCCCTCTTAGAAGAAGAAACAGGTCTCTTGCTGACACTCATGGTATGAAATAATGAAAAAATGTCACATTTTCCTTTAGATATTTAAAAACACTCTCAGTCCTGGATTTATTTCTATTTTTAGTTTAAAAATCTGCTTCAAAATAAGAAGTTGGAAAAAAAAGGGCTATCAGTTTCACCTCACTAGTAAAACACAGAATATTTAGAGCTGGATTCCACATTTACACTGGAGTATTTCCACATAAACAGGGCAGCCTGAGGAGGTCTGGACATGAAGCAACTCAGCCCCACCATCCCTTACTGGGTGGTTACTGTAAACTATGGATTTTGACACAATGCTAAAGTTAAAGAAGCCTCCTTAAATCTTCCTGTTGATTTCCAGCAACTGGGCAGGAGGTAAAGCATCCGTGGAACCTCTTCTCATGCTGGCTGAGAGAGACCAGACAGCAGTTAAGGGAACTTGGATTTGGAGAAAACTGGGGAGTAACAATACTGGGAAGAGAAACAATACTGGGAAATGAGAGAAAGAGCAGGCAAAATCACACTGCAGAGATACCCATGGTGGTCTGGACAGCAGGGAGAAAACAAAACCAAACATAGAAAAGGGCCCAAATATCTCAGCAAGCCCAGTGTGTTGAACAGGTTGTGAAACACAGTAGTATTTGTCCCTTTACCATCAGTGGTCTCTGGACCAACAGAAACTGAAACTGAAAAGACACATCAAGCAGAATAGTCAGAGCCCCCTGACACCCCAGCCAAATGGTGTCATCTCTTGCCTGGAGATCTAAGTACTTACACCATAAAGCAAAGTTTCTTAAATGTTTATCATCATTCAAACACACAGCATGGAGAGTTGTAACTGGGCATTAATGCTCTGTGGTGCATGGATGGGTGATTCTGTGATTCAAAAGGAGAAAATAAAAGTTGACTTGTAGACGCATTAGTGCTTACAGACTTTCAGAGCTGTAGACTGCAATCCATAAAGGGCGGTGGTGATCACCATTTTTGGGTGACGACCCTTACAATTTTCTTGATTTTTTGGAAGTGCTGAATATGCCATTCAAATGCAATTACCAGGTCGTGGCTTAGTCCAAAGCTGCAAGTGTAAGTCATCACAGTTTATGAAACAATTCCTACAGTTCAGATTTCAATGCAAGAGATATGTAACATTAACTTCCTTAACATGCCTTTGGATTACCTCTTAAAATATGTCTTCTAATTTCAAACTTACTAAAAAAGAGTGGAGAAGATGTAGAAAGACACAGGGGAAGGTAATCCATTGGTTGGATTATCCAACCTTTCAGCATCTTCATCCTGAGACAAATAGAGTAAAACTGAACCAGTAAAATTACACTGGTACAAACCAAGAGCACAGGAAGGTCAAACAGCATTTGCATTTTGAATGAAACACTTTTAAATCTGACCTTGATATTTCACTTCTTTTAGAAGGGTTTAAATGTTTAATGAAAAAATCTGACAATCTCATGGAAAAAGTGTCCCAAATCAAACATACTGTCTAATAGTTTCTGACTATTAATTTTTTAATAATTAATTTATTAAATAGCTTTGTTCCTCTTGCTGTACATTCATCTGTTTTAAGGAGAGCAACCACCGGAGGCCAGTTTTATGCTGTGCAGGAGCCAGAAACTGGAAGCAGAAAAGACACTTAAAATGGTAAGAAGACTGAAAAAAAGAACTCAGTTCCATAAGTAGTAATGAAATGCACCATTTATGAAAAAACCTAAGATACCATAAAACCCAAAATGTGTGTATGTGTGCATCTCTGTAGATATTTATGCATTACTGAACACTATACAGATCCATCCCTGCATATATATAGGCATAAATATAGGCATTTAGTAAAATAAATAGGCACAGCAAAGAAAAACAATGTGACATTTGGTATCACCGTGGGCATATGCAGTGTGCCTCTTAGGTCTACATAAATAAAATGATATTTTGCATATATCTACATTATATATTTTAATGCATATGTGTTCACCAATAATTTATTTTTTTTTAATTCCATAAATTGTATTTCTTTCTGAATCTGGATTTTTTTTGCTGTTAACTGCAAAAGAATAAGTAAGGCAGATTTTTTGGGAAGTGAATGTTCTTCTGTTACGTTTTCTTTCTCATCCAGAAAAATAAAATAAAAAAAAGTATCAGCCAAAGGAAACCACTATGGATATTATTTATCTTTTGTTAATTGGCAAAATAATAACATGCAAGAAAAATACCAAAAAAACAGTTGAATGAAAGCAGACAAGAAATGGGAGAATGAACACCTCTCACTCATCCTGTTCACTCTGATGACCAATAAGGAGAGGTGCCATCAGGGTGATGAGAGGTTTGGAATGAGATGTCCTGGGTGTCACATCTGGTCTGCCACACCAGCTCTCCTCATCGCTGAGCTGATCCAAGCACCCATCAAACTCCTTGGCTGTGAAACACACCAAAGTTGAATATGAGTCAGCAGTGCCCTGGCAGCCAGGAGGGCCAACCGTGTCCTGGGGAGCATCAGGCACAGCATCGCCAGCTGGGAGAGGGAGGGGATTGTCCCGCTCTGCTCTGCACTGGGGTGGCCTCACCTGGAATATTCTGTGCAGTTTGGGGCACTGCAATATAAGGAAGATATTAAACCATTAGAGTGTCCCCAAAGGAGGGCAATAAAGACAGTGAAGGGCCTCAAGGGGAAGCTGCATGAAGAGCAGCTGAGGGCACTTGTTCTGTTCAGATGAAGAAGAGACTGAGGGGAGGCCTCATTGCAGTTACAACTTCCTTGAGAGGGGAAGAGGAGAGGCAGGCACTGATCTCTACTCTGTGGTGACCAGTGACAGGACCTGAGGGAATGGCCTGAAGTTGTGTCAGGGCAGATTTAGGGTGGATATTAGAAAAAGGTTCTTCCCCCAGAGGGTGACATGGCACTGAACAGGTTCCCCAGGGCAGTGGTCACATCATCAAACCTGACAGAGCTCAAGAAGAGTTTGGATAATACTCTCAGGCACATGGTGTGACCCTTGGGGATAATCCTGTGCAGGGCTAAGCGTTGAACTCAATGATCCTTGTGGGTCCCTTCAAACACTGCATATTCCTTGATTCTGAGATTCTGTGACCTCTCTGAGAATGCCCGTGACCTGAGCTGTATGAACCCACTCACACCAACCTCACTGTTAAGTCATGTTACATGTGCGTCCTTCCAACAAGAGAGAAAGAAAACTGTTCTGCAGATTTTAGTGTGATCATTTTGGATGTGTAACACAAGGTTGTAGGGAAAGAAAACAAACTGAGACCACTACAAGCTCAATGCTTTGGAGTATATTTTCCTGAAGGTTTGTCTGGCCCCTGTTGATTTCCTTGCAATGTTTTCTTTAACCAGGAGCTGCAGTGTAAAGGCAATAACATATTTATTTAATCTCACATGTTTTTTTTCCCAGGGACTGCAGTGCAAAGGCAATAGCATATTTCTTTAATCTTACATGTCCTGTCCAACTGGCAGCTCTTCCACCATCAACTCTGAGCTCAGGGGAGCACACAATTCCAGACAACAGCCCTTTCAAAAAAAGAAATGTAAAGCAACTGCCAAATACTTGCTTAGGCTGTGTGTTTTTGGGAAGTATTTTATTATGTTTCTTCATTACTCTTCCATTTACTTATTTTTGAATCAACCACTGTGGTTGTACCCAGACTTTCTGTTGCAAACTAACTCATAGCATCCGACAACATCTGGACCAGGACAGCACACACAGCTGGTAGTAAGGCATCCTGCTGTTCCCTCCCCTCGCACAGTCTCTGCTGGAACAGCAAGCTGGAGAGCACCAGTGGTGGCCCTAGCTATTAGAACACACATGCCCAGGACATTATCCCTAGTTTCAATGTCAAGATCATCTCTCCTGGCCCCTGATGGCCTGTGAGCAGAACCAGGCCTATTGTTGTGACATAAATGTCTCACAGAAACTGTCTGCTGGGGAACAGCAAAACATGATGGTGGTGTTGCTCACTACCAGAAGTTTGGGATGAAAGGGTGTTTGCTTAATGCAGTGGTTTAGTTTGGTCTCTGTAGGGAAACAATGTGCTGGTCCAGTTAGTCTGACTGTTGGGGTTACCTAAGCCCTGAAGTTTTGTGTCCTCCTCTGTGCCGGCCCTGGACCACCTTGCCTCTGCTGCAGAGTGCCCAGCAATGAAGGGATGTTCACGCCACGAAGCCAGCATCCCCATGTCTCTGTCCCCAAGATGAAGTCAGTTCTCTAGGTCTGACACATGGTTTGGGAACTTCAACCACTCCAGGAAATGTGCAAAATTGAAGTAGGCACCTCCCAAGGTTGGAGGAATTTACCACAAAGGTAATCCAAGGCTCATCACTTACACTGTTGTTTTTCTTTTTTCCTCTCGGGAATCAGGTTCCATTTGAAAACATTTTGCACTGCAATCTGCTTGCTGGGTCTTAAACTCCCAGTTCCCACTAATCAGAGAACACTTTGCAGTTTTTAAGAGTTTATTTCCAGTTGTGTACCATCTTGCATGGCTGCCGGAAAGAGTAATGAAATGGATGATTAGCCATCTTCTTGACAATTCAAGAGTGGTGATGAATGATAGCTCATGCTGTATTGAATATGGAAGAAAGAGTAATGAGGTCTATTTTTAATGCAAATCTTAAATAAATAAAGCCAGTGCTAAACTGAATATTAACTTTTCCCCTCTTCCTAGAGCACAATATTAATCTGTGCATATATATATGTATTCTGCTTCTCTACAAAGTTTAATGCTGATGATGCCTAAATCAGGTAGATCCTTTCCCTGTACAACTACTTCACCAGCTTGCTCTCAAAATAAGTAATGACAGTAAGTCTTCAGCAGAGGTGACCAACACTGGGCTCATAAAGATCTACCTTCTCTTTTCCTAACAAAGTGAGCTGCCAGTTGGCATAACAATTCAGTGATGTAGTAATTTCTACAAGACCGTCTTTCAAGAATTCATAAAAATTTTAAGGCGGTATTGTATTGGAGGACTGTGAGAGTGAGAATTTGTGTCTTTCAGGATTGTTAAAGAAAAGGGTGCAGCTTCAAGCAGAGATGTCAGTTGTGCAAAGCATATGTAGTTTGTGGTATATCCCCAAGATTTGTACTCAGGACCATTCATGGAATGAATGAGTTATTGACAGCATATCAAGATCTGCTGCATTTTCAATGCTTCAGGAATTCTGTGTGTTTATGCCAATTACTCTTCAGAGATAAAATACTGGTAGTTGAAAGCATCAGTACTTGTGCAAGTATGTCATGGATGTTGCCTGGAAAAACCTCAAGCACAGTTTATTTTCTAAGCATGTTAATGGCAATAAGCTCAAATTAATCTTTGTACCTAATCAATTTTTTTCTTTAAAAACTTCATAGAGCAAGTAGTTAGCTAGGAAAAAAAATCCAAGTAACTAGTTGGAAAAGGAAGAAAAACAACCGTTGGCATAATGCTAATTGGAAACAAGTAGTTTTTGAAGAGATTTGAACCTTTTAAGAAAGAAAGACTGGAGAGACCCAGATTACATTCCAGTAGCAGATAAAGACCCTGACAGTGAGCTCCGAAGGTGATCCTTTTTAGTTAGCATGAATGAGTAGATAAAGCCAAAAGTAATAGGATCCCAGAGCAAAGAGCCTTTGGCAATAAGGCTTATTCCAAGGACACTGGTCCTGCAACCTCTGCCGCTTGTTTGGGGGTACTAGTGAGTTCTAACAAAGAGAAGAGCCATAAAAATAAATCATCTCTCTGTAAGTGAGGAGATGATCCACCTCAGCTTCAACATGCTGTCACCTCAAACCCATAACAAGAAATTTTGGAACAATGTTCTTGGGATTATGTGCCCAGAATGCTGCAGACCTGCAGTACTTTCACTGTAATGTGCTCATGAGAGAAGGTAAGTTTGTTTCCTGAACCTGTAAAAGGAAAAAAAGTTGATGATGGTTGTATATAAATCATACAATATTTCCAATTTGTAAATTTGTGTTACTCTCAGAAATAAAAGCATTAAGGAACCTCAGTTAAAAAGGTCATTTGGACTCCATTATGGATTAATGTGCTATCAATATTTGAATTCATTAACTGCTCAAATGCACCAAAAAATTTATAGATATGTACACACATAGAAGTGTGTATTACTTTTTCCACCTCAGAAAAATAAATCAAAACCATGGAAATTGTATATTTGTAAGCTTTTGTCAACAAATTTGTTCTTAGCTTGGGATCTTGCTTCACCAAATTGCTGCCTGAAGCAAAGTTTTATGGTTTAAGAATAGCTATAAATCCCAAAACTCAAGGTTTTTCAATGGAAATCATGACAGACACTTAATTACAGCAATAAGAGCATGAGACTTAGCAATAGCTATTACTGTCTACCAACCTTTTCTCCCCCTCAGGAGAAAATTGACAGCGATATTAAAAAATAATTTTAAACTAAATGGAAAGAGTCACACTGGTTCTGCAGTGCAGCAGCACATCAGGTGTCCTTGCAAACCTGTTTCCACTGGCTTTGGGGCACTGGGATGCAGAGGGCAATATCCCTTCCATCTGAAGAGGAGAAAGTCACTGACACCAAGATTCAGCAGCCTTTTGGTGCTCGTTGCATCTGGATCATTTTCTCCCTGTCACCAAGCCATGGGGCACAGGAGTAGCCACCCTGTCTGTTTGGGACCACTGTGTACCTGCCAGGGATCAGACAAAGCTCTGTCCATCCCCTCACACTCTGCTCTGCACTGACCAAGCTACTGTGTGACAAATCAGGTGCCAGAGGTATTTCCCCGGGAATATATTCCAGAATGTCTTTATTATTGCTGGTTTGAGTAGAGAAAATGAGAAAGGTGCAGAGGTCACCTTAATATTGGACTGACAAAATCCAGTCAGATGACTGAGCAGACTTAAGAATTCAGCTTTCACTGGGTTTTGTGCATCCAAAACGTGAGGGCAGACAGTGACTCTCCCTGGATCCAAGTAGTTTTCATCCCTGGTATGTCCACATCACTTCCTGACTGTTTCAGAGCACCTCAGAAAACCACTATTATGGAAATTCCAGTGTTACCATTTGCATTTTCTCTGGAAGCTGGGCAAAGAGAGTCAGCACCCTAACTAATTGTGTGGGTAATTCCATGGCAGGGCTGGTGTCCTTTTCCATCCTGTGCAAGTCTCTTTGAACAACACCTGCCCAGCTCCAGTACTGTGACCAGTCATGCAAAACTTCCCTATCCAGTCAGTCCTTGGATAGGTTTGAAGATCCATCAGGAGAAAGGAGGAGTTCTGCCTATGGTTTTGCAGGGTGACATCATTAAGACAGTGAACAGAAATGTGCCTGTTCTTTTTTTTTGTTGATATTTGGGATGAGGTGAAGAAAATATCCACACAGGACTAGTTGCTGGTGGTGTAGAGCTCTGTGCATCCCATCCTTTTGCTCTCTCTCCCTCCTTTAGTGCACTCCCCACTTTAGTGCACCACCTGCCATTCCTATCGCTGTCCTTAAGAGTGAAACTGACATATTCTAGATACTCTAACAGAAAATAAGGTTTTGTTTCTGTCTTCTTTATTCCTCTGGTTTCTGTAATTGCCACAAAATCAACTTTAGATTATTTATTCTTAGAGATGTTTATTTTTTCAAACGAAGTTGCAGATACTGTGTTTTAGCAACGTTTGCTTCTTAGCAAGCCAATGAAATACCAAACTCTCCATTGTAGAACAGTTTTCCTTATAAATATGTAGGGTTTGAGGTAACTGCTGCTCTCTGAAAAGCCTGTGAGGTTGGGAAACTCCTTGTGCATTTGAAGCTGTCCTGTGTCAGACTGAGAGTTAAAAGATTCATTTTTGCTGAGCAGCAACAAACTGCTCTGGGCAGCTCAGTTATGCCATAGGAATGCAAGGTCACATAATCCTCTGAAAGGCAAACTGTTTCCCAAAAGTTGTACTTTTCCAAACCAGCAGCTACACAGGGCAACATGAATAAATGAGACACCATTGACTTTTCAATAATGAAGTTTAGAGTTGATCAACTCACGCAAGATAAAACCTGCGTTAGAGCTGACAGGCAGCTTCCCACTAAGTTTGATGGAAAACTAAGAGTACAGTGTCTCAAGCTGTCACTGACAAAGTCAGGACCTATGAAAGTTCCAAAGGCACACAACATTTCCTCAGTTGTGCCTCTTTTATTAGTGTTAATCTGTATATTTATGAAAAATACATGTAAATAAATGGTTTCTTTTTCCTCTGTGGGGAATTTACAAGCACAACAGAGCAGGATTTCAGGTCATGTATTGAAAACGGGGCTATGAAGGGGACCAGGGAAGGGGGTTTTATTCCTGAGGCTCAACATGAAGTCACTCAGCACAAGATCTGTATTACTACTGCAGATGTCATGGAAGCCAAGAAAGATAATTCACCTTTCTTTCTCTATTTAAATGATAATAATAATAAAAAAAGCCCCAACCAAACAAAAGAATGTAGCTTAGCTTTCACATTTCAAAATTTGAAATGGATTTTGTATCCCCTCTTGCATTTTTAATATGCAAAACTATAGTTTTATTCCATTGTTCAATGAAAATATTTAATATATACAAATACAAATGCCAGAAAGCAATTACATTAATGTGGTTAAAATATTACATTGCAATAAAAATTTGTATCTACATCTTTTTCTTGGAGGCTTCTTCTGTAAGCAAAACTATATGCTTTTGTAAGAAAACTTATCCTTAAAGTGTCTGGATCACACTAAAATTTTTGTCTGTGAGGGTTCTTACAGTGCTCTGCAGAGCTGGAACAGCATCTACAGAGTGCAAGTTGTATCTACCGAAACATACATGTTGCTGTGACAAAAAAATCCCAGTTATGGTCCCACAGCTGTTGCTTTCTCAGGCTATTCACCTGGACTGACAAGAATCATGTAGGAAGATGCTGAAATGCCCTCCACCTCACCCACCACCCCACGCAGAGTCAGGAACAGCTCCAGGCTTTGTGATGCTCACACAGAACAGACAATTGTATTTGCCATTCACTTTCTTACACGGAAGACATGGAACCCAATAGTTCTATGTCAGGAAGCACAATGCACTGATGGGATTTGAGCCAAGGTGAAAAAATTTCTGACTTCCAGCAGACTTGGCATATAATTTTATCAAGTCTCTGCCAAAAAGTGCCCTCAGGCTCTGCAGGACTCCAGAGATCTGAGTTCCACTCTGGCTCTGCACAAGCACTTGGAAATGTTGTGTATGAAATGAGCCCTGTCTGCACCAGCCATCCAGCCTAGTTCATTGGGCAGTGCTGGTGACAGCTGGGCCTTGTGGAGGCACCAGTAATGCTCTCCCTCCAGTAAGGCTCAGCACTGGGCTCCCATTTACAGCTCATGCCTGATCACTCAGGGGCATGGTCTTCAACACATGCCAAGTTGTCATAAACACATGTGTTTGCCCAGATTTATCATATGACAATGTAAATAAATAAATGACCAGATAAACAGAATACACACAGAGTCTGATGATGCTGGTTTTTCTCTTTAACCCTGATGAAGAAATGTCTAAGAAAATAATCTTTCTAATAATGTGGAGAACATGTTAGCAGTAAGTAGGAATTCTGATATAGAGCACTGACAAGGACTTGGACTGATAAGTTTAGTTAATATGAGTGTTAATTAATGTATAGACTATTGGAAGCAGCTGAAACTCTAGAGTATAAAAAATTTAATGGATTTAGATATGTATTAACATACAAACTTCTTTACATACAATAATTTACTAGCTAAAAGAATGATATTTAAAAATGAACAAGCAAACAAACAAACAAAAAAACAACCCATCATTTTATACTAACTTTTTAGGCAGGGAAAATAAAAGAATTTCCACAAGACACTGCTTCCAATAAGATTCAGTTCCCTGTCAGTGTGGGCACTCCACGGGCATAGCAGCTACAGACCTTCATCTTCATTCCTCACTGCAAGGGCAAGGCCAGTGATTTTAGGACACTGAACACTGTGACATGGAAGCCCAGGTGCCACTCGTGTCCTCAACCCTAAGAGGACAAGCCCCTGAGGTATGGCTTTGGCTCTCCCAACCCATATTGCTAACACTCTGGGAAGCAGGACAGGCAGGACTGGGACTGGAAGTGATGAAATGACAGGCACCATGAGCAGTACCTCTGTTTTGTAGGAAATACATGTACAGGCTGCTGAAGACAACAACACTTCAAACCTCCATTCTTGTTTGCAGGCCACTCTCCAAATGCATGAGGTAATGGCCTTACATGGAAAGACCTGCAAAAGGGTTAGTAGTTTTTTTTTTTTTTTTTTTTTTTTTTTAATAGCAAAGCACTTATTTACAGTATGCAAGGAAAATACTTTTCTCCAATTCCTTTATTTTTTAAAATTTGTTTGTCAATGGTAAATAACAAAAATAGCTCTTTCATAGCACTTGCTCTGTAGAGATCCTTAAAACCAAAAAAATTAAACAGTTAAGTAAAAGCATTGAGAGACTCTGGTCTGGATTAGGATGGGGGAATTCAAAGTGTTCTCAGAATTCTGGATGTTGTTGTATGTGGAATATGTTTCAAGAGCGCCTGAGGTGATAAAATCCTGCAGTTCTTTTTGAGCAAAGAGACCAGACCTGAGTAGTTATCCAGTGCCCACAGGCTAAGAGTGTGGCCACAGAAAGCTCTATAGCTGTCTGCAGTTGAAGTCTGGAAGGAAAATGAAATTGGCAGGGATGCTCACAGTAATGCTCTCTTAATAATCTGTATTATATCCTGAACAAGATATTATGTATGCTTCTCATATGCATGCAAAAATAAAGGTTTAAATTCATTAGCACATGCTTGGGAAACAACCAGTCTATAGGAATGTGGATTTGTGAGGGTATGAAAAGCCTGAACATCTGTTCCTTTGGCATAATAAATGCAATCACGCCTCCTAGACCTATGATCTTCCTTCCAGTTTCAACCAATGCATGCAAAAGCATGAAAACATGAATGGTCTTCCATCCAAAACAAGGGAATATTTCCACTCAGATTCACAGTACACAGCAAAATAGAAAAGCATGCCCTGCCACAGGGGAGGCAGTTTGTTTGGGAGTGCAAATCTGCCACCCCCTTGAGCAGAGCTTTTCCTTCTTTTATGAGGAGCAGCCTGCACACAAAGCTACGTGCCCTGTCCTGCTTTACAAAGGGTGTATCTGCCAGGGCTGCACAGGCCTCTTGGAGGCCATTCTGCTTATTCCTAGTCTCCACCTGAGTCTATTCTGCCAAGCCTGGATAGAAACTCAGCCGGAGATGAGGAACTCATTCCAGAAAGGAAAGGGCATGCCCAGACTGGAACAGTTCCCCTCGGACAGGGGATGGATATCCTCAGGAAGGTGGGAGAAGTGAAAATAGAAGCATAAGCACTGTTGTCTGAAAGATGTATGAACAGTGCTGCCTTCTTTTGAAGAATAATGAAATATGACTAATTTGCCTCCAGTGTCATGTTCAATAATATGATTTCCCTGTTTTCCAGCTACCAAATGCCAGAGAACACACTTCTGGATCACCAGCAAACAGCAAAGCCTGACTTAGACACACTCTGAAACCAAGGGTTAGTCTGCCTGTACAGGAAGATGATGAACACTGTGGCAACAGGAGTGGAGTTCAGCCTTGAACAATTTCCCTTGCTTTGAAAAAGGAGAACTTTAGACCAGCTGTAGCTTAAGATTTGTGTAAGAGAGAGTTAACTTCTGTTACTGGGTCATTGAATATGTCTAAATGTAAGGAAAATACTCTTATCATCAAGAGAAAAGAAAGTCCCACAGTACAAGAGTGACTCAGCCTGAACAATGAAACCATCCCTACTAAAAGAGCACAGCTGACATGCGGAGTTGCAGCTGCTGTCTGCAAGTGACAGGTCCTGCTACACTGGCAGAGGGAGGAAAAGAAAAGACTACAAGAAGGAAGTTGCTGTGGCTGCTTCTGGAGCCTCTATGCTGGCACACAGCCATGCAGAGAAGAGGTGGCATTCCCTGCATCTGGTCTTCTGCACCCCAAATCACCACACTAACGACCCCAGTCACACTTAAGGTAGCAGAAAGGAAATAAAAACCTGGACACAATGAGAAGTCTGCTACAGACATGCCTGTAACACATCACTAACATCTTTTTTAAAGTCAGGTGGGATTATGAAGTATTGAAAGGTCTGGCCACTTACTACAACATCTTTCTGTAAAGACTAAATGTTTTGACAGCTAAATATTTTGGACTACAGCAATTTTAAATGAGTATCTTTGTTTTCGAAATCAAGTGAGAGCTTTACCTGTGCTTACAGTCTGTTCCAGAAGGTCGTGCTACCTGACTGGCACATTTGTAAGGAAATTAATCTGCCAGAATTAGTATGCTCCTCCATCCAACAGCCTGGGCAGCCAATACTGATCCATCCTTAGATTATGCTTACAATGAGAATGGTGCAAAACAAGGAAAAGTGTTAACTGAAAGCGAGAAGTTTTTACCTTAAGCACAGTTACAGCACCAAAGATGCTGCTGGAACAATTCTGCTGAGATGGAAAAAGTGACACATTTTCTCTTCTTCTCCCAGCAATATACAACCTGCTGTTCTAGACCTTTCTAGGCAAACAGTTTTTTACATGGACAATTACCTGTCTCATCTTCACCTTGATGCATATGTCCTTACATATGTCTTAATCATTACACAAGTTTCATTGCAGGATTTACATACGCTCCATCTGCAACACTACTAAGAGCAAGAAATTAAATTACGTCTTTCCCTACTTCTTTTCACCAGCATTTACTTAATTAAGAAGACAAAGAAGTAACTATATACAGTGCAGACTCTTTGAAGTTTTATAAGTAATAATGACTTTAACACAGACATAACAAAACCTGCCATTAGAAGAAAGTAAAGCTCTTCATGCGCAAAAAGTTTCACCAAAACAGCTGTTTCAATTGTCTTTCAGAGCACTTTACTGATGACATTTTAAATGTTTGGAGATTTGGTTTATATTTAAGGATCCTTGAGATTTTTCTTCTCTCAAGGCTCATTACTACCACATGATTTATAATTACTTCATATAGTACTGCCAAATACTCCAAAAGAATTTCACCAATAAGTCACACCTGGCACAGGGGAGCCATAGCAATAATAAAACTTTGATGCAAATTGATCACAGATCTCAAAAGGAATTCAGTCTCTCTGAGAATGTGAGCATTTCATTCACAGTGAAGTGAACACCAGTTATATGTTCATGGGGACCTTGACTCAATTACATGATTAAACTCTTTTGCAGGTCTAAGCATCTTTGAGGTTAACTGGACCAGGGAAAGACTTGGGGTCAGATCCACAATTATAGTATATTGTTGGAAAGACTTGGGTTCAGATCCACAATTATAGTATATTGTTGGAAAGAAATGAAAAACACTAGTTGGTTTTTTTTTGTTTGCTTTTCTGCCTAATGATAACTGGATGCACTCAATCCCCTCTCTTTGCATATAATAAAGAGGGTTTGAAGAAAAGAAAAGCATTTGTACTATGATTTTCAGATGCATTTCGGGTAAGGTCTTCATATTTGGCAACATTTTCCTCTTCAATTCCAGATTAAGAATGCAGCAGTTTCTACCAGCATTTGTTATAAATGTTTAAAACTTTCTGATAATTGTCTAAAGAGAGACATTAACTTAACATTAACCATTTTTTCCAAAAGATATAGCAGTGAATATAGTGTTGTATTTAAAACATGGAAAACAAAAGTCCCAGAAGACAAACATCAATTTGGACAAAAAACCCCAGACCATGTATAACTAGAATGTTTTGAAAGACATATTAAGATATTGACACATTCCTGGAATGAGACAGATCCATAGCTCAAGAACATCTCAAGGGAATCAAAATTCAGCATGGGAGAGAACATCTCAAACATGAAAAAGAAAATTGAGCTGAAGAGATCAGAAATTTCCACACAACACCTTCAAGTTCAGATCTCCCTGGCAGCAACTGCATAGCAGACAGAACTCCAGGTCCCTGGACACACTGCTTGGGACAAATCAGTTTTTAAAACTGATTCTGCTGGTTCTTTATTATTAGCTTGAGTTGTATGTGTACCAGGCTTATTTTTGCCTTTTATTATTTGTGCTCAAGAGAATTTATTTTCATTTACCAATCCAATAAAAAGAATTGGATTAAGACATCTAATAACTTTTGAAACTGAAGTTTTTCATGACTCTCATAAATTGTAACCTACTTATCCCCTTACCTAGATAGCAAAAATTTAACAAAAGCAAAGTGTTTGCTTAAGCAGATCTGGAGGTCCCAAGTCTATACAGATGTTGTAAAAGTAGCAATTCTAACAACAGTGAATGCAAAGAGAAAGGCTCATTTCTGTAAAATATCATTGATTTACTCTCTAGCTGAAGATTTACCTATTATTTGTTTATTAACAAGATATCCTGTAGCTAAGTTGATTCTAAAAGACTCAAAAAAACCTGGCAAGTGGGGAGAGGGGACAAATGGGCGGAGACTAAACTATGTACAGATTAGTGCAACATCTTGCAAGAGTCTGACTTGCTTTAGAATTTGGGTTGACAAAAGTACCTGCTTTACATTTACATTTCCCTTGGTTACAGCTACTAAATATCTGTGGGGAGACCGGTGTTTTAAATTCCAATTCAGTTCAATTTTTCTCATTAAGGCTGTTCTTAAATCCAGGTGTGCAGAAGAAAGCAGACACCAATGGTCATGAGCAACCTGAAGTGGGCAACACATCTCACCAAAAACATGCTTGGATACCTATTTTGCTTTCTTGCTGACATCAACACATATTGAAGCACCAAAGTATTCCAATGGGTTCAAAACATTCCAGCTGAACAAACTGATGTTCCATGAGGTGTAAACCTTGACATGGCCATCTTCACCAGAGACTGTCAAACCAAATACCCCTTACCTCTGTGGTGAGGTGCTCAGATACATTTGGGCACTTTCAAACTAAGCAGTTCCAAGGAATTTCACCCAATGGAAATGCTGAATCCTTCTGTTCAGATACAAACACTGTCTCCAACTCTCCAAATTTCTTGTCCTTTTGGGTTGCAGTGTGGGCTCCAGCATCTCACTGCTGTGAAGAGAGGGGAGACCTGATCTGGGTGCCCTTTCCCCCATTCCTTCCTCCTGCCCAGCCTCGTTGCCTTCAGTCTGCCCTTGTTCCTGACAGTAAATGCTACTCAGCCCCTTATGGACCTGCTGGATCCTGAACTCCACAGTTTGAAATTATTAAAATGGCAAAAATCACCCTGGGCTGACTGAGCTCAGTGAGAGCTCTCCGGTCAGACAGCAGAGGGCACACCTCCAGTCATTAGTATTTTCTCAGTAGTTAGGGTTTTCCAGACAGGTGTCAGATTCCTTTGCCCATGTTCTGAACTGGTTAATGCCATATGCATGTAAAACAACATCAGGCTGACGTAACACACCTGGTCCCTCTGCAAGGCTCTGTGGCTCAGGATCACACCAGCTTCCTTCCTGTGTGTCTTAACAGGTGAGGCTTCCCACCTTCAGAGACTCCTAATCACTTCTGAAAAGCAGCATATGGGTTCTTTTATTTATTCTTAGTTTGTAGAGCAGCACTTTTTCTGAGTCCTTCTTCAGCCGAAAATACATTATTGGGAGAGAAAAACATGATTGTACTACACATCTGTTTCATTAAATGACTACAGGGACAGTGTCAATGACACTTAGGGCTTTAAAAACAAAGGTAGAATTATTCCTTCCTTTGACATTATGTTTTTTTTGGAAGTGTCATTCAAGAAAAAAACTTTTCTCACTGTACCAGAAACTAACTTTCTACACCAAACGGTCTTAAAGGTAATTTTTGGGAGATAATCCCTAAAAAAAAAAAAAATCTCTGTAAGGAAGTTGATTTGCTACACCAAAAATTTTACGAAAGGTCAGAAAAATTTAGGTTGTCGAAGCAGGAAGTTAGGCATAGACAAAGCTGACAGCAGGTGTGAAAATGTGTCAGCTGCAGATGTACTCACTCACTGTGACTTGAAGGCTCTAGACAGTGCTGAAAACAAAACAAAACCAAACCCCAACCTTCTGGTAGCAAAATTATTTTGAGTGGCTTAAAGACAACACTGGAAAGTTAACTGAAGATACCTGTGGAGATTATACAATAAATTAAAATAATTATTTTAAGTGGTCATTCATCCCATAACTGCTCAAGTTTTGCTTAAAAACTGCCCAAATAATTTTTTATGGAATTTTTATTGGAAGTAGTGTCTTGTCTCTACTGGCCTATGCTAAGAAGATGACTTGTACGATTTCATGAGTACATGGCTGTTGGGAACACAAAAAAAAGCAAAAGTGGAATGTCTGAACATGTCACAACTTCACAAATACTCTTCTTTTTCCTTTGTTTTGTGTTTTTGTGCTTTTGACAGCCAGATGCTAGAACCTGCTCTGCTGTTACCTCTTCCTCCCTCTTAATCATCATATTTCTCATAAAATGACAGTGATAAGAAGTTTGCTGATTGCATATTCAGGGGGGGGAAAAAATCTCAAAAGTTTTCAAGTGGGGTATAAAAATGATCACTTGAGTAGCAAAGCATGACCTTTGCTTACTCCAAATTTCACCTCTTTTGGAAACAGACATTAGTTATAAAACCAGAATGCTGCACCCAGTGCTATGAGTACAGCAATGGAAGCAGTTTAAGTTGATGATCAGTTTTACTGAGAAGAAACACATACATGCAAAATAAACTATGACACCACACCACTGCAAGCTAAATATATCCAAATAGCCTCCTCTCTGAAGAGCTTTAGCTTGTTTTATTTTTCCATACACAGAAAGATACTGTGAATCATCAGAAATGTTGCATTTTTGCTCGGAGGTTGGCTTTGAACTTAGTAATGTCCTGTGACTGGCATTATGCAAGAACAAACAAATCATCCCTTCCAATCATTATCTACTAAGAGAACCAGAAAAGAAATCCCAACTTTCTCTTCTCCTGATTATCTAGCATGCAGTACAGGGGAAAAAAAATCTTGGAAGTTCTATTGCAGTGACTAAAAGCCATCACTTTACTGCAAAGTAACACTAGCCATATGCAAATCATTTCAGTTAAAAGAAACCTCTCTGAGATTGGACTTCAAGCAGAAAATACAGTTATGGAAACAGAAAAAAATGAAATGCTTTCTTTTCTGAAATTTATTTTAGGGTTTATATGTTAGTTTTAGTTAACCCACTTAAACTGCAGCAGGGTGAAAAGTTACTGCTGGATCCCTGGGTTTGAATCTTTGTTGATGAAATGCTAAGTAAAGACACAAAGCAAGCTCCAGCATACAAGAAAGATGAAAAACGAGCAGTCTGAGTAAAAGGTTGTATTTTAAGTATATTGGATACAGGAGAATATAAGATGCTGCAGTCTGACCAACAGATAGGAGGAGTCCACTCAAGGCTGAGACCTGCAGGCTCAGCAACTGTGTCTGTCCTGGTCTGGTAGGTCAGGTCGTTCAGATTCCTGGTCTGTACTCACTAGACAGCAAGGTCAGCAGCTGCAAGAAGCCCTAGAAAAGCTTTGCTGGATATTTAAGGACTAAGGAGTTGGAGAGTCTGGACTCATACTGCCATTTTCTGTGCAAAATGAAATGAAAAGCTCAGGATTGTTCAGAAATAAAAAGTAAGGGAACACTGAGAGGAAACACCAGCATAAGTGATGGAGATAATGCCTGGTGGAGGAGAACAACCAACCAAAAATTGTCTATTTATTGGCCAGGGTGGTGTTACTGTGACAAACATCCAGTTTGGGAAAGTGCCACAGGAAAGTTAATGCTCATGTCATGCACCTACCTGCTAGAAGGGCACTGAGCATCCAGCACAGGGCTGTGGTTTGTGCATTATGTGGTGATATGCCTATGGAAGATGCAGCTCATCTACCTGGTAAACTCAAGTAGGTTTTCTAATATTCCCAAAACTTTGGGAAGCATGTCTGCTAAGACATTACCACATGGAGTGACAACTCACAGTTTTAAAGCAATTTCAACAGTGTATGACCAACCTCCTCCCTTGAGGATCTGCATTGATGTCAATCCAGTGCCCTGGACACTCTGCCTAGACAGGAGCCAGGACTACAGAGGAAGGCAACAATTTAATTCCTGCTTGACTGCTCCACTTCAGAGCTGGTAAAGAACTGTACTTATAGCAGGTTGTGTTCAATTACTGCCCAAATCACTGTTGACTTCTTCTGACTGGAAGAAAAATATCTGACTCCTCAGTCAACACTCAGGGTAGAGAGAAACACACTGATCCTAGAAAAAAATGTCCAATAATACAGTATCATTAAACAGAGCACAGTGTATTTTATTAAATCATAACAAACACTTCTTAAATCCTCCAAAAATATGGATATACACTTGAGCATATTTTATTCTCCTTCATCACAAATATATTGATTTTAAAGCATAGTGCACGGTGGGGGGTGGGGGGGA
>JAWWEU010000091.1:10911327-10922298 GCA_035583155.1 Acropternis orthonyx
GTTATTCCCCTCATTACTATGAGGACTGAAGCTGGCCCTTAACTCATTAGTATTCATATAAAAATTTCAAATGCAGTGTCTGCCATTATTAAAACCTGGTGCCCAGGTTGTGTTCATTAATCCTTGAGACTGCAGTGTTCTGGGGCTTCATTTTTTAAAACTATTTATGGAGCATCCCAATGTTGTCAATGTATTAATTGGCTCATGCAAGAATAGGCTCCAAAGATTAATAACTTCATGGTAAATGTAGTTCTGAGGGAAGAGTTATTGCAATATTCTAACTCTAATTACTGAAGTTAATTATAGTTTTAGCTTCCCAAGCAGTATAGGAAACTATATTAAGTACAGTTTTCAGCATGAGTCAATTCTGAGAAAGCTCAACTGAGGAAATAAGGTGCCTTGGGGTCTGTAATGCTCTAAGAGCTGTTACAGTGAAAACACAGGATGTTGGGGTCACAAAACCGCATGGCAAAACCCAGGAAAAACCAGTATGATTTTCTAGCTTTATTACTTGAATAAAATACCCAACTGCAGTCCTTCCTGCTTAGTGATGGTTGTTGTCCTCTTTATGATCCTGATTAATCTTTCTCTGAGATGTGGTTGTATGGCAGTGCTGCCTTGCACATTCCTTTTTGCGATCCTATTTGTCATAGGTGAGCTAAAGCCTATTTAAGAACACTCATCCTCCATAGTTATCTGTACTGTTCATATACTTGGGAGATATATATTGGTTTCTTGTGTTTTAAGGTTGCTGTGTAATGGTCCCCAGACCATTACAATGCAAGGTCACAATTTTCCTTCTATAAGGGAGAATTGCTTCTGAGCATGTTTACATCAGAAATGGCTTCAGCTTCCAGCTGCTTCAATGTTATTAGTCAGTAAATGTATTGTGAAGGCTGGCTGCTTTCCCACATCCACAGCTGTAAAATGAATGGATTTATTCTGGTGTTGTTGAAAGCCACACCTGCAGGGAAATCCCTGTTTCATCAGAATTTGTTTATGCAAATGACTCCTTTCTCTCTCTGAGCTTGTGCTTTCCTCTGGAGTCAGAAGAGAAGTTGCTTATAGGTGAATTCAGACTTTTCAGTTTCTTTCAGAAGATTGTTCTTTTTATGGACATACAGCTCAGATTAAATCAAGCTTGACAACTTCCCCTGGACCTTTCTGTCACAACTCTGTCCCATTTTATAGAAGCAATTGCTACAACACGTTGCCATGCAATCATTTCTTCCCTTGCGAGTTAAAGTGCTTGGGCTGTGATTTAATTTTCTACCACTATACTTGCAATTTGGGACTGAGATTATCCCTATGTTTTCAATAGTATCTACAGTCACAGTGAAGGAGGAAGAAACAAATGGAAGCCAAAGCTTTTCCCTCGCCGTTGGGTTGTTCAGTATGGAGGCACTATCAGACTGCACAACACAGGAAAACTTTAAAATCTGCCTGACGCTGGTCTGCAAAGTTTACATTGAAGAAGAGGCTACATCTGAGAGGTTTGATAAAGGTGTATATTGCACATAGAAAGCAGTGTGTAACCTCTGAGAAACTGATGGTATAGTACATAAGCTGGTTTATTGGAAACACAAACATAAAAATGCCTGTCAGTTTTATTATTTTACCTCTCCACAGGATAATTCTGAGAGGACATATAAATGTAGAAGTGATTTGTACCTTAAACAAAAAGAAAAATCCATTTGATTTCCCTTTGATTGACTTTCAGTCTAAACAATGCTAATATTAATATGCTCATCATCTAATGTGTTTAACTTGAGTATGCTCAGAAAGGCTTGAAAGGCTTGCAGGAATCTGGCTTCTTGCTCCTGTTACAATTTTGCACTGGGCTGAAAAACCTCTGTGATCAGCAAATTGACTGTCTTTTTTTATTAATCCAGTTATTATAGTTCCATTTACAAAGATTAAGTAACATTTGGGTGAGTTTGTCCTCTGATTATATAAAGCAGCATACATGAAAATGAAAAGTGCGTGGGAAGAACTTAAAAAAATCCCTAGGACCTAGAATCAGATCTGCTGTGTGAAGGCCTTTGGTGGGTTGACAACAACATATGTTGTTAATGACATCTTAAATGTGAAGCATTGTGAATTTATAAAAGCATTCTGTGGATATACTTGTCCTTGACACTCTTGGAGGTGTCCTTTCGACTACACTGGCAGCTGAACACATTAATTATCTGTGAGTTTTTAAAAAACATCTTAAAATTCTTAACAGACTTCAGTATGCCTAGAGGTCTGCTGCAGTAGTAAAAAGTTAGAACAAGATTCATGGGCAGAAGTTCGAACTTAGCAAATTCAGGCAGGAAATAAAACATATTCATGCCTTTTTGCTCTCAAAAGGAATTAAACCACTGGAGTTAAACCACAGGTCAGGACACCACCTGAGGTACCTCCTCGAGGCTGGGATCCCTCCATTTAGTGGTTGAGGGATTGTGCATTTCAGGTTATCCTTCTGAAATCCTAAGAATTCTTAATAAGTCATGTAGTGCCAATTCCATTTGACATCACAAAATTCTGTTCAAGTGTTGATGGAGCTTTAATTGATTTATTTGGTTTCACAATTAATTTTATACTTCTGCAACAAAAATTGCCCAATACTGGCAAAGTTACTGGACTCTGAGCACAAGAATCTGTGCTATATATCACCACAAAAATAATCAAAACCTGCATTTCTCTTTTTAAGAAAGACAGTAAGAAATGTAGGAAGAGGGCTTTACTGAGTTTTTGCAAAAGAAAGGAAAGAGGAAGGCAGGGATTTGAATGCAGCAATGCTGAAACTCCATGACAGTTCAAACACAGCTCTTAGGCCCTTAGGGTATTTTCTCAGGGATTCACGTGAGGTGTCCAGCAATTTTTCTAGAAAGCTGTGAGGAGGTCAGGCCTTTCTCTTGGTGTGTGCAGGGGAACTGGAGTATTTTGTGCTGAGGATCTGCGGTAATATGACAGTGGTCATGGCTGAGTCTTCATGCATACTGTAATTAAAGTCATAGCATTTTGAGACAGCAGTAGTGCAATGTTGTACAAATGTACACCTACTTGTAAAGAAGCAGGATTTTTTTTTTTTTTTTTTTGCTTTCATGGATGACAGTGTCATTATGGGAATAAATCAGAGCGGATTAGAAATTTACACAAAGCTCTAGGACCAGGAACTTCGAGGAAGTCAGAAAACATGAAATGCTTGTTAGATATGGGTTAATTTAATAATCTACCAGTAGAAAAAACAAAGTACCTCTTTAGATTTAAGCCCTGACATCTACAGTCTCAACGCTGTAAATATCGCTGCACAACAGACTAATAAAGTGAGATTATATTCCATTTAAACATAAATTTAAATTAGGCTTTTCCTAATTATGTTTAGCTTGGCTGTTGATGCCACTTTGTAGTGCTGGCTTGACACCCTGCCTGGCTCAACTATTTTTCTATGATTGGAGGCAAACTGTGTGCCTGAACAGTACATAACCCCACGAACTAAATCCAGCCTATATTTCTATCCAGCTGCATCAACTGGTGTCTTCAAACCAGTGTTGGCACTTCCTTAGAGAGTAACTCGGTCTTACTTTGTTTTGAAAGGAACTGGAGAACACCAGCCCCAAGCTATCTGAGAGTTCTGTTTCTACTGCAGCTGGGAAAGCTAAACAGATTGCTTTAGTAATTAAGCAGATAGAAAGTCTTCAGAGAACTGAAAACTGTTTGTTCTGTTCAATAACTATGAGCTCAGAACAAGACCAGATGTACTGAATTCCCTGTTCGGCTCTCATAATAACATAATAAGTTAGGATTATGAATTCCTCTGTTCTAATCATAAGGGTGACATTTATAAGATGCCAAGAGATGAAATGCATAGTTCTGCAAGACCAATAAATTTTCACCAGTGTTGCTTTTGCTGCAGAATATTCTGACCCAAAGTGTTCCAGAGGGAATGATTTTTACTTTGTCTCCTGAGAAAATTATGCAGCATGACAGACAACACCTGAGGGTGCCAGCTATTGATCAGATCTTGCCACAACCTGTGAACAAGCTTGGAAAAAGGCTTTGGATCCCACAATGTCTTCTCATGCACTTAGCAAACCCATTTGTAGAGAACAAGCATAGCCACAAGGCTTCTCACTAAAACTGCTCACCTCTTGTCAGAGCTACAAGCACAAATATTCAAACACCCCAGTAGAGACCAGGTCTCTTGTCCTAATCCTTTTATGGATCACACATGAATGGGAAGTGTTAAGGGATAGTAGTCACATTGCTGGTCCCTCTTGCACTTTTAAGGTTTTGACTGCAACACTGGACTGTAGAATTCAATGAAGAGCTCCTGAAAAAGTACACAAGACAAGAAAGCAACCCATCCTTTTATAATGGGATGGTCATACAAATGTTTTCCAATTTGAGTGGCTGCTGTGTTCTCTTTTAATTGTTCATTCCTTTCTCCTTTTCCCTTTTTCTTCCATTTTTTTTTCTCCTTCTGTCTCCTTGACAATACCTGGAAAATAAGTAATTTTCACAGAGTCACAGCATGGTTGAAGCTGGCAGGTACTGACTGGCCTGTTAGTTAGAACAGGCTGCCCAGGACCACGACCAGTCAAGTTTTTAATGTCTCTGAGGACAAAGACTTCCCAGCCTCTCTGGACATCCTGTTTCAATACTCAGTGATGCTCTCAGTGCAAAAAATAAAATAAAATATGTTTTCTGATATTTAAATGTAATTTCTTGTGCATTAATTTGTGCCTATTGACCCTGATTCTGTCCTTGGGTGACACTCAGGACAGAGTTGAGGTGTTGAGAAACACCTCACTCCATCATCCTTAATATCCTCAATCAGGTATCTGCGTACTTGGAAAAGATCCTTCATCTCTCCATCATCTTTGTGGCTTTAAAACACATTTTCGACTCAGGCATGCTAGAAGTGAAGCACTGATGGAAAGGTTATTTTGTCATAACCAGCAGCTTCAACAGTGTCGCCTTCCCGAATAGCAAGTCATTAGCCATCCTCAGTTGGGTCATATGTCCTAATGAATGTAGCAGCAAATGGCTCACAAATGTGGAGGTCGGACAAGCACCATTGACCTGGGTAAATAAGGTACTGTGCAGAACCACTCTGGATCCAGCTAATTGCTGCAATTTCTTCTTAAATGATAGTATCATGGTCCCAGAGCTGTTATTCTTATTAATGTCCTCAACCTCGTTTTATTTTTTTTCCCCTTCCTGTTTATGAAAAAGTTCCAGGTTTTCACAAGCCTATTTTTTAAGAACTATTACACTGGATTTTAAAAATACTACTGTGGTTATTAGACATGGATAGAATTCTTTAAAAACAGCCACAGACTGACATCAGGTTAGTTGTTTTGTTTTATTCCTTTTCTAACTAAACACAGTGAAGGGGGAGAGGAAACCAACAATCATTTTTGGGAAGAAATGAGGGTCATCTTCCAGCACACAGATCTCTGGAGGCTGATTGTTTCTTTTTGTAGGCCTAGACTTCAGCAACATAGCTAGATGAATTTCCAACTTTTAGACACATCAATTTGTAGTATATTGGTGTGTATATTGCACCAGGTGGTTTCAGGTGACATGAGCAGGGACTTAAATTTGGGATCTGGTGCAGGCTGGTCTGATCTGAGTTTATTTTTGGGAAGTAAGAAAGTACTTTCTGGTACAGTTAAAGTCAAGGTGAAATGGTAGGTAAGCATCAAGGGTAGGTATGACTCAAGTCAGTATGAGATTAGAAGGCAAAGGAAAACCTGAAGTAAGAATAAATTACATCCATTTAGAAATGCTCTACTCATATCTAAACAGCTCCAGAAGAGAAAATCTGTAAAGAACACCGTAAATCATAAATTAATACATTATGACATGCTTTACATCTTGTATTGTGCAGTTACCAGAGCTCTTTCATATTTCTTGATATAACTAGCTAAGGTTTGTATATTGAATAAGCTCTAAGTTACAGGAATGTGCAACTGCAGAAGTTCAAGCCCACACACTTCCCAGTGTAAATGCTGCAAAAGTCACCAGGCAATGTAATATCATCCCTAGATGTCTGTATAATGTTGTCAAACAATCTGGCCACCTGACTGAAGCTTTAGTTTCACAGAATCATAGAACCAAGCATAGAATCATAAAATAAATCATAAAATCATAGAATTACAAAATGGTTTGGGTTAAAAGGGACATTAAAGGTCATCTTGTTTCAATTCCCCTGCCACAAACAGGGATGCCACACTCTAAAACAGGTTGCTCAAGGCTCCACACAATGTGGCTGTACAGAACAATGTAGAAAGATTTGGTCAATGTGCCTGCTGTTGTTGTTTTAGTAACTTTCAAAGAATCCTATTACTTTAATTCATCATATTGTTTGTAGAAAATTCATGCAGACTGAACATCCTTTTCTGCAATTTCTTGAAGAATTATTGTGGACCATCATCAAAACTTCCACTCTGAATTCAGCCAGTTCCTCTATTGCCAAATACAGCTGTGCTTGGGTTTTGTCTCTAAAACAGCAACCAGGTGGTGAACAGCAGCTGTTTACCTGCTGCCCATATCTATTTCTCATGCAATTGACAATTACAGTAAAAAATATACCCTTAGGGCTGAGAGCCAATAGATACTTCACCACAAGCATCCTTCTCTTCAGCACCTGGGGTTTGGATCTGGTTTTGTTGCTATTAAAATGCCTCACACACACTTAAAAGACAATGTTGGGCATCTTTCAGTTTATGCTTCATTTTTTTGTGTGCTAAGTACTTACTAATAGAGGTGAAACTTGCAGATACTGGCTTCTGTCAGCACTTCTGCCAACTCAGGCTGATTAAAAAAAAATAAAAAAATCATGAGACTGATATTAAAGTCAAACAATTTAATTTGTCTTCTGATTCTGGAAACTAGATGGATCATATCATTAGGTCTTCTCTACAAACATCAGTGTTGGGAATATGCTTTATCAGTTGTTTCTCCAATGGCAGGCAAGGTAATAAATTTGTGGTTTGGGGACGTGAGGTTTTTAGACGGATGAGGGGAAAAAAACCCCTAAATCTTGCACGGCTTTTCAGATGTTTTTAAGATGGTGATGTTTCAACAGTACTGTATTTATTAATTTTCTGTGTAAGCAATGTACCAAGGTAAGAGAGCATCTGTCTTTACTTCCCTGAGGGCACTGCAGAACTTGAAAAATAAAATCCTGTCCCTCTGCATCTGGGTAAATATATTGCATTGTGAGAGCTTTCCTCCAAGTGCTTAGATAAACTTTGGGTACCTGATAATTCTGGTTTCTGCATAACACAGAACAAGAATCTGTTTTTACAACCAAATTTCCCCAGATGTGAACTACACAGAGAAGCAATTTCCTAGTTTTCCAGGTTTCTTTCACCTATTTTTATTGACTATTGGATGTCTTTTTCCTGCTGGCCTGCCTCCATACTCACCTTGGGATCTACACATTAGTTTCATGACCTTTAGTGACCAGGTACTGTCAAACTAGTTCAGCTTGAAATAGAGATGAGAGAGTCATGTTAGGCTTCCGTACTGAGGTATCTCCCAGTGGAGTTCCTTGAATCTGTTGTGCTAGGTGCCATCTGCTTTATTGCCTGAGACCACTTAACCTGGGAAGGTCAGGTGACATCACTAAAAAGTTATAATAAAGCAATTAAACCATCATTTCATCCCTGAGTGCCTTGGTTGCAATGAAATATATGTATTCATAAAAAATATTACTTTTGTTCTAGTCTCTATGGGTTGTTGCAAAGTAGATCATACTGAAATGATTCTTACAGAAGCTTGAAATAATGCAGATAAAGTATCTGAGGAACTCCCCAAACTCTCTCCTGTTTGTAGTGGGTACTTCAAAGGATGTGGAACTAGAAAACACGGGCAAAGGTGTATTTTATTGCCTGTTGTGATGAACGAAGAGTCAGCAGGATGACTGTATGCTGTTGAAAGGAGAGCTGTGGAGCAGTGAAATAAATTCATAGAAATAGTCTGAATTTTATGTGGCATTTACAAGAAAAAAACATGATATATTCCATATTTCTGGGTTTTTGATGGAGGGGGGATTTTGGTGTTTTTTTTAGTGCTACGATAAGGGAAACTAGATAGATAAAATATTGGAAAGGAGAAGGAAGAAAACAAAAGCTAGATTTACTAACAATTAACAGTAGGACAGACTTGTATAGAAAGACAGCTTTATGGGGTGAGGAAAAATGTACTAAACTTAGGAGCATGCAGAAACAGAGAGCAGGTGTAAGGACATGAGTTATTGACAAGATTTTATTTCTTCATAAGAAGCATGTCCTTGCTATTAATAATGTTTTATTATTTGATTTTATTTGAAATTTATGTAATTTTCTATGATTAGGAGGAATAGTGTAAAATGAAACTAGAGCATATGTGAGGAGTGAACCATTTGGCTGTTAGCACTGCTACTAATTGGGTGAAGTAAACCGCTCACATAAAAGCAGAGTTGGCCATTAGGCACACAGTTTGGAAGCCACAAAAATGTGAAAGTTAAAGCTCACCTTGATTTCAGGGGTTATGCAAATTTGGCACAAAAAAGACAGAAAAGGCATTGAAATGCAAGGCAAGTAGCCCTGAGGCCTATCATTCATGACTCTATCTGCTCTACACTCAGATTTCTTGATAGACAGGAAAATGCAGATGAGAAAAGAGTAAGAAGCTGATATATCAGGCTCATAAAACTAAAGCATTAATATTTTTTAGAGTGTGAACACCCTTAAAATTGAGTAAGATAAGGAATAAAAATTGAGGGTACATAGTAAGTATTTCTTATTTTATTATTTAGATATTGAAAGCTGATGTCTGGGCTGGGTTGAGACTTCATGCAGTTACATCTTGCTACAGTACCTGATCTCTATTATAATGAGTCACTATAATTGCATGGAGACCTAAAAGCAGGGTCTAAAATTACAGCAGAGTTAATTTACAGGCCAGTGAATCAAAACAAGCAACTTGGAAACACGTCAGTGTGAATGGAAAAGTTGTCACTGGCATGAATTCAGCTGAGGAGGACAAAGCAGCAGCACACAATGCTGATGGCTGACCTCGGTTTCCTTCATCTCAGAATTCTACCCACACAAAGGCACAACCCAGTAATTCTCATGTTCACTTGGGACTGGTGTCCACATGGTTGTGATTAAGACAGGACTGCTCTTGACACATGCTGGTGTTGTGTGACTGGTTGTCTTCTGGCCAGAGTGTAGCAATAACATGGTTTTCCACCTTACAATGCACAAATAGCAAATGTCTCCTGGACAAGAGGGAAAAGTATCTGAATGTTTTCACTTAGTAGTCTATTGTTCCCGAATAATTTCCCATTGCTTTTAATTTTAAAGAAATGAAATATTTATTATCCTCAGGGTCATATAATTCTTATGCCAGCCTTTAAACCAGTCTTCTGGAAATACAAATGGAAGATCTAAAAAGGCTTTACTTGAGGCTTAGTCTTCAGGGTTTTGGTTGCTCTGACAAGGCTGGTTAACCTTGCCATCAGATGGGGATGTTGTTTCTTTTTGAAAACTCAGCACAAAACCTGTCTCTTTGAAAATATCTATGAAAGTACAATCACACATTCTTACATAGACCACTGGAAGAAAAGTGAATGGCCGAAATGATTTTTACTGTAAGCCACTAAAGTACAGAAGCATCTATCAAGACAGAAATCAATTGCAAGGAAACAGCCAGAACTTACTTGGTATTAATTCAGGGACTTGTACTTCACAATGTATCCAAAGCTAAATTAAAAAGATATTTCAACATAGTCAGGATCACATTTTAGGGATTTTATAATAATGAGTAGGACCCTTAGTTGGCAACTACTGCTAATTGAAAAAGTTAATTTCAACTCTAGAAATAAAAAATTAATTTACATATTTCCCTTCTCCTTTAGATACATTTGCAAAATATGAAGCATTGCAGCGCTTCTAAATCAGAGTCTATTTTTTTATTACTGCTTTCAGAAATGAGAGAGGAAGCAATACAGTTGGCAGAGTCTCCAAGTGGTGCTATGCCCTTGCTTGCTATTCACCACAATCACATAAATTTCTGGTAACTGTGAGGCAGTAGGAATGGAACTACAGTGGTGATCCACTGGAGATGAGGCATGCAGATTCCTGAGATAAGTATGTAGGGATTTGGCCATCCAAGTTCCTTAGTACTACAACCCTTACTGGAAACATTATCTCCACTTCTTCCCTGTTATTACAGTCTTCCACTTGGCATCCTGCTATTGCCTGGTTGAAGAGACTGAGTTAGCTGCATCTCTGCAGGAGCATTGTCATTATTCAGCACCTACAGAGATGACTATAACTTCTCTCTTGTTGCAGTAGCTTAAGCCAAGACTGTGAATCTTGCTGTCTTTTAAACTTTGCCTATATTTGAAATAATTTTTTATTTTAACAAATGGACACAAAAATAATGTTATTATTAAGATTATTGAGTAAGAACATTTTTTTTTTCCCCATATGCAAAGTCAACTGCATTTTCCCTGACCTGGGATTGCCACTCTTCATATCGGCTCCTGGTGGGTGAGTTTGCTGCTCACACACAGCTTCTGGCTCTCCTGCCTTTCTGCAGCTGCTGGAGCCCTCACTGACACCCCTCTCCAGAGGCATTGAGAGAAGCCTTTTCAAAGTGGAGTCAGGAGCAATGGGAGAAATCCTGAAGCGGGAAAAGGTACATACATTTTGACAAAAATGTATAGGCCTCCCTCACTTTTGACTCTTACCCTTTGGAAAGCTTTGGGATAAATTTTCTATGCAAAGAAAGGATGTTGACATGAGACTGAAGTGGCTTGAAAACGGAATAAACTGTATTTATGAGAGTATACTGAAGTGTTTCAACTACATCTACCTTGCATTATATTAACTTTCTCCCTTGAAATCAAAATATTGTCTTATTTGGGCTGTGGTGCTTTGGGTTTTGCAGGCTTTTTTTTTTTTGTTTGTTTGGTTTTTTTTG
>JAWWEU010000091.1:10942867-10956410 GCA_035583155.1 Acropternis orthonyx
CATCAGAGCTGTACTCCAGACCCTTCCCCAGCTCAGTTCCCTTCTCTGGACTTGCTCCAGCCCCTCAGTGTCTTTCTTGTCCTGTGGGGGTCCAGAATTGACCCCAGGATTTGGGGTGTGACCTCAGCAGTGCCCAGCACAGGGGGATGGTCACTGCCCTGGTCCTGCTGCTACTCCATGGCCGGCACAGCCCAGGTGCCACTGGCCTTCTTGGTCACCTGGGCATGTCTTATCATTGCAGCTCTACTCCAAATATCTCTAAGTTAAGAGTTACCAGCTTTCTGTTCTCCCAAACTATGGCAAATTTTTAGCTAGCTACTTTGTATGTACTTATTCATACAGTAATTTACTTCACAATAGATCCTTTTGATTTCTGTACAGTACAGATCCTTCAGTGATATTGTCAATGGGATCTTCAGAGGTGCTTGCAAAGTTTTTTTCTTTTGTTCTACCACAGAGATGGTAATTTTAGTCCTATAATGGGGTTATTTGCAGAGTGTGAATAGCTGAAACCAGTTGGCCCTACTGGGACTAGTCAACACTCACAATCAAGTGACTGAAGTTTTTACAAGTGTTAAACTTACATTAGTCTATGTTATCAACTTTCTGAAAACAAAGTCAAATGAAAGCTTCTTGATTTGAGAATTTAAACAAGGTACTCTAAATTGTTAAACTCTTCCTAAAATCTTAGCCTCTTGCTAAATAAAACAAATCAGGATGAGATGCCAGGAACCTCAAAGGGGAAAAAAGAAAGAGAGAGGCAGTCTGCATCACTAGAATTTTCTCTATTAGGTATCCTGGGCACTTAGATTAAAAGCAGAAAAATCAAACAGTCCCCTCCAAAAAGGGTAACAAACAAGAGAATGCTTCTTGTATTTTGAGTGATATTCATTCCTTTTTCTTTCAAGCAAAGAGAGAGGAAAAAGCTCTTAAAGCTTTTCTCAGGACTCTTACAGTCTCCATTTTCGTATATTTAAGTCACTCTTCTACCATCTAAATATAACATCGTGTCTTGCAAACTATGAAAGCTACTGAGTGTGCTGACTAAAAATTACTGTTGCTGTGATTCACACCTTGAACAAACGGAGGTCTCATATGGCCACCTGCAAGAAAGAGCATTAAGCAGTCCATGACTCAAACCCCTGTGCATGTTTCTGTCTCTATTCTGTTCAGCACACATTCATTTATACCCTTTCATTCCACTCTTCCCTGCCAGCTGCTTTTGCTACAAAGCTGCCACTTTGCATTATGTCTTGACCTCCTGTCCCTGCAATTAACATCTACTGCTAATTGTGCTCAGCTGCAGGTCATTTTGCTACCACCCCTTGAAGGGAGCTGGCTTAGGACTTCTCTGTCACTCAGAGTGCTCGATGATTCCTCCTACACTCATCCTTTAGTCTGTACATATCTGGGGGAGGGGATGGGAGGGGGAAATGCGTACCTGCCTCTTAACTACTAAAAGATAACAGATACATTTCTCAAGGAAAAGGTTGCATTTCCAAAACTCCTCTTCTACAATTTGTTTTCTAACTTCCAAACTGTCAAGAACAGACCATCTAACAAAAGCAGCAACAGATATTTTACCTACTGGAAGAATATCAGTGCACAAAATCATAATGACAGATAGCTTTTAATTCTTAGTAAATAACTGTGGGAAAAAATAATCTATGTGAATATTTTCTTCTGAAGGAATTAAAACTACCAATAAATTCACTCCCAGACTCCCAATTAAAAAAAAAATCCAAATACGTATTCCAAATATTTATAACTTAATGCATTAAAATTTTGACAAGGGCAGATAGACAATAGGACGAGAAGAGTTTTAAACTGAAAGAGGGGAGATTTAGATGAGATGTTAGGAGCAAAACCTTGGCTGTGATGGTGGTGAGGCTCTGGCACAGGTTGCCCAGACAAGCTGTGGATGCCCCATCTCTGGAAGTGTTCAAGGTCAGGTTGGATGGGGCTCTAAGTACGATGATCTGGTGGAAAATGTCTCTGCCATAGTGGGAATAAGGTGGTGTTTAAGGTCCTTTCCAACCCAAACTATTCTAGGATTCTATGAAATCCATTGTTTTGCCACTGATATTCAAGTAATCCTAGGTGGAATACATTAAAGCTCATGCAACCTAATAATTTGTTTTGATTTTGAGAAAAAGACATTTTCAAATGCAGAAAAGCTACCTTTAATCAAGTACATCAAGGATGCTCTAATTAACAACTCTTCATTGCAAGGGATAATTCCACAGATTCTTAAATTTAATGACTCCATATGTAGAGCTTCCTGGCAATTTCATGATCTTTTGTTCTGGTCACTTAAGAATAAGAATGTGAAGCTGTAAGGTTTAGAGTTAGGCCTTTTTCTCTACTGGTTGTAAGGCTTGGAGAGTTTAGCCAAAAAGCATAGAGGAAGCATAGCAGTAAATTAAAAATTAAATTTAAATTAATAACCTCTTAGACCAACTGAAAAGTTTTCTGAATCATTAGGCTCAGGATCCATACATAATGCTTGAAAATTAAATAGTTACTTTCACATTTTACACATTTTATTGTTTAGATCAGTTTAAATACTTGGTTGAATTCTACTTTCAAGACTCATCTTAAGATCAATAAGGTTTTTAAAATATTTTTAGGGACAATCAAGAGCTAAAGGTCACCAGGATTACTGAATGCAGAAGCCTGAAGCACATACCTGTAGTACTCCCTAGCCTATGGTACTAACTTAGTCAAGTAAAATAAACCATAGATTTTGTTAAAAGACTCCTCAGGTTTTGGAAAGTACATTTGGAGGAGTCATGCTGTCCTTTCCACAGGTAAAAGTGTTTAGGCAGATCCAACATACCCACAAAGCAGACCAGTCTTCACTATATATTCTGGCACCCCAATAAATTAGCACAACAATTGGTACTCATATAAATTGTATGGTAAACTTGAGTTTCCTTCCATCTAGTCTCTCCCTGTTACTCTGCTCCAGGGTTCTTTTCCTTCCCAATGCATATCTCCTTCTCTCCTCCTCCCTTGCTGAATCCCCCATGCTCTGTTCTGAACTGACAGATTTGCCCCTGGCTCTTTGGCACAGAGAGAAAATGAGTTTTATTACTAGTACTGCCAGACTGTGCAGCTTTTGACAGTCCTGTTTCCCAGGCCAGACCCGGGTGAGGGAAGAAAATGCTGTGCTTAGCTTTGGTCACAGGGTGGAGCTGGCTTTGCACACCTACACAAGAGCTCCTGCCTCAGTTTAGCAGTGATGAAAGACTGTGAGGTTTTTATGAATCATACAAAGAAAAGGTCCCATGTTTTTCTCAGAGGGAAATTTGGTTGCAGTGATCCTGCTGCAAAGACAAAATGAAGGTCTGCATAACCCATTTTCTCAAGATGGTGGAAGGCGCTTGGACTAAAGGAAGGAGGTGGAGGGAAAGATTTGCTCTTGGACTTCTTTCTTTGGCTCTATCTCATCAGCTAGAACTCCTTCAAACCCATTATCAAAAAAACAAACCAAACCAAATAAAGCCCAAAAACAAACAAACAAACCAACCACCCTTTTTCTCACAGAACTCTCAGAATGGAAGCTTTTCCATAAGCTGCTTCTATGTCTGGGCTGCCACAGAGTTTCCCAGAGACAGGACTCTGCTGAGAGCTCCCATGAGAGCTGCTCACCAACATGAACATGCCTGGGGAAACATCTGTACCACAATTAGACATGTTTCTCACCAACACACCTAACAGAGGAGGCTTTGCAAAATGGTGCCAAATAAGAATTCCCCCTCACAGTGGGTTCCAGAGGAAGCACTATTGTGGGCATCACTATCCTACTGCCTGCAGAGAGTACCAGGTTGTTTCAAATAAGCATAGTTCTTCCTCTGGTCCATAATTTTTTTCCTCCCTCTATTCCTCCACCAGTCAGGCCTGGCATGATCTGCATTATTATGGTGATTTTTTTTCTTATTTCTTTCTTCTCCAAGTGGTATGAACGAGACCTACAATGCTAGTCCTGTCAGCAAGAAAGAATTAATCCCATTTACCAGAAATAGAGTTTCTTAGCACAAATTTAAGTAATGTACTTAAAAAATGTCCCTTACTCTTTTGGTAAAGAGTTCTATTTATTCTAGTTTTAATTATGTCTGTATTTTTGGAAGAAGTAACCCAAAAGGCAGCTTTAGCCTGTTTTTAAGACATGCAGGAAAAGAAGTTGACTTGCATTTCTTTTATCTTTGAAATACCAACAACAAAAATACCAACAAAAAAACCACTCACACAAACCCACCTGCCCCACCACAGCTGAACCATTCTACCACCACACCGAGCAATTGGTGTCACCTCTCAGAGATGACACTTCTCTGGGATGAAGCTGAAAGAGGTCCCTGAGTGGGAAATTTAGGATACCACAAGGCTCATCATGTAAGTGTTTTTGCAGTCCCAAAGTCACAGCTGCTGTCGTGCTGTCTGGGGGAAGGAACATATTGGTTGCGACAATTAGTAACAGCTTTGCTTACAATGCTCTCACAGGAAAGGAAGACTTTTATCAGGGTTTGAGCACAAGTTTTATCTCTATCTGAAGGTTCCAGTGCTCTCATGCCATCAGGGAAGTAATAATATTTCTACACACATATATTTTCAGTATAATAAGAATAAATCCTCTTTTTATTCTAGCAGTTTATGCCACATTAAGAGGAGCCATTTAAAATAATAAAGGAAACACACAAAGTGGAGGATGCAAAGGTCCTCCTGCTTTCCTGCCTCTTCGGAGAAAAGGAGGCATGGAATGCTCTGCTTCCTTCTGTGCACAGACCACTGCCAGATTTCAGATAGAAATACAGCCATGGCAGGACAAGGGGCACTGTGCATGAATCCAACAGGCATGTGTCAAACCAGTTCTTCAGAAGAGTGGGGGAAATCACCCGAGACCACTACAAGGGGCACATGCAGCCAGCCAACTCAGAACAGAAAGAAGATGGCATGTCCCTGGATCAATTCAGTCATTGGCCTACATGCAACATTAAGCAATTTATTTTTTTTCATTTTGTTTTTCAGTGTAGAGGGAAATTCTGGTCCCACCACAGTCAATAACTCAATAGAAGTGATAAAGCAAGTTTCATTTGACACAGGTCTTTAGTAAGCGAGAAACAAATAGGAGTTTTCAAAAAATCCTCATGGTCATGTGAACACCCATTATTGTAATTATTTGCCATGCTACAGAAACCTGGGACTCCTTACACCAACAACTGGAAAGCCAGTATTCCACAGGAGTGTGCCATTCAGGCAGGACTACAACACAATGATTTGGTTTTCAACATCAGAGGTATTTATGCTCTGAAAGGTAAAAAGACATTTTTTAAAATTGTGACATAAACGGAATTCAAGTCTGGGGGCACAGGGCAATTGGGAGATAGGTTTCTTTTTTCTAAACATTGATTTAAAAATCAATCAGTCAAAAGAAAGGAACAAAACCCTAACTCATAGTGTGTGAAATAGGTAGTGAGAAGGTTCTTTACACTTGTAAGCAGCTTTCCACATCAGCCATAAGGACTACAACAAAAAAAATTTTCTTCAGCTCTGTATGACAGTCAGTATCCACAGTAGTAAACAGAATTATGTTACAGCATCACACTCCCCCCCTTTTTTTTTTCTGTACCTTCCAGAAGGTTCCTCTTGCCTTCCTGGCATCCACATTTTTCCCTTTACCAACCATCAACAGGGACATTTAGCATGGGAATCGACCTCCTAATTCTCCTGACCTGGGAAGACAAAGCAAGAGTGGAAAGGGATCATCAGTGGTTACCAGCCTTGGTGTGAAGGCCTGTGAAACTACCAAAGAGGGAAAACTACCACTGAGGGAAGCAATCACTTCCATAACTTTCTGAACTGTACAGGGAAGTAAGAGTTTTCTACTCCACTGATACTACTTCTTTAGTATGAAAAAAAAACTCCAACACGACCTTTAAAAAAAAAAAAAAAAAAAAACACAAAACCAAACAAAGAAAGAAAAAACTCTGAGAAAAACTATATGCCATATCCTGAGTTCAGCTCTACTTTTCCCCCCCTTTCAAAGTGCTAATTTGACTGAAGTCGTCTTTTATGCCAATTCTGAAAGGGAAAAAAATAGTAATAACTGGGCAGGGGAAGCTTCTTCTTAAAGCCATTTTGTTTCACTTATATAAGATAATTAGTACAATACTATTAGAATATAAAAACATTAATAATACATTACTTCCTCATTGTTCTGTTCCTGTGCTCTAGCACAGAAGGCCGGTGATACCCTGTTACTCAGGAAGTGAAGCTTTATCTCTGAAAGGTGGAAAACAAAATTCCTCAAATCTTAACCTGTAAGGACTGCCATTACTTTGCTATTCAACTGAACTCTATGTACAGGTTAGTTTTAAATAGCTGAGCACCAGAAGGAGCTATGTAAGACAGCTGCAGCAGCTGGGAAGCAAAGGCTTGGCTATAAACTGGAAAGGCATTGAATTCTCTTTCCCTTTGGCAAAACAAAGAAAAGCTTCTGCTTTAGAGAGAGACCCACAGCTGGTATAGCAGGAGCGAGAGTGCTGCTGAGAGAGTGGCAGTGCCCTTCCCTGATAAACAAGAAGATACACTTCTGCTCTCCTATCAGTTAAAGAAGGCTCTCCTTCATCTCCTATAGGAGCAGGGATTAGTCTGTAGTAACATCACTACATTTTTGTCAGTATTTACTAAGCTATTTGTTAAGGTTTCAGTAAAAAATCTTAACATTTAGGTCAAGCAGAGAGTATGCCCATACATACCTTAGTAAACTGCTTCTGGTAATGGAACGGAAACCTCTACAACCCTGCAAAATTAATGCATGGGAGATGATAGTGTAGGTCACATTAAAAGGTAAGTAATCTGAATGTACATTCCACTGTTTTCTAAGTGGCAAAATTGACCTAGATACTCTTCAGTTGAAAGGCAAGCTGGTCACTGACACAGCACGGGGGTTGCTTTTCAAAGGTATCTGTTTGCTGCTGCTGTTTGCCTTTTCATAAATTAATGTGCAGAAAACAGCATTAAGCATTCTCCAAAGTGCTGCTGGAGAAATGCTTGCTCTTCTCATTTCATGCCTACTCATGCAGAGGACCTCTTGCTATGCTATAATTTCACTAGTCGGATATAAGTAAACAGCACAGAGAGGAAGACCTGCAAAAATCTGATAACCTTTTCTGAAAGCAAGTAAAATCAAACTGGCTGAACTCGTGGCTGGAAGGTCTGCTTCAGAGAATAGCAGATCCTCAGGTCATGACAACTGCTCTGTTTGACACTGATGGATGGTGCTTGTTGCAGTGTAGAGCCTCATTACACTTCAAATAATCTCTCTTCTTGTACTCTGGCATTTTTAGCTCCTTTGGGAAACAACTATCAAATTGTGCTCATAGGTACAGTCAAAAATCCAAAGGGCATACTGTTTACCATACTTGTTCAGCATGTAAACAGCCCATTCAAAATAACTATGCATTACAACTGAGCTTATCTTATTTATTTACTAGGACTGTATTAAAGTCTCTTCTGATATTTAGCTCAGAAAGTTGATTTAGTAGGCTATTGTGTTTGTTAATTTCTTAACTAAGCTTAAATATTTATTATCTCAGGATAGAGGATTACCAAGTGGTCAAGGCAATAACTTGGAACTGCAAACCTGAATTCAGATCCCAACCCACAGTGACCTCAGCTCAAGCACTGAGTGTCAGCCTGTAATTTATGAAAATGAGGTTTACTACCTGCAGTGGAGAGGTCAGGTGACATACATTAAGAACTGCAACTCACTCATGTGCTAGAATATTAAAAACATATAAATGATGTTGTATCAGTAACTTCATTAAAGCAGTCGGGTTCTGGACACACCCCAGCTTTTAAGATGTCCTGAGCCAAATTTGAAAATGAGACAAGTTTTCAACACTTTTTGATGCTGAATGTCTAATTCAAGGAATTCAATGATTTCAAACACAGTTATTTTAACACAGGATCAAGTTTTTGGTGTTGACTAATGTTCTCAGTGTAAAACAGCTCCAGTACTGTTGTCAAAGCACATAAATGTCCAAATTCCACTAACATTGCAGAGCCCTAATTTCAAAACATTTCAAGTCTTTCATTAAGTTATTCTTACCGTAAAAGAAGCACAGTTTACCATCAACCTTGGTTTTATCGCAGCATCACTGTAATTGGAGAAGACCTCCAGTCAAAACCCGAGGGCTCAGCTCGGGACATTGCCTCACTGGGAGTTGAAACCCTTCAAGGATGGGATGGTTCAGTTTCTGAGATTCCTCTGAGATGATTCACTTTTTCTCATGCACTGGATACAAAGCTTAGATACTTAACCTGTAGCTGAGAAATTCACTCTATTAGACCCTGTGATTAGATTGTTACTTGAGTTTCTTTGAGCCCACTAACCTCAGAACATCTTAGAGCAGTGGTTGTTTGTATTGGTCTAGAATGCATTGGAAGACTCCAAGCTCATGTGAAATTCCACTGTTATCAATACTCCAGAGAGCAGATATCTTAGGATATCTGGGTGTCAAACAAGTGTCTTATTCCTCTATCATTTTTGACTGCAGCTTCTCACAATTTTTAAATTTTAGTTATGTAAATTTTAGGAAGCTTTTTACTCACATTAACAATCCACAAAAAACAAACAAACCAACCAAAAAAAGCCAAACAAAACCAAACCAAACCAAAAAAACACACTCACACACATTAAAAAAAAAAAAACCAAACAAACAAAACCAAAAACAAACAAAAAACACAAAACAAAACAAACGAACAAACAAAAAAACCAAAAAACCTGCCTGACACTCTATCAGGCAATCCTTTCCATTTCCAAACAATGAATCAGACAGCTAAACTCCCCAAACTCAAAACAACAACTAAAAGCTAAAACTACAATAAAATAAACACCTGTGATAACTAACTACTGGTTTCTCAAGACTGAAAGAAAGCTTTGCCAAGTTTCCCTCTGCCTTCCCCTAAGACCATGCAAAGGTTGTTGATAGCTTTCAATGCCTGTAATTAGATGTCTTTTGTGGTTATGATTTACTGTGTCCCAGGGCTCTGTAGCATATCCTGCAAGAGGAAAGCTCCCATCCAAGCTGAAGATCTGCTCCTCTTGGCCACTCTCACTGAGCTCCCTCTCCCGCCTCCCCAGGCACAGGTGGGTCTCAGCTGCAGGGAGTTTTATTTCCCAGGTTACGTCTGCTCTTTAGGAAGTGTACCTAGAATATTCAGAACCTACACACAACTTAATTTTGGATATTAATATGCCCACTATTTCAAGCTACTGATTAGAATGAGGTCACCTGTGTCACATGCAAAGCTGGAGAGCCAGAGTCACATATATTAAGGATGTGTGAAAAGAATGCAAGCAAATACGATTGATGTAGAAATTAATTATGTTGGAGTCATGAGCCCCTTTCATTTTCTCCCCATGAGATGGTAAAAGAAATCTCCTCTCCTTCTGGGCTCTTCTCTCCTAAGTTTCAGATAGCAGCTGGCATACATATTACCTTTGTTTATAACACATAGAGAGAGCAAGTATAAAACAAAACCACTAAAGTAAAATTCCATGTACTCTGAAAAATGTGATGAAACAAGTGCATTCCTTTGAAGTAACTCCATTAGAGTTCCCACTGGGACCTCCTGCAAACCAAATTGTCTCAGTGATAGGGTATTTCCCCAACCTGAACGCTCTATGTTACTGCTGCTGCTGCTGCTGCTGCTGCATGGTTCTGGAAGGCCATGAAAAGCAAAAGAAAAAAAAAAAAAAAAAAAGATAAAAGCTGTTATTGGACACTAAAAACAGAAGAGCATTTTTCCACTTAAAATCAATGGAGTTGCACTGCGTTGTCATGTACAAATGGATAGACAACTGGACTGGAGTGCCAAGGAACCACTTGCTAATCTGAACTCCCCCAATGGCTTGGTAGATAACATGTATCTTCCAGACATTCACAGCCTCCTCCTACTTTTTCTGTGTGTAGTTTTAACAGTAGAAAGAAATATTTTTCTATTAAAACCTCACAGTCATACTACCTGAAGCCGAGGAAGACTTCAAGTTATTTAGATAATTTTTATGTAGTTCTTCCAGCATTATTCTTGCCAGAAGAGGGCTCCATTCAGAAAATAATAGTAATTCCATGTTTTCAAGTAGATACAAAAAGCAATATACAAGATGGGTCCCACTGGTTTTATTAGCTGTTAGCCGAGGCTATCAGTTCACACACAAATGATTTAAAAATTAATTCAGGCCTATAAAATTAGTTACGCATTGCTCTTCATGGTTTATTTTTTATAATTAAAGGATGAAAGTTTGAACACTACTTTGCCCAAGGCCTCTTAAAACAGATATTTCAGAAAAATAAGTAAGGCACATTACCTTGCTGTATTTTTATGATGGTGAATGTACAATTAACTCTTCTGTTCTGAAAGGAGGCCTGCATTCATTATTCATTCTGAAGAACATATAAAGATAAAAATGTTTTCATAAGACTAACATTATGGAGAATAATTACCTTTCAGAATAGCCCACCTGAAAATCTATTTTGAGGGCTTTATTTGCAAAGTGTGTAAATTACTGGAGAAGCTAGGAGGAGCATTGAAAACCATGTTAAGTATGGAAAAATAAGGGACCTAATTTTTATTTGCAGGCGTTTTTGCCTGACACAGGAAAACTTTCCAAGTATCTTGAAAGCTTTTTATGGGTGAAACCCATCCCTCTGTTTGCTTACAGATTTTTTTGTACAGAATTTCAGGATATGCAGGTACAAAACTACATCATTTTTACATAATTGATTTTAAAATTACAAGGCCAAATGGAGAGCATGTCAGCCCTGACAGTGGCCAGCAGCAGGTGTACAACAGAGACACAGCTTCCCGCTTCCTCCGTGCTACCCTGGCTTATTAAATGGTGCTGGGTCAAGAGATGCAGCAGCATGTCTACCTGCCTGTGGTGGGTTAGCCTTGGCTAATGGCCAGGCTCCTGCACAGCCAGTCATTCACTACCCCTGCTTAGTGGGACAGGAGTAGAAAATAGCAAAGAAAACCAGACTATACATGTCATGCATCAAGATAAAAACATGGAGATTGTCAAGCTGTGACTATGGTGAGCAAAACCGCCTCAGATTGGGAAGCAATAGTTTTAATTTACTGCCAAATACAACATATTTGGGCAGTGACAAACACAAGACTGCCACTCTGTCTCCTGGGCTCAGTGTGCCCTCTTCCCTCCTGCCCCGATCTGCTTGGATGTGGAGGGGAACGTGGTTCTTAAACCATTTCCTAAAAGCAAGATTAAGGCACAAACAATGCCAAATGTTGGGTTCCAAAGAGATAATTAGCTTTACCCTTGTAACAAAATAAAGTAGAGGGAAGAGTGGGCAGAGTGAGAAGGACAGAAGAAGGTTGAAGATGAACTTTAATAACCTAAGGGAGTGGAAGGGAAAAGCGGGGAGAAAAAAAAGTAGGGAAGGGCAAAAGACTATGATCAGAAGCACAGAAAAGATTACCACCACTGGGACATGCTGCCCACAGGCTGGTTGGGCAGCCTCTCGGGAGTGAGCAGACAGGCAGGCCAGCAGCAGGTCATCTCTCCAGCAGCAGCATTCCAAGGGGACACATCAGCCACAGGAGAAGCAGGGGCAGTACTCCGAGGAGTCAAAGTCAAAGGACGTCCAAGGAGAAGCAGGAGCAGTGAAGAAAACAGGTCCAGGCAGGCGGCAGCAGCAGCAGGAACCCCTTGGCCACTCTGAGCACTGCCTTAAATACCCTTGCCTTGGGTGCCCACTGGTATCCAGGCAAAGTTTTCCTGGCACCTATTGGCTGGCCTTTTGGTATCCAGGTATGGTCAGCTAAGTGTTCCACATATGGGGAAGTGAGTTTCCCACCACCTACTGGATTTTATCAATTTTAGCTTGCCTGCCTACCTTTGGTGTTCTGCAAGGCACATCCCAGAGCTCCTGCAGGCAGCTCAGCCCCTGCAGCAGCTCAGCTGCTGCAAAGCTCTTCCGAGACAATGGAGAAACAAAACTCTGTCATCAGTCTATTACACCTCCAGACTCCTCTGTTCTGTGAGAGCAGCAAGGGCAGCCCTGGCCATCTTTAAAAAATGCCCATTTTATGCTGCCTTCTCCAGGTTAGTCCTAGTCGTCCTAGTCCATTCAACTGCCCTATACTTCTGATCATGACTTTTGCCATTCTCCTAATCTTGTTCTGTTATAACATATCCTTTTTGAGCTAGGAGTGAATGGAGTGGCTCAAAGTATTCAAGATACAGGTGTATAGTTCAAGAAATAGCAGGATGATTTCATTCTCTCTCTCCTTATAACATTCAACTGATTCCCTTTTCTGACGGTTTCTGAGGACAGTCATTTTCTGACAACACCTGTCGTGCCTCTGGAGATCTCATTCTTAGGTAGTAACAAACCCACTCTCTGTAGGTGATTTTAGGATTATTCTTTTCACAATTGCATTACTTTACCTACACTGAATTTCATCTACAATGCTTTATTCCTACAACTGCTTTTTGCAGCTCTTTGAGGATGATCTGTCCTGCTACTGTCAGCAAAGTATTGCTAGATCATCCATGACTGTGTTGATTAGCAGAGATGAGGCACAAATTTCAGTTCTTGGTGCCTGCCATGGCACAGTCAAGCTGCAGAGTCAGAGACAGTAACACCTTTCATTATCCTCTTGCCTTTGCTTCTCTTTGTGGGCAAATATACTAAAAACCCCTCCAGACAAAAGAAGCTCACGGGAACCTCTAGCAATAATACCAACCTGAATATGAGAACATTGTTTTGAGGCATGTCTACAGCAAAACACTTCCCTATATGCAGCATAGGGTGGTACAACCTGAGCAAAAGATGTACTTCAGTTTTAGAAATATCACAGCCTTCTGTGTGGAGCAACCTTCACTACAGGTCATATGCTAACAACTTACATAAAGGGCACCAGCGCCAGCACTTCTATCCCCAAGTGTAAGCACTGTGAGTATCAAACCATCTTCCAGTTTATCATTACACTATGTCCTTTTTCATCAATTTATGCTTATTCACACAACTCATCTAGGCACCAGATACAGGTCAGCCAGTTAGCCAAAGACTGGCACCTTGAGACCTCAGCTGGAGTACAGAGAATACTCTGGAAGCAGGTTCTTTTGTATGGAAGTTTGGGAGAGAGTCAAACTTCTGTTGGAATAGTTGCTAAAATTTTTTTGATACTGTAAAATCAGATTAAATACATAACATTCTTCTGTACTCATATAGGGAGAACAAATCCAGAGCAAATAGGATTGTATTTTCTGAGTTACCTAATCCTCAGTGCTAGCAAACAGCCTTCAAAGACTGCATTATCTATCAGTCCAACAGAATATTTCACAAATTCTCTATTCACAATATTCAGTTTTCTTCTAAGGAATATCTTCAACCTCTTAAAGGCTCACTGATTTTGTACAAAACAGAATAAAGAATTGCGGGAGACCGTTGACCGAGACCCCAGTGACCACACAAGCACAAGGCGACTGTGGGCTCAAAAGGGCAACGTTTAT
>JAWWEU010000091.1:10956510-10994059 GCA_035583155.1 Acropternis orthonyx
GGGTATCGTGAGAGGAAAAACAACAAGGGGAACGGCCATGTTGGCAAAACATGAATAATCATAACCGGCAAACGTAACATATAAAAACCCATGAAATCCAAACTCCGAACAGTCTTTAGGAACAGGAAATATTTCATAAAAGTTCATCACCATTCCAAAGAGTGGTAAATATTGTATGTCCTTGCAAGTCCAATACTACATTCCTCAGGCGAACGTAGTAAATGTTGCATCACCATTCGGTCTGGAATGATCCTCTTCATAAGTCCACCATGTGAAATGTTTCAGCCAGGTCTCGTAGTCTGCTGCACCCTCAACAAAGAATAGCTTGAGAGCAATCACTCTCCACATGGTCGTGACATGATGCACTCTGACTTCAGATTTCATGTCAGATATTGGATGAGAAAAAAAATGCAGAAGGTAAAACCTGTTTTATTTGTTCTCCTAATTGGTTTCATTACAAAAGAACTTAGAGTTGTTACTACTTCCTTAAGACTTTGATAATCCACTGAGAGAGTAAAAGCAAAGGGTTAGAGAGAGAAGCCAGCAAAGAAAACTATTATGAAAGAACTCCATACATTGGCAGAAATCTTTTTAAAGCTTGCACTCAAGTTCACACAGTTCAGTTTTGGATAATGAAGGTGTAATTATTTTACTCAGAAATTGCTGGCATTGAGCTGGCTTAAGGATATTTGTGTCTTTCTCAATTAGTCTTTTTGCCTTGAATAATCTGCTTGGCTGCTCTGATGCTGGTTCTGCTATGAAAGAGGCGATAGACAACACTTTGGTCCAGCTAATAACAAGACATTTTCTGTTTAAGAGGCTGGATATTCTTAATTAACTTGCTACAAGACCCATACATCACCATTATGAAAGGAGAGGGATGAAGAAGGAAACTGAAGGATGGCAGCTTTTTATACTCTTTTAATGAAATTTCTGCTCAGACCATTAGGAAACCATTCTTTTTCATGGAATCAGACTTCTGGCATAGCATATTTCTAACAGTTAACTTAAATCTGATTCACCTTGTTTCCTCTTACGTGAACCAGTACACATACACAGAGGCCAAAGCATAGCTGGAAATCTATGATCCCTCTTCAAAATAACCTTTAATATTGCACCTCAGGACAGTACTTTCTCACTGATCCAAAGAGAGTTGAAGAGTTACAGTTCAGTAGCCAAATATTTGTCGTTAGCTATGAGGCAGAGATGAAGAGAAATAAAACTTGGAAGACACGAAAATACTCTCCCAGCTCTTTCTGATTCTGCAGGCTACAGGCTTATCTTCTTAATTGACTTCTGAGGTAAAAGATTACATTGAAAACTGTCCTGTTACAGCCAGAAAGAAAAAAGAATGACCTGAGAAAATTACGCCCACTTCTCTCTGCCTGGTTACTGTAGCTGACTGTTTGACACTGGAAAGTACCACTCAACTGGGAAAGGCTAAACTGGATTCTAGTATTTTAACAAAGTTCACACTCAATGGAGCAATGATGCTCCAACTCTTGCCTAAGCCACAGCAGACCTAGACCTCCTCTGTCTTGCACTATCAGCCAAATTCTTCAAAGAAACCACTACCTGCATTAGTTGCAAACTGTTATGAACACAACAGGAAGAAATGGAAAGTCAGCTGAAGCAGGAACAGAATTCTGCCACCTAACCTGTAAAAATTTAATTCCTGTTGACCCATTGGCCTGTGAAAAAAGAAAAACTTTAGGTGAGGAGGGAGATTTTAAAGAAGGAAAATGGGATAATTCTGGATGATAGCTAAAGTGTCAAGGATTCACAGGGGGAAAAAAAAGAAAGAATGAAGAAGATGCCTGAAGGCATGAAGGTCATCCAAGAGCTTTTGTCCACTTTCATAAAACTTGCACTGGTGCAGGTGAAGTTGGCTCTCCCCTTGTTACAGGCTGGACAGTTATGTTGAGGACTTGGGGAAATTTTGCTTTTTTAAACATCAACTAGTAATCTCTCTAGTCTTGGATCAGCAGTCACATGCAATCACATCTTTCTGTATCCCACTATATAACACTAGATATGAAATAAGGAAACGGGTGCATTGACTACTCTTTCCCTCTGAAACACAAAAGCATTCAGCAATAACACTGCACAGGTTTAATGTAAAGAATCACTTCCAAGAGGGTGTGAGGTGTCCCTCCCCTCTCAACTGTCAGATCACTTTCAAACCTTCCTATCGCAGTCTATCAGGCAGACTTTGCACATGTGAACTGCTTGCTAATGACACTGGAAGTGAAATGAGAGAGCAGGGTGAGATACATATGATTAATCCATTTCCATACATAATAATTCTAAACAACAACACATGATGAAAACATTGCAGGTCAGAAAAATAATGCCTTCCTCAGGCTTATATAAAAGCTCTCCATGGAGCATGGCTTGTATCATTAATAGAAAAGTCTAAGTCATTACCCAGAGGAAAACATTCCAACTGCTTTGATGTGAATTCTCAGACTTTGGCACAGGGAAAGCAATTCAGAAAAGAAATAGTTCACCAAGACCTTCAGATTTAGACTGCTGCCTTGAGAGACCCTTTGATACATCAAAGATTTCAGCCATCACATATAAAGAGATGTTTAAGTATATATATGTTTCATAACATCACAGAATGGTTTGTGTTGGAAGGGACCTTAAAGACCAGCTTGGTCCATGCCCCTGTCTTGGGCAGAGACTCCTTCCATTAAACCAGGTTGCTCAGAGCCCCATCCAACCTGGCCTTGAACAGCCAGGCACGGGGCATCCACAGCTTCTCTGGGCAACCTGTGCCAGGGCCTCACCACCCTCGCAAGGAAGAATTCCTTCTGTATATCTAACCTAAATTTATACATAACATAATATAAGTAAAAGATATATCCTGGCTAGGCTTTTTTTTTTCTACTGCAGTTGTGATGACAGCACTTCAGAAATAGGTCTTACAAAGATATCTGACCAGCACATACTGCCCTAACAGCTGTATTTTCTGCATTTTCAAGGCTTTTTTTATTTTTTCTTCACCACGTCTTCCTCTTCATGACAAAGCCACAGCAATATTTAGCATTCAGCTCTAGTCCTCTGATTTCTCCTGCACCCTGGTGTGAACGTCTGTCCCAACATGTATGGCTATTTATTTCAGCTTTCTTCATCTCAGTGACCTTTAGAAGCAAAGGCTCACTGTGCAGAACAACATGTATCAGAACTAAAATAAAAATTTAAAAAAAAATTTAAAAATCACATGAGCTTTGTTCATACAAAACTCTTCACTCCCATGAGTAGTGCTTGCATTCTTAGAACGGAATGTTTCTTGAAGCTGGCATCAAAATGAGAGCCAAAAGCACTTTGATTAATGGACTGGAAGAGGCTGTCCAGTCACACTGCCACTTTTACACACAGCAGCATAATTTTGTTCAATAGTCTCACTGAAAAACAAGGACATTTTAAAATCAAACATAAAAAATCTGTCATAAGATCTTCTGGGCTATCCAGTAGTCAGAGCTTAATGATCAGGGTGAAACACAGCCAACTATATGTGTTTATCTTGTACTTGTCCTTTTCATGTACCCAGTTCTTGTTGGATTTTTTGTTAGGTTGGTTTTGGTTTTTTGTTTTTTTTTTTTTTTTTTAATTTTTCACTTTTCCCAAGGACCTGAGACAGAGAAAGCAGTTGACTTAGAAGTCTAACTTTTCTTTAAGGCATTCCACAGTGCAGATTTAGGATTTCCAATTCTTGGTTGTTTTTAAGAATGGAAGCTCCCAGAAAACAGAGGGTTGGACCAGATGGCTTCCAGAGGTTCCTTCCAACCTCAACCGTTCTATGGATTCATGTTTTTGTGACTTTGTGATCCCAGTTTCATAATAAGGAAGTAAATTAAGGTAAATATGAGCGGCAGTGTGAGCAGTTTCCATCCCCATCCTTGATTTAGTTGCTGTGAATTAGGTACATGAGACCACATCAGGTATCACAAAAAATAAATGCTGATCTTCCTAAGCTGGCTAGTTCTCTTGTAATAACAGTCTGGAGGCAGAAACAAAGGAATCTTCCAGTGAACAATATTATTAAGGAAAAAAAACATACTTGCAAAACTTTGCAGCACATATAATTCAGAATAGTTGTTATAGTAGTTTAAGCATTTGCTGATTAAACACAAAACAAGCTTCACAGAGCAAAAGAGAAGTATGCATAATTTTGCAATAACATTATAAAAGCTTGAAAGACAGAACAATCCATTATAATGATGTTGTGGTTTAACCCCAACCAGCAAAAGCACCCTACAGCTGCTCATTCACACATGTGTCCCTGTGGACTGGAAAGGAGAACCAGAAAAAAGGTATATATATGGGCTGAGATAAGAACAGCTGAACAGTTTAGTAATTGAAAGAAAATAAAACAACAACAACAACAACAACAGCATAATAATAATAATAATAATAATAATAATAATAATAATAATAATAATGATGATGATGAAAAGGGTGACAATAAAAAGAGAAATAAATCCCAAAAAACATAAGTGATGCACTAAATAATTGTTCATCACCAACAGACTAGCTTGTCCCACAGCAGGTTGGCTCCTTCTGGCCAACTTTCCCCCATTTATGAGCTGTGGAGAAAGTTCTACGGTGTGGGATATTCCCATGGCCAGTTCAGGTCAGCTCTCCTGGCTGCACTCCCTCCCAGCTTCTTGTGCACCTTCTCACTGGCAGGGCCTGGGAAACTGAACTCAAGGTAAACACAACTCAGCAGCAACTAAAAAACCGGGGTGGTATCTACATTATTCTCATACTGAATCCAAAACCCAGCACTGCACCTGGTACTGGGAAGAAAATGAACTCTGTCTCAGAGAAAACCAGAACAAACACAAGGCACGCTTTAGCAGTTCTTTGAACAGTGAGCAGTAAGAACTTAGAACTGGAACTTAAAGTATGATGAATTTCAGGTGCAAAGGATAAACTACTGTGTTTTAAAGAAAAAGAAAATAAACAAACCTCTCCCCCAACAAACAAAAACAAAAACAAAACCTCACCAAAACCAACAACAACAACAAAAAACAAAACAAAACAAAAAACCCAAACAAACAAAACACAACACCCCCCCTCCAGCAAATAAGTAAACCATGCTGTCCCTCAGTAGCCTGCACTTCTAATAAATACATTTGGAAAGCAGTAGTTTGAGCCAGACTGTGTCAAGTTATGATATGTTTACATTCTCTGATTTTTATAAAGTTTCTCTGGGTAGACAACACCCAAACAGACCTTTATTTACCCTTTCTTTTTTTTTTTTTTTTTTTTTTTGGTACAGACACATGGCAAATGGTAGGACTGAGAAGTAATGTCCTCCATTGACATGCAAGTGGTGACACAGACCCAGAAAAACAGTTAAGAATAAAGACATAGAGTAAGCAGATGAGAATTTCATACTAAAATCAAGAATGAGCTGCTTCTTTAAGAAGCAACAGTGTCTCTTTCAGAGACAACAAGCTCTCACTTAGCACAGAACAAGAAAATAATGTGAAAAACTTATGCAAATCAAATGTTCCTTGTACAGGAAGAGTCTCTTTGCACTTCTGCACTGACTCCTATTTTTATTTCTGAAATGTCCTGCTCTTCCTTTTGCTCTGTTTTCCTAAAGTTACTGTGTGCTTCTTTACCCAGCAATGGATCTTAATCAGTAGCAGGCTCCTATGGGATGTATTCCTGTAAAGGCACCAATTTGAATGCCTTTGCACACCAGTTGCAGGTGTGGTCCCTGCTTACAGGTATGATGGCACACAATGTCAAAATGATGTTGCAGTAAGGCAAGGGAAAAGAGCTACAAACTGAGAGAGTTGATTTAGATTAGATATTAGGCAGAAATTCTTTCCTGTGCGGGTGGTGAGGCCCTGGCACAGGTTGCCCAGAAAAGCTGGGAATGCCCCATTTCTGGAAGTATTCAGGGCCAGGCTGGACAAGGCTTGGAGCAACCTGGTCTAGTGGAAGGAGTCCCTGCCCATGGCAGGGGGTTGAAACAAGATGACCTTTAAGGTCCCTTTCAACCCAAACCATTTTAGGGTTCTAAGTTACAAATTTTTGCATACCAATATTGATTCATATGAGAAAAATAAGAAGGATTATTTTAGTGATGCCCATTTAGAGCATATACTCAGGAGCAGTCAACAAAAAATTCAGTATTTTTCACAGCTTTTTGGACCACTAGGGGAACATCTGACAAGCAGTTTGCCATATCTAGAACTTCTTCAAGTGGAACGAAGGACAAAGCACTTCTTAATGGCAGTTGCTGTATCATGAACTCAGAAGGGACACAATTCTACTGCTATTAAAATTAAGCATTGTTCTATCAGTCAAGTTCAACTCTCCCATTCACTTCCACAATAGGTAATCCACTGTTGCAGTCATGGCCACAGATGATGACAAAAAGAATTCCTTTACACCTTGCTGCAATCCATAGGGAGCATAAAAGAGATGTCCACTGTAGGCTTGTCTACCAACCACTGTCTAGGCTCAAACACATGGGCAATTTATAAACTTGTTATTTCTTAAGGAAAGTGAATAAATACCTTGTATCAGGTCTGAGTAAATAAGAGAAAGTCTCTATTTTTCAGATTAATTAATTAATTTGAACAGAATCTGTATTATATCAGAGTATCAACAGATACTATATGAACAGTTTGAAATCAAATTATGAAAAAACAAAAGAAAAAACTCTGTCAAGGTAATGAAAGGCAGAGTGGTTTGGTTTGGGTGGGGTTTTATTGTACTTTGGGTTTTTTCTTTCCTTTTCTTGTTACTGTTTTGCTGTCATTATTTGAGATTTTTGTGATGAACTTTCACAGCACAAATGTAAAACACTGCATTTACCAGACTGAGCAGCTCTCCCGGTACATTAACAGGATTATACTGTCTTTCACAACACAGTAAACATGAGAACAACCAAAGAGGAAATTTTAAACAGTCTTCTGTTACAGTACAAGACATAATTTTGTTTCTGAGCCAGACTGCTGTTAGTCAGCCATCTATAATTTTTTCTATGGCAGGTTAAGAAACAAAAATAAAAATGTAGAACAGTGTCATAGACTCTAGTTCCAATCCACATTGTGGGCCCACAGGTCCCTACTCTTTTTGAGATACAGTGGAGTACTTACACATTTAGTTTAAAGAAAGAGAGTAATCCCCTTAGAACTGATGTGTCTGTTCTGCTAAATAGAGGTTTATGGTTTCCTCCTAAATGCAAGTGAATCTGCAAAACATCTGTGGTATGAAAACTTTGTAATTAATCCATCACTTTAATGTTAATTTCTTTCTTAGTAGTAATGTCTGTTGGAATGTAATTATAGGGAGCTATGTCTAATTATTTAATCTAGGTTTAGTAATTTAATTATCTAATTACCTACTTATTGGATGTACAATTGCAATAATCAGTAAGGAGCCACCAAGAATTCATTACTATTTGCAAAATCACATCCAAGTGCCTACATTTCAGAAACATATTCACCATCTCAGAACTCAACCATTTGTACAGTTCAGAAGTTTTTTTTAGTGTAAGTTACGAATGAATAAGCCCAAGATTCCTACAGGATTTTGCAACTGCTTATCATGTTCTCGTAATTGACAGGAGCGTAGCATCAGAAGACACCGTTATTCAGCCTGGTCTTCTCCAGAATAATTCATCTTACACATCTCTTCTTAAGCTAGATCTCAGGGCTTTTATGCAGGAAATATTTTCACCCTCTTGCTTTTTAGGGAATGCTGTTGCAGAATGTGTTTGCCTTAAAGCAGCTTAGCTACTTCTGCCTAATCTCCAGCTTTCATTTACTGATAAACAACTTTTATTAATGTGCTTTGGGGCCAACTTTATTTAGAAAAATCTTCCTTCTTAACATTTAGCATGCTGGCAGAAGTTCAATGAGCCCCAACCATCTCTGAATCTTCAGTTTTCTAAGGCAAGCAGGACAAGATCTTATGTCACTTGACTTCTAGAAAATGCTACAGCCCTACTCCACAGCTGCCCTGTCAGTCTGTCTCGTTAACACTGCCCAGACTGTGCTGTCAGTAGAGAACATTCCACTAATGAGAAATAATTATACCTCAGGTCTTTACAGTATCTCACAGCATTTATTGTTGCTCACTGTTTCTTAAAATGGGACATGAAACCAGCCAGTCTCATGAGGGACGAAAGTGAATGTGCACCTTAAAGCAACCTGGACCTCCCACTTCTTCAAAATTCTGCCACATTACTGCCACGAGCCCAACCTGCAGGTTTTGATAATATTACGGATTCATTCAGTGCTGAAACCCAAAGCTTGCAGTCTGCCTTCAAGAAAGACCAGACTTTTGATATTACCAGTAACATCGGGTAGCACTAGGATACATCTCCTTTCCAAGTAAAATAATATTTTGTTTTATTGAAATTATCTTGTGACAGCCTAGCAATTCAGATTACCGTGGGCATGGCCTTTCCCTGTAGGACATTGAAGGAAAGTAGACATAGAGGGGGAAAAAAAGAAAAGATAAAAGAAAGAAAGAAAAAAAAAAGAAGAAGAATAGGAAGAACGCTGAGCAAAGACATTTGTAGATGTCTTTCTCAATTTTTTAAAGGTTTTGTTGTTACTGGAAAGGTTTTGCCAGTTAAAAGAAGAAAAAAAAAAGTCTTTAGGTCCAGGACAGTATTTCACTTTGAACTTTAAACCAAACATATAGGAAAGCAAACATCCAAAACCTAAACAGTTTTGTAACTAATTCAGATTTTTGAAGCTATTTATGCAAATAACTTGGTCAGTGTTTAAACACAGAGGCAATTCTAAGTGTTCTTTTTGCTTCTAAACTTACCCTAGAGCCTCCTTTCCTTTGTGTAATATTTGAAAACCATGTTGGAGTAAACTTTGAAAAAAATGGGTAGCTGCTGGTTCTTTTTCTGTTTAAAAAAAAAACAAACCAAACCAACCAACCAAACAAAAAACTCAACAAAACAACAACCAGCCAAAAGCCCCCACAACGGAACAAAGAAAACCAAAGAAACTGAGCTTCCTCTGCACCGTATCTACACTAGAGGCCATCAGCTAATAAAACACTTCATTTAAGTCCCATCAGCATATACTCCTCAAATTCAAGCAAACTGTGATCAAGTTAAAATTTAGATGGGAAATGAAAAGCTTAGCATTATGCAAGCATTATAAGATCACAGTTCTCATTGACTATAAAGAAAGATTCCAGACAGCTTGGAAGCATTACAGTGAATTAAGAAACTGAAATATTTCAGGAAAAGAAGTATCCTTCCCTAGAAGCACAGCCATTTCATGTGTGGCCTTAATCCAAACTAAGTATGAGATTTTGGGCAGTCAGCTTCCTAAGGGATTTGAGAGTGTGGTTGTACAGAAGACAAGTGGAATTCAGTCTGACTAGAAAAGTTAAATCTATTCTGTAGGCTCCATCTCCTTCTAGTACTGTTATTTATATCAGTAAGCACAAGTTGACCTACGGAAGCAGAGCTCAAATTGCTGAACCTGCTCTAAAGTACCTCACCAAAATGCAAATGGAGGAGCTACTGCTTATGAAAGGGATAAAGTGCAGAACATCAAAAGTATCAATGTTTTTGTTGTCTGTGACATGTTGTTTGAGGTGATCAGCATATTTAAGAAATTTCTAACTCTTTCCTATGCTGTGTACTGAGATTGTAACAGGAGCACAGCATGCTGCCCTTGATCTCTCTTGTAGACTTTGATTGTTTTCCACTGAGATAAACAGTCTTGAAGGATGTTGTTTATGCTGATTTCATTGATATTGCACTGCTTTCTCCTCACATAAATCTGGAATTCTTCTTTAAGTATTTATTTTACATGCCTTCTGCCAGTCAGAACAGAACTACACTGAGCAGCACAGGCACCTGCAAATAAATATGTTCTCAAAAATACTCATTAACACAGTTCTGCTTTAAGTCAAAGTAGAATAGACCATAGTCCAACCTGTGTTTCATCCAGGATGATGGCCTGCAATGCAGCTCTTAGATGTCACCATGTTATTGTAGAAATCACAGGAGCTGACATTCAATATACTATTGCAAACAATAATCAGAAGGATAGGTGGAGGGGAACCACTCTCAGAGAAATACTGTAAGTTACCATGTACTACCCTTCAGACAGTGTCAATTAGAAACAATTCCTGCAGCAGAAATGTATAGAAATACCACAGAAAGCAAGTGTTTTTTGCTGAAATTAATTTGGTCATTCTTCAACGACTAAGAGCAGCTACAGAAGTAGACATTCCCTCATAGATATCCTTAGAGAACAACCACTTAAACTCATCACCTTCTATTGGTGTGTGCAAGCTATGCCCCACAATAACAGGATCTATAAGCTGTTCAACTGTGTGACCTCAGTCTAACTGGATGCAGGATATTACTTCCAAACTCTTGGCTTTCCCAGAAGTGTTGGTCACTACATCACTATTAACTGTGAACAAGGAGAAACATTGTTTTTTATAACAATCTGATATCTGCAGAGTCTAAAATTCTACACTTTTGTTAAAGGTAGGTCTTCCCACATTCAAGACTCCCATTTGCTTGGATTGTGAATTATTTTTGTGGTTTCCATTACATCTAAATTTACTCATCCATTACAACTAATTTTTTTATGGCCTTAAAGTGAAGGTGTTGCTGAATCAGCCTGTCATCCCTATGCTACTTGATCCTAGCTCAGGGTGATGGATGTTGTCCTAGAACCAGCCAAATGAACTGCAGCCCTGTTGTTATTCCCCATCCCTCACATTAATAAGATGATTCTTTAACATGAGTGTCAGAAAAGCATCTTATACATGTGCAAGGATCTCTATAAGCAGCAACGTGGTCTGTGCTTACCCAATCTTGCTCTGGGCAAATGATTATCATCACTAAGCCCTCCCTTCTGTTAGTTTTGGAAGAAGCAGATTTGCATCTCCATGGTGAGGGTAGAGTGGGGCCACTGGCACAGTGGACACTTCTCCAGCACTTCACAGCTGGTCACCTCAAACAGTCCCAACATCAGTCAGCATTCTCAACATTAGCAGTCATGCCCCTGTAACAAAATACAAGTCATACTAAATCAAATTACTCGTTTAAGGGTAGAAGGAGAAGCTGGAAAAAAGTTCCACTGAGACTACACCAGGACAAAACACACCTTTAATACTAATTCCAGTGGAAATGAAGTCTTGAAAAAGTCCCCAAGTATTTTGCTGATCAAAGGACTGTTTCTATCTCTTCCCCTTTTAAAGTTCTCACATTGCCAGAGTTTCTTCCTGTCTCCTTTTCCTAATTTTGGGAGAGGATTGTTAAAAATATCTAACTGTTACAGTGATGGATGAATTATGCAGGAAATCCAAAGAAGACCCATTTCATAGAGTCTCATTTAAATATTACAACTAACAAAAATGTAATTTACCTTCTGTCTGCCTTTACTAATAACTTTGGTTAGTTATTAGTAATCATGTGGGGAAATGTGGGGAAATGTGTGTCAATTATTCCCCTTTTCTGGTTACAAAGAATTTGTTTTTATGGGCCAATAACTGTTTCTTACAATAATTAATCAGATAATTAATGTACCATAGCTTTTTTTCTGCATCAACCTTACTTCCAACATTTCTTAAATTTCTTAAATTCTTAAATTTGTTCCATTTCCTGCAGGCTCCCATAAGCAAAACAAAAAAGAACAACAAAAAAACCCCAAACCAAACCAATCAACCAACCAAAAAAACCCACAAAAAATAAACAAACAAACACAAACTCACAAAAAAAAACCCAAACACAAAAAAAAAAAAAAAAAAAAAAAAAAAAAAAAACAACCACACACAAAGCCCAAACAAAACAAACAAAAAAGCAAACAAAAGAACTCAACAAAACAATGTTGATTAGAGTCTCAAAAGTGATTCTTCTTCTTCTTAGGCAGGGGTATATGACCCAGTTAACAAGCTTAGGCTTTTGCTGAGATATAATGAGTCCCAAGCCCTTTTACTTCCCAGGGCCTCTCTAAGTCGACCACATAGAGGAAATGCAAAGCCTGTAAACAGGGTCATTTGGAAGGAAGTGTTCTGATGCATTTGACAAATACTCTGTATATTTTTCCTTTGGCCTCTCCTTGAAAAATTATTGCACCTCCCCAAGGAAACAAAATGGGAAGAAAGCATAGTTTGTGTGATAAGACCGTAAAAATGTTACTGAAGGCATCCATCATTGTGATATAAAGCAGTCACTTGGGCCTGAAGAACAGCAGCACTTTATTTTCAGATACACCATTTTCTCTTCTTCCCATGTATTTTCTGGAATGGTGACCCATGTAATTATGTGGTGCACTAATTTTTGGGCCTTGAAATACTTCCATCAAGGTGAAAGCATCCTTCAGAGTCTTATCCCACCAATGGCAATGTCAGAGTAAAGAGATCCATCAGGAAATAGAACTGTACCTGTGCTTGTGCCCAGCTTGACATGCTGGACCATGTAAATCATGCAGAGGATAAAAATAACTGGGGTTGGAGCCCAATGCCTCACCTTGACCCTGATAACACACTAAAAGTATGGGGCAAGTGCAGTTCTTTGCTTATAATGAACACTTACAATCATGTGTCCTCCCAATCCCAACAAATTTTGGACTAAGCACTGTTTGGGATGTAGGACTCGAAACCATTTGCTTCTGCTCTGTTTCATGATCTTGGCTTCTTCAGTCTTCTGCTTGCAGCAGAATCCCTGTCACAAGTCTGATACTTCAGCTGCCTTTCCCTGTAAGACCCCGTTAACCATGATTTATTGTACAGAATGGCAAGCTAGAAAACATATTAATTTTTTACAGTAACTGCCCTATGCTTTAAGTAAAAGTGCAGTGTAAAGCTTTACTTTTTGCAGCATAAAACTTTTGCACTCTGTGCAACTACTGTCCTTGCTTATGCAGTGCTTTTATACTTTGTACATATTTTTTGTAGTAACACTAGGAAAAACAAAGCAAGTCCATATTTTAACTGAGATGCACTAACACTACAGTTCAGGAACTAATTTCAAAGAATTGAGCACAGAAAGAGTTTAGTACGTTCACATGTATGTTTATAAAATTTTTTTGAAAAGTAGGCAGCTGTAGCAATCTTCTGCTGCAACCAAACTAGTAGACTGCTCTCATTGTCTTCATATCTAAACAGCTGCTAAAATGTAATATTTAGTGCAAAAATACCTATTAGGATGCAGAATCTATGTGAGAATGGTGGCTTGAGCTGTAACTCTGAAACCTCAGTTCATGGCAGGACAGCAAGGATAACCAGTGGGCAAACTGAGAACCTCCTCACATTGCATGGAAGTGGTAGAAAAGCACCTTTTTGTTAATTAAATGTGGTGTCCTACAGTGTTGTAACAATTTGATAGATAAGTCTGCGCCCATGGTGGACTTTCCCTGTCAATGAAGGAAGGTAGTATTCTGCTTTTGGTTTTGTCTCTAAAAATACATGAACTTGTTCCTTACCAAAACAATCACACAACCACACAAACAATTGACATTCCATCATTCTCACCCCACACCTCCAAAATCCCAAACCAAACAAACAAAACAGAAAAGCTCCCACAACCAAACCCAAATAACTCCAATTCTCAAAAAACTCAAGTCCTCATCTTGGAAAGAATGGATGCAAGGCAGCCAGCCACAAAGCTCATGTGTACAAAACAAGAAGTACCTTGCACTTGAAAAAGACTCATGATGAGCACTGCAAAACACTAAGGTGGAAATATGTGATACAATGAGTGGTTATATTATTTTATATCATATTCACCCTCTTCCCCCCACCCAACAACTATGCTATAAAATGTTACCACTTTTCTAGTAGTGGAAGAAATGGCATTAGCAAGTTTCTGTAGCAAATTGAGTTGCAAAGCTTGGGAGTATTTGAGCATATTTTGCAGATAAGGAATTTGTCTTTTAGACATGAAGTAATTTCCAGTACATTAACATATCACAAGTGTGAAAGCCACACAGATATCCATTGAGAAAGACATTTGGCCACCTATGAAGACCAAGCTGGATGGGGCTCTGGGCAACCTCGTCTAGTGGATGGTGTTCCTGCCCATGGCAGGGGGTTGTAAGGAGGTGATGTAAAAGGTCCTTTCAAACCCAAACCATTCATTCTATGACTCATTCTTTGAAAAAGACATAAAGCAGATATTTTATGTTATTTAGTCGGGTGTTTGCTATGAATATTAATACAAAGCAGAGGCTTCTATTAACATACAGAGCTGCAAGAAATTTTTTATAGGGTTTTTGTTTGAATAGTGAGCAAGAGAGGGTGGGGGGACATACATTATGGTACTGTTTGAAAAAAAATAAAATACATGATTCAAATTTGGATGTATTTTAAAAATATATTTATATAATTCACACAGCAAATCCCCATGCTCCATCCTAAGCATGAAAATTTTAATTCAGACCTCTTCTTGCAGAAATGTGTTTAACAAAGACATTATTTTGTTTTAAGCTACACAAAGAGTATACACCAAGGAAATGACTGCAAGTCTGCGGTTATTAGTTACCCTAAGATGAAACTTTGCAAGTGAAACCTACCCCCTTAAGCTCATGAAGCCAATGTCATCTTCCACAAGACAGGCTGTATCAAGCTCCATGATTTTCTGCACAGGAGAAACCTTCTATGATTCTGTTCCTCACAGCTCAGTAACTGGTTGGTCTGAGAGCAGAGTTTAGTCCAGTAGTTACAACACGCTTTTTACAAAGTCACTCCTTATATCAAAGCAAAACACATATGATATATCCTCTAGGATTTCTGCATATCAAGCTGAAACTTTTTGGTCTGTTTAGAAATCTAGATTGTTTTATCTTGATGGCAAGTTTTGTGTTTGCGTGTGTGTGCATGGGGAGATGTGTGGACTAAGATCTAGTATATTACATAGCATGGCCTTAACATTGATGTTTTTAGCCAAATTACTTTGTATTTTCTATTCACAAACAATGTAATAAAAATATACTACTTTGTCAATAGAACATAATTACATTTTTATAGCAGTTTTTTGTGTGTTGACAGTTTTCACACTAATCCCAGGGTCCTAATTCATTATCCTCCTCAAAGAAATTCACATCTGAATGCACATTTCTTAGTACTACTTCCCCCTCATAGCAACAGTTTAGGGATGAGCATCAGTCACAGCCAAGCTTTCTCTGCATTAAATCAGAACATTGGGCCACACACTTAACTACAACATGCACACAAAGACAATTAAAAAAAAATAATATTGTCAGAAATCCAAAAGTAGTGCTTGTTTTGTAAATGCACACAAAACCTAGGAAAACAGAACTCCCACCTGTTTCATACCCTTCATAGCAAGTGATGTTTTTAGAAAAAAAATTACAAACACCTTTTTGGTCAATAAAATAATTCACTTCTGTTATTAATACAGCCACTTATGAAGCTGCAGTTTGATTACTTCTGTAGCACTTTCCAGTTACTTTACACAGGTGTTATTTTTACTAATACAGGAGATATCATTTACACTTTTTATTACTTTTGCTAATGTCTCAGCCTCAAGGGAGTCTGTGAGAGGTAAGTGACTGTGACCTGAATACTGCAGACAAGTCTTCCAATCAGATGATGACTGTGGATTTTCCCATCTACCCCAACACAGTTTCTGGTGCTGTTGATAACCCAGTGGCAAATCTTCACTGCAGGAGAGCCACACAGTCCCTTGTGGAGTTCCTCACCATTACCAGCACATCTAGTCTAAGGCACAACCCATTTTATGAAAAACATTCCTGTTTACAACTCAACTGCTTCCAAAAAACACTTATGTGAGTTTAAGTTGTAAATTTCTCCTGGTCTATAAGGACTGAAGGGCTGGCTCCAGCATGGATGGGGTCTCATACCCTGCAATGAGCAAATTAGCCTTCATCTTAGAAAATACTTCCTCCTTGTTCTCAAGTTACTCCCATTTATGATATACCAGCACCCAGAAAACCCAAGCAAGCCAGAATTCTTCACAGAAGATGAAAATAGAAAGTAGCTTTGCATTCAGAGCTCAGAATCTGAACACCCAAGAGATCACACCAGGTATCTTCTCCGGGTCAGAAGGACACTTGAAGAAATTAGCCTGCAAAAAGTCAAGCACAAAACCTGCTCCAGAGATATGCAAGCACAAACCACCACCCTAGTGAGTGAGGTATAGTGCACACATACATCAACAGGCACGCATTTGTCACATAGGAGTTAGTGAGAGGACATAATCTTTCTCTAGGAAAAGCCCAAAGTCTGCTCATTATTTTCAGAGATACACTTTTACCCTTAAAAATCTTTCTTGAAAAGGGGTCAGAAAAGAAAGATGTTCCCAGACTCAAAATGTCATTTCAGACACTATTCTGGAATTATTTCTAAGCAAGGATTAGAAGCCCAGAAGGAGCTTAACCAGCTTGTGTTTCCTTACAGAGAAACCTCATCAAAGCAGGAGCTATGCAGGGTTCAGGAGTTACTTTCAGAGGTCACAGCTGCATGCAGAGTGCATGTTGTTCTCACAAACTGTGCTCCCTTATGTGATTTATAACCTTATTCTCTTTCCCTCACCCGATATTGTTAAAATAAAGATGCATTTACCCTGTAGCATTTTCATTCCTATAGACACCTTCCTAAGAATTATGGCTTCAACTAATAAACCAAATTTTAAGAATAGAAAAAAAAGGCATCCTGAGCACATAAAAGCAAACAGAGACAGGAATATTGTGTTTCTAATAATATTCAAAATACAGGAGTAGTTTTACAGGGGGAGTGAGATAAAAAGCCTCACTAAGGTAGTGTCCTGTGGGCTGGAATATACCTTCCTAACACAGAGATTGATTTTACTGATGAATGAAGAGAGGAAAGGGGAAAAGAGAGGAAGAAGGTATAAACCCCAAATGTTTTAACCTATATTTAATACACTATGTACTCAGGACATTGTGCAGAGTAAGGAATTGGGGTCTCACTCACTCCTGGCACACATATTCCAAGTGCAGAATTTTAGAGCCTGGAGGTGTTAGAGCCATTTTTGTTTTACCCTTAGTTCTGATAACACATGGACTCAGTGGGGCAGGATTTGCTCCTTTGGATGAAGCACAGGTTGCCAGTTACTTACGTCTGGAAAACAGTCAGTGCTAAGGAGCAGGGTCCTTTTGCTAACACACAGGCTCAGCTCCTGGGGTTACTCTGAGAGCAAGGTCTGAGGAGATCAGCTGCAACCATGCAGCCTCTTCCACAGTTTTTTTCCATGCACAGGCTGCGTGAACTCTGCTGGTTGCTGGATCAGTGCAGCTGACACATCCTGTGGGCGCTCACCCTGAAGGAGGTCTGCAAATAACTGAGCAGATTATTTTTTTAAGTAAGATATGAAAGTAATTACCTTACTATTGCTGATATGTATCCCCTTCTACAGAGGGGAAAGTCCATTTGCCCAACCTCTTATCCTTCACTTGCTTCAGGAACCTTCTAATTTAGAAAAGAAGGTCAACCCATTCGGGATAGTGGCAGAGGACCACAGACATAAAGATATATCTCACACAGCTGCTTTGTTTTAGCATTTTGCTCTCCTCATTCTGATATCAAGCAGCTGAAGTGCAGCGATAAAAAAGGCTGATTGGATGATATAAAATCTTAGAGCTTATAAGTCAACATCATGAACTAACAACAGAAGTTTCCTCTTTTTCAACTAAGTTGCTTTGTGTGCTTCTGACAGCTAGTGTTTCTGGAAAGGATGTGGGATTGCATGATAAAAATCCTACAGCATGTGAACTTTAATGAAGAAGAAATATGAAGAGGCTACGAAGGTGGACGAAAGAGGGATAACAGGCTTATATATCTGCTTTTTATGTAAAAGTAAAGGGAAAGGATGACTTGCAATAGCTTGAAAGGACAAATCATTGCCAGTAGAATGAAAGGAAACAACCAGATTGACTTTGTTTATGCTGCATAGGTAGCAAACATGAAACTTCAGCCTTCTGGATAAGGAAGCCCACAAGATTTCTACAGTAGAGGGAAATTAAGTATTGCAATTAGGAAGATGGATAAAAGGAGGGAAGATGCAGAATCATGGACTTTTTCTTTTTTCCTCTTGAAGCATATATACCCGAAAACCAGCCATGGCAATACACAGGACCACAGAGGCAAATACATTTCTTTTGATGCTGCTGTGTTCAAAAGGGGTTCTAACTCTCCCTAGAGCTAAAAAAACCTGTGTTTGGTTCTACTCTGTCTCCAAGTGAGCAAATTATATGAAGGAGATATACTCGTGTGACACTGTAGTAAGTGAAAGCCACACTTTTATGCACAGGTACACTTTTTAACCCCCTGGGCCCAATTTATATTGATTCACATGTCACACATTTTTCCCTTTAAAAAGTAGCTGCAAGAAACTCACCACTTTGTTGAGTTAGAAATAACTCCATCAGACATGGACTGCAGAAAGGAATTACTCCTCTCTGAGACCTTACTGCTTGAAGAAGTAAATATTAAACATACCAGCATACTGAGGAACACTTCTGCAATTCAGATTAAAAATTAAGTCAGTTCCCAATATAATCAATTGCAAAAATCTCTGGAACTTTTCTTTACTATATTCTTCCTCTTTGATAAAATTAATACCTGGGGTGGAGGAAGAGATGGTGAGGACCGCAGTGGAACTCTGACAGAACAAAGCTTATATGTGCAAATTTAAAAAATATTTTTCTTTCTTTTTGTGAGACCTGGCATTTGAATTGTGGTGGTACATCCCAACTTTGTGAAGCAGTTCTGCAGGAATTCAGCTGAAAGGAGAATGTAATACTTTTTTTTTTTTTTGTTTGGGGTTTTTTTTTGGTTTTTTTTTTTTTTAATCAGGGTTTTATGCTAAAAGAAAAGGAAGATGTCCTTGGAAAAACTAAATTAAGATAAAAATATTTCTATCATGGGAGCCCATCAGAATTCCAGATGGGCATCAATGCATATTTAACCATCTCTCAGGATTTGGAGATGAACCATTAAAGAGTTAATGATGGCTCATAGAAAATGTGGAAATAATCCTTTTTAGAAATAATTCTATTAATACATTACACATCCTTTGAATTTCTTTCCCTTGGTACTTTATTACTAAGGGCATATGAATGAAAACAATTTTTGAAGAGCTCATCTGTTTGTCTTCTGCTGCTCTTCCTCCCTAATCCTCATTTTGAAGACAAGACTGTAGTAGAAAAGAATGTTGTACAAAAGAGAGTTTAATTTCATGTGGGAAAAGACAGCATTAGAATGTCAAAAGAATGAACAGATTCTATAATAAGGAGATGCAGAAAATATATTTTTCTTATATTGGACAGACCTATAACAGTGCCATTCAAAATTTTGCCAGAGCCCCCGCTGAGAAAAACATCCAAGCATGTGCTCAACTTTGAAGTAGTTGCTTATGTCCATCAAACTTGGCAGGTTATGGATATGGATCTGAAGCTCTTCAGCTGCTTAAATCACTGCTCAACAGGGTAAGCCACTCAACCAGGGCCTAAGAGAATTATTCTTACACCATGCACATCTGACTTCAGACACTAGTACTCTACTGAAGTTCTCAGTGGGACTATTGTTCTAAAATCTTATTACACAATATTAACCCCAGAGTATTTTTAAAATAAATTAATTAGGAGTCATTTGTAAAAATCATTTTCTGAATTAAATATAAATACTACCTGGATGCTCAAGACTTGAGATGTGCTACAGGAGGCAAAGAAAACAGTTCCCACAAAGATTCACTGCTCCAATATGCCAACTTCATAAGAATAGGAATGATATTTTGGAAAGGGACGTCTGAAAATGTACGAAGTCACTTGTGTCTCCTGGAAAGCAAGAATCAAAACTTTTTACCCTTCAGCCTTCTTAAAACTTTTTTCATCCATCTCTCCTGTCACCTAATCATGGCAATTGAAAGTTTTGTTTTACTTTAAGGCAGTCTTTGCAGACTATTAGTAGCATTTTGTGCATTAAGAGGTGTCCTTCTTTTATGATTTAGCATATCTCTATTTCAAAGATCCAAACATAGAAAATCAAGCCTGACCCCCATATCATATTACTGTGGTCATTATTTCTGCAGAAATTATCCATTGGTCTGTTCAGTGTTTCTTCCATGGGATGGATTCCAGCTGGAACCCTAGATCTGGGCCTGCTCAGAATTGTTCTAAAAGAAAAATTCCTAAGAGATCTGCATCTAAATTTCATAAAGCTTGTCTCCAGCTTTAGGATCTCATTATCACAATCTTTCTAAGAGAAGCTCACAGAATATTCAGATGAGGGGAAATTTTGAAATTACTGTTTAGTGCTACTTATTTAGATGCCATTCCTGTATAAACATTCAATTAGTTTATTTAGAAACTGCCATCACCACTGTCACGATGTTGAAAGACATATCTCAATGCAAATTTCATAGCAGTGAGGAACTAATTCTGAACCCATAAAAGCCTATTACAAAAATCAGCCAACTGAACTGTGTTGCTCCTAATAGCTATTTAAGAGACAAATGATCAGTTTTAAATGGGAAATCTAATTTTGGTTTAGATTAAACACTGTATTTCAAAAAGAAAACTTCATCTAAATATAATTGGATGAAATTACTCTGAACTGGTGCCAAAATCTACTAGTTGAATGCAGCTCATTATGGCTTTGCTCTTTGGCTGGAACAACCATTAAAGCTCAAATCTCATGTTTGGTGTATTCTAAAGGAGTTTTTAGCCACTTGCAGATGGGTCATACAATCTTAATCCCTATACACAGTTGTCTCTGTTGATTATTCTGTCATGAGAGAACATCTATCACAGTCACAGAGTCACAGAATCACAGAATTGTCAAGGTTAGTCAATCTGAAAGAACATGGAGGATGAGAGAATTAGTCATGCAGACCAAAGGTTTGCTCCATGACATGGAGTAGTAAAAGGTGTTGTCTAGACACAGTTCTTACCCAAATCTCTCAGAAACTAAACAAAATCCTGGATTACATCTACTAAAGCTGAGAGCAAAATATCCCAGAAGGGATAAGCCCGTTGTATTACATTTTGTTTGGTGTTTTTTGTGAAGTGTAACAGTGTTCCAAAGCTTTAAAAACAAGCTGTAGTAATCCTTCATACTTTAGTTTTCGTTGTATTTCTTGTACAGACTCATCCTCTCCAAAAAGGGATTGGAACCAGCTGCTTGGCAGTAGTGAACCCAGATCATCACCTCAAATCAGGCAGGGCATTTATCAAATCATAGAATGGTTTGAGTGGAAAGGATCTTCAAAGGTCTTCTAGTCCAAAATCCTTGCAATGAGCAGGGACATATTCTGCTACACCAGGTTGCTCAGAGCCCCAGCCCACCTGACCTTGAATATGTCCATGGCTGGGGTATCTACCAGCAGTCTGGGCAACTTGTGCCAGTGTTTTCCTACTACCACAGCTTCAAAAGCTTTACAGAACTCCAGAGAGATGACATCTGTGGCCCTTTCCTTGCCCACTGATGCAGTCACTCCACCATAGAAGGCCACCCGGTAAATCAGGCAGGATTTGTTGAAGCCCTTTAAAACCTAAGTCTGGCCCATATGCAGGTATGATCCTCAGTGGACGCTGGCCTCTATATCCCATGTTGATATTGAAAGTAACATAGAAGAGAGTCAGAGAACTGTAATTTTTCTAGCAAGCACACAATATCATTAGCTATCTTGCAGGACTAATCCAGCAGGCAGGCACTCATGATCCAAACCACTTAGCACTGTACATAACTTTGATGCCATGTTTGTTTCCACACAAAGTACATAATTGTATATTTACAATCCTACCAGAATATATTAATAAGACCCTCATTAGTAATTTGTCTTTTTTCTTTATCCTGGTACCTGGGAGAGAAGACAGAACATAACAGAAATAACAAAACCCCCAAGTTATTTCATGCCTGAATCTTCCTCCCTCTCTCCTCCAGGAACAAGGTTCATTTCAGTGCACGGTTGACTCTAATTGAAATGTTGAATACAGGCTGTTTTCTTCAAGTTTAGCTTGAAAATCTGCCTGGCATTTTCAACTGAAAATTTTACTTTAGAGCTAAAGACTCAGTATGTGTCTATCTCCTCTTTAATGTGTTTCTACACTATATTTCCATGAAAGGAGAAGCTAAGAAAAATTATTTTTTAGGCAAATCAGAGGATATATGCTTACAATTAAACTTGGCACTGAATTATTTCAAATATATATTTGTTTTAAAAACTATTCTATTTATATTAGCAAGATATGCTGCAGATGCACATTCCAAAAGGCCACTGAACTACTCTCAGATATTGTATGGAGGCAGAAATTATTAATCTTTGTGTGCTGGGGTACACCATGGCACTACAGGGGATTCCAAAAGTAGCATAAAAAGAGTTATACTGGGACATTTTAAGAAAAGAGTTTTGCCCTGAAACTGAAGTGATGGCACTAGTTCTCTGAAGAGAGTGAAATATCACTGAGGGAAATATCAGCATGCATACTAAGGTCTATTTAGCTATCTACCTGCAAATATTTATCTTAGCCAACCTTCTCTGATTTTCCATATGGTCAATGGATATACCTCTTCACTGGACAAGTAATGAGGACAATGAGAATCCTGCTCAGAGTCATATTCTGGAAAAACAACTCCTTCTTCAGTCCAGAGATACTTCTCTCACTTTGGCTACTGCTGTCCAGGCAGGTTCCAACACTCCTTCCTTCCCATGGAACCTGAAGGTCAGAGTCATCTCATCCGAGCTTGTCAGACTCAGCAGAGATCTGGACAATAAACTTTGGAAAGGATTTTTCTGATCATATTCTGCTTCAGGATGAAATCAGTGGCACCCAATCCTCTGCTGATGCTGACAGAGGGCTCTCCAGTGCCTGTAAGGAGAATGTGTGTACCTAGGTCAGATCCATCTGCCCTTTTCATAGAAAATCAAATTAGGTAAATGAATCCATCCCTATGTCTTTTATAAGACACTAAGTGATATGACTATTATCTGCCAGTCACAATTCATGTTCGAATTTCATCCTCTCTGGTGAAGAATATAGGCTTTCCTTTGAGGGGAAAGAGGAAGAGAAATCGTGACATTCTTTGGACACATGCTATGCATCACTTTCCACATTCATGACACAGTAAAGCCAACAGCAATAAAAGTGTAAAAGGAGCAGTTGAGGTCTTTGGAAAATCTGGTTCTGTGTGTTAGTTCCTGAATCTTTTCAACTACAAGGGCACTTTCCCTGGGTTTATATTGCTTCATTAGCAAAGCTAGCTCATAACTCCACCTAGCAGACTGCAGAAGGAAGTACCAGTGTTAATACGGATGGATATGTATAGTACCTAAGGGGTTAACTGGTTGTATTTCCAGACAAGAAAGTAACAAAGCCAATAATCCTACAAAGAAACAGAGTACAAAGAACGGGGTTGCATAAAAACCAGTGAGCTGGAGGACATGAATTACAACGTCTCTGAGCCTGGAGGAAATGGTCATTTTCATAGTGTCATTTATGCCTTGTGTTAAACGTATTTAGCCAGAGTTTCTGGCTTCATCCTTCCCCAAAAAATATAAATTAGTGTCCCCATGAAACCAAAGCTATAATGTTGCTACGAGAGCACAGCTACAGATGTTTTCTGGGGCAGTATAATTTTATACCATCATATATTTCTTTTCTGCATCTAATCCTTTATGCTGAGAGCAGATTTCTGTCCTGGTACTGGAAGCACAGCTTCTGTCCTGAACCATTTCCAGTCAAGTTCTGTCAATGACAGACTCCTAGGCTGATTGCTTAAAATGACTTTTTTTCCTTCTTCTTTTTAACTGCACTCAGAAAGAAATATATTCTGGAGCATTGCCTAATTCATTGAGCCACCTGATCTTTCATTCTAGAAGCATGCAGAAAAACTCATTTTATCATGAAAAATAAGTCCCTAGTAAACTCTAAACAAAAAGAAAAAATGATATCGTTATTTAACTGTCACTTTTTTGTGTGTTGGATAAATCCAATTTTGAGACACCTTAATCGAAACGGAATTGTTTTTTATACATGAATATTTGTCAGCTTGAGACTCAGTTTTTACCTTTATTGAAAAATGTCAGAATCCAAGTAGCCATAATAGAAAGGAACACCCAAAGTATCAGAGAAGAATTGATAGCAAGAAAACAAGGGGACCATCCATCATCTGCTGCTCATCAGCATGGCTCTTTCATTATCTGAGACAACTCCTGGAAACAGGGTCTAAGGAATAAAAAGCTGTAATCTGTTGGTATCAGAAGAAAACCTACCATTCAGCTGAGGCTGAAAAAGCAGAGAACACAAGCAGAGGTGTAAAAGACTTAGTTTGTATCAAAAAGAAAACGAACGTTATTTCTCATGAGAAGCCTCCTTTAACTCTAATCACATTTACTGATTAGCTACCTATAGAGGGATGAAATATGCCCTCTGTTTCTTTTGAGCCTACTGTGTGTTCATTTTACCTGACATCTCCTGTTTTTTTTTATTATAGGGACAGTCATTCCCATTCACCACCTCGGTGATCGTTCCTCTGATATCCCATCTCAGCTGATTGCCCTCCAGCCTGGAAGGATTAATCTACTGTTCCCTTGAACAGAAATCATCCCCTGATGCCATTTACCACTGTTTTTAATGAATTTTCTAGTTTTTCTTTTACCTTTTCTGAGAGGAAAAACTAGAATTGGACACCATATTCAATATATGATTATACAGTAGGAACGACAATACTTTTCCGTTTTATTCTTACTTACACACACACACACACTAATTCATTCAGGTATTTCTTTTTACAAGTCTTTGCATTTTACCATTCCACTTAAACTAATCCTAATTATGGTCAGCCTTGCACATCTTTGCCAGCCTGGGTCACCAGTTCAGTGCTAAAACTTTGTCTAATTCTGCCTGTGAGGCTGTAGCCCTGAAAAGAGGGAATAATTTCCCAACTTGACCAACCAAAGGTGAATGAATTCCAGGCCAGAAACAAAAACATCATCTGTGGCCACTGTCCAGGCTGGTACAGCCAATTAGAGTGCACTTCCAAAAACAGTATTTCCCAGTAGCATCTGAGATATCTTCAAATAAAGACATGATCCAGTTGCCACTGAGAATCCTGAACTTTGGCTTTGACCACTAGGTCCTTCTCCTAGTGGAGTGAATGATGGTGTCATTTGAAAGATCAGCATATTACAGCAGCCAGAAAACAGCATCTGATTACAAACACAGAGCAGACAGGGACATCCAGCTGCAGCCTTCAGGAGCAATGACCTACCGACCTAGAAGGGAACAAATACAGAGATTTACTTTATCTCTGCCAGTGGAAAAAGTAAGGAAAGAGCCTCAGACTTGAACATTTCCCCTGCTTAAACTGGTTTAAGCTGCTGAAAGGCTACATTTGTGCCAGGGAGGCTTTTTTATTTCATAGTGACTCCCAGATCTAGACTGAGAAAATATGTCAGTACAGAATTAGTTTTTTATTATTAAAGGATACCTTTACAAAGTACTTTTCTACCTGCAGGCAATGGATCCCAAGGACTTAAGCAGTTTAAGTGTTTAGCTCCTACCTTCCAACACCTGTCCATTTTGTCACACAAGACTCCTCTCTTAAGGCAGGACTTGTACCCCTAATCCTTCATCTCCATTCCTACACTGCTCCTCTACCCTCTGAGCACAGAGGTCTTAAATGAGAGATAAGAAAGGTCTAAAGCAAGCTACAAGGAGCAGGAGGAGAGTGGGTCCACAGTGAAGGGACACCAGATCAGGGCATAGTCTTCAGCACCTTTGGGGACACTGTTACCACTGCTGCATTCCTAAAGCCGGGAGGCTGTATCAGCAAACTAGAACTTGGTCCTGGTGAAGCTGGTGTTTTTCTGAAGCAGTTGCTCTGACAGTCTGTTGGTCAGGATATTACACTGGGTTGGTCCACAGGAAGCCCACAGGAATCCTTACTCATACTAACAGCATTTTCACAAGAAAGTATCAGGAGCTTCAGCTGTGCCCTCCTTCTCACTTCAGTTTCTCCTTTGTCTCTCCCCACAAATTACTGCTTACCTCTAGGGTGCAGTTCTAGCCCATATCAAATCAACTCTTAGCAATTTCAGTGGAAAAAAAAAAGACATTGAAATGTACAGTTCAGCTGATGTCAGGTCTCATTCCCAAACAAACCACCTCTCCAAATTCCTCTTCTGTGGAAAGCTACACCACAGCCTTAGAAAGAGGAAAGCAATTTCCGCCCAGCAAACTCATCCAAAGTTGATGCAGACATGAAGCATGCTCTCTATAAAAGGCCTTCTTGTTGGCTGGAGTCCCTACTTCTTAAGAGATTTTCCTAGAGCAGTTGAGAGATCCCCTGTTACTCAACAGGTGACCTGTTAAGACACATTTCTTTCAAACTTCCCCCTAATTTTGAGCAGTATCAACTACCTGTAACCTCCTAGGGTGAGTAGTGCTCTCCTCTCCTATGGCTGATTCTTGTTTCAAGAAGCAGTGAGCCAGATCTCTGAGGTGGCCCTCCAGGACCTTCGCACAAAAGAAGCTTCTCAAAAAAAATTTGCAAAAAACACTGAGAAGCCGACATAGCCAGAATGCTGTTGTTTGCTTTAAAGAAGGAAGGGAAATCAAATGCAGAAAGCACAAAGAAAACAAGTCCAGATACAACCTTCCTCCCAGCATTGTGTTCTTGCAACTCAGTTCCCTCCCATGCTTAGAAAACTGAGTTCTCTTCAGACTCTAGTTTCAATCTCTGTATCTGGCTCTCCCTAAGATTCCCCACCAGCTCCAAGAAATGTGTCCCTTAAGCAGACTCAAGCCTTCCTCCGGAAAAGTTACTGAGGCCCTGTTAAAGAAATGTAACATCTACCTCCCAGGATAACCATGCTGCCCACTCTGCCGACACATCTTCACTGAAATTTAACAGCTTGGTTAAAAGGATCAGCCTTCAGGCTGTGCCTGGGTTTGAGGGCAGACAGATGCTCTCACACTGATGTTGTTCTGGGAAGCAGTTGCAGTCCACTAGCTTTCCGCAGTAACTCATTCTCAAATAGTGCAAAAATATGACCTTATCTGAAGAACTACTTCCTTATTTTTTCTTTTTAATTTCCCTCTAGAGAATAGCTGGATTCGCTGTGTTTGCATTGGCAGACCTGCTGGGATGCAGTGGGGAACAGAATGACAGGACATGGGGGCAGAAGGAATGCTGCAAACTCCCTGCTTCTAGAGGCTTATCTCAGGGGGAAAAACTGTAAGCACCACCTAGCAAAAAACATAACCCACGTTTCCAAAATCATCTTATGTGGAACCTATGTGCTATAGAATTGTTAAAACAGGGAATGAAAGCAATTTTACTGTCACAGTGCAGCCACCCTGACTCGAACAACTTTTTATATTCACAACATGCATTCCTGAGCACAATTATTCTCAGTATCAAACTGCCCTCAGCTTGACAGATGCAAAAGCAAGGTGAATTTTGGATAAACAGCCCCTCCATTGGTTTCTGCATTATTAATTCCTACTAGCAATATATCAAATTCTGCTGCTTTGCATGGAAACAACTTTAAGTCCAGCAACATCTTTCTTTTCTGAAACATTTGTCCTTTCTGTTCACAATCAGGAAAGATTGTGTTGCTGGTACCAAGTCTTCTACCATTATACAACTAGAGGGTACTTTGCTAAGAAATGTAATCCCAGAAATCCCAGAAAAGATGATTTATTAAACATAACTTTTCTTTACAGTGGCAGCAATGTAAAAACAGAGTGGACTGAACCAGCAGTGGAACTAGTGGAAAAGATTCCGGAGGGCAAAAAAAAAATGCAGTATTTGCACTTCCTTAGCAAAAACTCTTTGATGTTTAATTTCTGTTGAAACAAGAGGGCTTCTCTCCCTATCTGATAGGAGTAAAGGAACATTGACCTCAGAGAACCAAAAGGGACATAAGGACCTGCACACCTTACTTTAACGAGGAAAGCTTACATTTATATTTCAGTCTGAAGTCCACCAGTGAATCTAAAGGATGAGACAGATAAAGCAAAGACATTGTCACTTTTTAATGTTAAATGTGAAGTGCCAAAGAAAGATTAAGAGATATTATAAATGTGGTTAGGATATTAATAGTTATTACGGTTGATTTCCCTATCATCTGCAAAAGGAGTTCAAAGCAGTGATAAGTCAGAGTTACAAGCTGTCTGCTAGTCTATTGAGTTTTATGAAAACATATTATTAATGAAATCTCATATTAGTTTCTTACTAAAGCACTTTAAGCAGCTTGACTTTAGTTCAAAAGTTTTAAACAGAAGGATATTCAAATGGAGGTATTTCAAATTCTAAATCCAATTTATTTGGCTGGGATCTGGACCCGTGTATCTTTCAAGCACTTTTGAAAACCTCCGGCTATGCACTTGGGGCTGCTAGATGATAGGCAATTTTTAAATTATAATGCCAAAAAAAGGTCCTTTTAAATTAGCTATTAAAAAAAAATCATTTGACATTGCTAGCTTGCACATAGCTGCACATTAAGAAAGTTTCGTGTGAGTGAGAAAGTGCAGTGAGCACATTTTTAAATCCACATTTCAGATGGTTAAATTATGTTTCTTTGGAGATATAAATTAATGCTTATATCCTTTTGGAAAAAAAAAGTAATATTGCATAAGAAGTGAATTACTGTACTGACCCTAGTTTACTAATACTGTATAAAATTTACTTCAAGCAAGTGAGTCCTTACCTGTCTGGAATAGTAGTATTTTATTTATCAGTCCTTTTAGCAAAGATGAGATCTTCTGTACACATTTATCAAATTACGTCTTTGTATTTGTCTCCACAGCTGAATGTAGCAATATTTTCCTCTCCACTTTATCATTATTATAGATGAAAAATGTACATTTCCCTTACCAAAAGAAATAACGTAATTCTTATTTTTGTCTTTTTTAATACGTACATATGTATCTTTTAAATACTGTCTCCAAGGGAAGCCAAAAATTGCAAGCATTGTAAACAGATAATGGTACTAAGTGAACTATTGCTGAGTTTTATTTAGCTGAGAACCAAAAGTGCACATAACTTGTCAAAACCAGTGTACCAATGGTATGTTTTAATGAGTCTGGATCCTGCACTGATCATAAACTCCAGTGTCTTATATTGAGAGTCCACCTCACACATTCAAAGGAAACAAACTGTTTCTATTCTTATAAAACTCTTGTAATTTCACTGCCACAGTCCTTAATTACTCACTCCTGAAAAATATACTTTCCCCTATTCCTCTCTTGTGCAATCAATCTGTTTCCCACCTTCAGATTTCCTTGCAAAAATATTTTCTTCTGTGGTATATCATGGCCAAGATAATGAAGCATAAACAACTTTGAACCATTCAGAGTTCTACAGGTTGGAAACTGGATATAAAATATGAATAATAGCTTTCCTCTGAGATCTTGTTATTTTCTGACGAGCCCTGTTTGAAGTGAAAATCAGTGAAACTTGTGTTCTGAGCTGATGTTTTGCAAAAGGCTTTTGAAGAGCTTATTACAGAGGATGCTTGAAAACCCTATAAGAATTTTGTGTGTTTGACTGTTTTAGGGTTCTTTCCATGTTAACACTGGGATAATTGCAACATGAAGATTTGCAATCTTTTTTCCCCAAATCTTCTGATTTTCTTGGAAAGATGATGCAGAGTTCATTCCTTTGATCTCAGGACAGCTGAAGCTAATTACTGGCAGATTAGGGCATGGAAAATGTTGTTTTGCAACACAAGGGATTCACATAAAGAGTAACCTGGGACCAGACATAAATGGCACAGCTGCATGGATGTGGTGAGCAAGATGGATACATAAATACACACCTTTAGGCTGAATGTCTTTCTCTCAAGCCTGCTAGGAAATTAATAACCATTTTATGTAGAAAAGACAACTTTAGAGCATGGTATTCACTACCATTCATGACAGGCCTATCTACTGAAGATTCATGTTTGGTAATTTTCTAGACACTCTAATTCTCCAGGACCATTGTGTAACCTCCATCACAACAGAGTTCCAAAGCACCGTTGGGCAGCGCCCTGCACAACTTGATCTAATGCTGAAATTATGTCAGCTTCAAGGAGGAGGTTGGATGAGATCATTTCCAGGGGCTCTTAAACAACTATTTTTTTCCCTGTTTCTTTGTTTTTTTTGCCAGGGAGACATTTCTCTATTGTGAGCAGCTACACATTTACTCTGGGAATCTAAGGGTAGGGAAAGGGAGAGCTGGAGGGGGGGAACAGTTTATTGGAATGTATTTTTCCTTTATTTGTCATTCTCTGACTAATACTGTGTCTCAGTCTGTCTGTGCTCTTACCATAGAGCCGATTTCAAAACAACAGAAAAAATAAAATTACCAGGGCCACTTCATTCAATACTTCATAACAAGCCACTAATGGTAATGCAAATGCAATTAGTCCAGCCCCAATCTACACTGAAAGAGAGTTGCCTGTTGCCTACCCCTGGGTAAAATATTCAGAAAGGTAAGAAGGTGCCTTCCACACTACAGCTGTGTAGTTACTCAACAAAAAGAGTTAAATTTCACTTTTTTCTCTGATGCTGAACCTCCCCAAGGTGAACCTGAGATTATTCATTATAAATTGCTGTAGTAGAACAATTTCTTGTGCATGTGATACCCATGCAGCATGGATGCCTGTAATGTAAACTAAGCAGGAACAGACAACAAATGGAAAATTTCTTGGGACAAGAGAGGTGAATGTTAGAAAAACAGTGGAGTGCAGACTTTTAACTCTGTTGTGGTTACAGATAATCTGTACTTTAAATCAGTGAACCAGACTAAGAGCTATCTGAACCAAGGTGCGAAATGTATAAATGAGGAGCCTAGTTCAAGAGGTACGCTTGGCAAATTCAGTGTGACATCTTGCTTCTCCAAAACAGGGATACTGGGGTTTCCACAAGCATAGATGTCCAGAACCAAGAAGAGAAAGCAATTGAGAGATATGTTGTGGCATTTCAGATAGACAAGTCTGAGCAAGGTTTTACTGATGCACCCACCAGCTCTCCAGCATGATGTGTTTTCAGTATTAGCAGGTGTTTGAATAGCTAGGAATACTCAGCTAGCAAAACAGAAGCAGGAGAGTGACAGTAAATAATAATGGTAGTCACACTTTATGGGAACGTTTTCTATCATGCAGTTCTACCTTTGACTTGTTGGCCAGCGTTGGCAGATAATGCAAATTTCTTTTTGCTCAGGCAGCTTTCCTCAGCCACATAAAATAAAGGACACTGTACTGTATCTCTGCTTTCTCTCACACACCTCTCGCTGTGATTTGGGACTTTAAAATTGGGGGGTTCTGCCTTTTTCTCTTTTAGGGATAATCATAATTACCATGGGTCAGGATCACCAGCTGGTTCAGAGGAGTGGAATTCAATGCAGATAGATGAAAAATATTTTACTTACTACAACAAAGAACATTCTTTCCTGTTATTGGGGGAAAATTCAGATATTTGTTCTTCCTGAGTTTAAAATTGCCTGGATTTTGGAGACTATTGATTCTTACAAACAGTGTGATGTGCAACCTTTTTTCTCAAAGCCTTTGGTAGTCAAAAAAATTAGCTGTCCTGAAAGTGCTTTGTAATGGGTGAAGAACTTTGATGCTATACCACTCTTAATGTTAATTAAGTGGCTATATTGGAAAAAAATTTGTCTTGCACTTTGTTCCACTCAGATGAGATTCAGTGAAGGCATTAAAGAGTGCTATCGTATCATTCCCCATCTTTTAATGTTTCTATTGCAAACACATAACAAAATACATAGTTTAGCACTTCACTCTGAGGTGATGTATGCTCTTGACCTGGTCTTTGACTTTGGTCTGTGACCTGGTTGTTTTTACACTATGCACAACCTTCGTTTTTTGTTAGTAATAAAAACCCCACAAACAAACAAAAACAAAACAAACCCCCAAAAACCAACAAAAAAACCCCCCAAACACAAAAGCCCCCATGCCAACCCTCTGTAATATTTTTTTCACAAAATATGTAATTATATAAATATATAAAATATATAAATAAATATAGGTTTGAGGTTACTTTTAAAACAGTTGTTACCACCTAACAGCTGTTAGATAAAGACTGATAAGAGTAATTTACAACAACAAAGAAATACTCAAAGGTATCAGAATGTAAAAAAACCCAAACACACACACACACACACACACACACACACCCCAGCACTGTGCTTCAGCACTTAGCTATTTTCAGTTTGTCAGAATTATTTCTGTATCTCCTAATTTTATGTCTTCAGTATGAATTACACTTAAAGCTATGACACACACTGTTGCAAGCATCTCCCAAAACCCTTCAGAGGGAAGCAGCCAGAATAGAATGCTGGCATTAATGGCACAACTCCATAACCCACATGTGAAGAAACTCTGACTCTTAGTGGTAACACCAGCCCAAGGAGAACAGAAAGACTGGGGAGTAACAATAAACAACAGATAGCAGGCCTTTTGTAAAACAACAGGAGGAATTTGACATCTGAATTTCGTGCTCAGAGCACCTGATGTGCTGGGATTGCACTCCTGGTGAGATAAGAGTATTGATTGCAGGAGAGGAAAAGGTAATACATAGAGTCACTATCCAAAGATCTGTTACACAATTGGATTTGCTTGCTAGAAAATTTGGCTTTTATTTTCCTTCCTTTATCAGTGCAGAACAATCCCCATTGTAGGCATCACTATGATGGGATGGACTCCTAAACAACCAAATGGAGTGAAAGACCTGCAATGCATTGCTGTATCTCAGGCTGTCAGATCATATCTCTGTGGCTGCAGCTGTTGAATGGAGGCATAACAGTGGTACTAGGTCTTGTCTGAGCTTCCTTTGGACAACAGTGTGGATGGGCAATTTCAGTCACATTCATTTTTCACTTTCACGTTTTTTCTACTTTCCCATAACTTTCTAAACTAGTACTTCCAGAAGTGTAACTCTGATTTAGCAGGGCTCACACTTGCAATGGCAGCAGACTTCTGAAGACAGACCTGACACTCTTGTTTTGTAGACCCAAGCTGTGTCTGGGTGTTAGAGAGGACAAAGCTATCACTTGTCCTCTTTATATTTTACCATATTCTTCATTAATAATCTGTCTGAATGAATAAATCTGTCTCTGCATCATCGAGAGAAGGCTGGACTTGTGGTCACATGTTAACAACAGGTTAAAGCCCTGTCTTAAGTGCCCCAGTTTCTCTCTATGCTTTGCATCGGGTGAAGAAATATAACTAGGAACTGTTGATGAATATAAGTATGTTGGGTTATTATTACATAAAGCAGTTGACATATCACTTGTCTTTGTGTCTTTACTAGTCGCATACTGTCAAAGAACCTTTGCAAACTACATTCAGGGGAGTTCAATGAGATAACATCACTTACTCACCTGCTTAAAAACCACTGTAAATAGCTAAATTTCGGGTTGCAGGCAATAGTTACTGTTATGTCCTATGATGGTAACTTGCAATTCAGGTCCCATTCTTAAAAATCAGTGACGAGGTTTCCAAAAGCATGTTAGGCTTCTCATCTAAACTCTGCAAGTGTATTCATTGCAGAAGTAAATAAGATATAGTGAAGTAAGGCTCAGCAAGAGTATGTGGGGTTTTTTTCATTAACCCATACTGTAAGACTAGGAAATAAAAGCATAGAGCAATTGTTTATAAAAAGTGGACATTGGTTATGAAATATATTGGTCTTGTTAGATAGGTTCTAGCAGTCAGTCCTTTACTTGACAGTTTAGTCCCAATTCACAAGTAGAAGCTCCTGTGCAAGCAGCATTCCAGACCAGAAATTCAGATGCTTTTAAACAGACTGAGATTTATCACAGAGAAAAGAAATACCTGCATCCTGCAGTCTTACAGCCCAGTTCAACAATTTACAAACAGACATCCCTCTTTCCTTTATTTCCCTTCTCCTTGTCCTTGAGGGCTCAGAACTTGTTTGCAAGTCCTCAGAGTCTGTACTTGGTCCTCCCAGGTCTCTGCATTCCTGAACAGAAAGCAACCATGACTTTCCATGCTCAGTTATGACTGACTGTAGAGACTATGCCATTTGGTAAGCAAATAATATTGGAATCTCTAGGTCACTGACTTCCTGTGCTAGAAAAGTCATTGGATTATGAGTCATGACACTTGCAGTGATTAACCACAAATGCTCTAGGCCAGTTGAAGGGAAAAAAGAGAATTAGTGTGTATTAATAGATAAAGGACTTCAGAGTTAAATGGCAGTCTGTTAAACCATTCTAAATCAGCTGCATTAGAGAATAATGTATACTGCTTTCACTCCTCTTCATTAAAGGAATCCATTGGACTGTAAAAACTGGATTCTTCTCAATTAAGGAGCTGGGTTGTCTTTGGCAACAATCTCTTCCCAGCATTTTTGCTTAGATAAAGAGCAAGGTCATGACATACGAGATCTATATTAATTATGAAAAAATGAACATGTAAAAAATGAGTGCAGTGTGTAATGGGATTGTTCAGGTTATGTGATGTAATAAAATAAAGTGTTGAAAAGATGAAAAGACGAATTTAACTGTAATTGAAAATGTACCCATACAAACCTGCTGGGATCAGGAAGGTTTTCTGTAAATCATTTCATGTGTTAAATAAAAAAAAAAAAACCTTCAGAACAGGATGATGATGAGTTTTTAGTTGCTTAATCCTTTCTTAAAAATTGTATCATGCTAACTAAATACAAAACTGATTTCTGGCTCTTGACAGTAATTTTTAAAACTGGAAATGAGTTGTCTCTGTGCTTAAATTTGTATGAATAAATATTTTTCACTATTTTGCTGTTAGTGAATTTCTCAGTGCCATGGAATGAAAGGTCTTTAAGTCTTCATGTAGTTTAAGACGTGTTTTCTATCTTTATTATCTACCCTGCACACTGCACCAGATCTCCTACAGTGGTTGACTGACCTTAGTAAATTGTGTAAACACAGTTGAATTACTGCCTAATTAGCAGAAGAACACTTAGAGCTTTGGGAGGTGGGGTTTTTGTTGTTGTTGTTGGGGGTGGTTGTTTGTTTGTTGGTTTTCATTTTGTATAAGGAAAAAGGAAGTAACACCCAACTCAGCACAAAGAAAATCTTTAAATAAGCTCAAACTGTCAAAGCGTTCTTGAACAGATATTGTTCATGATACGAAGTTAGGAATCTCTTCAGAATTTTGTCATTTTATACAATCACATTACTAGTGGTACCCTGGCTTTACATGTTGCTTTTTCTCATCCCAGACTTCTTTTCCAGCAAACAGTCCTCCCATTTAAAAGGTTCCTTTTCCCTTCATAAAAGGACTGAGTGTGCCAACAATAACTCATACTTCATGATCTTTACTAATAAATGTGATCTACGTGTTGGATGTTTTGGGGTTTTTTTGGTTTTTTTTTTTGTTTTTTTTTTTTGTTTGTTTGTTTGGTTTTTTGTTTTGTTTTGTTTTTTGTTTGTTTGTTTGTTTTGGTTTGGGTTTTTTTTGGTTATGTTGGATTGATTTGCTGCTTGTGGGTATTTTCACATTTAATGATTAGCAAAGTATTTGCAATGACTTGAGTTTAAATCATGGAACAGTCAACAGTTCAGTTGATGGAATTTTTAAGTGAAGTACTCTGGAGTATTTTTTTAAAATATATTTTAAATGAAAACCAATGTCAGTTCACCCTCTTAATTATTCAAATTATTTTCACTTTAAATATGGTCCATTATAAATTATAATTCATGATTGCCATCAGCATGAAGCTGCACTGAAGGCCCTGGCTAATACAGGTAGTTGCACTCAGTCAGTGGCTGACTCCAGTGAAACCAGGACCATTCACATCATTCTCCCTCATTCAGTGCAGTCATATAGCCAAGCATGCAAGAAAAAGTGTTATATCTTCATTGAAAAATAAATGGCACCATCCAGAAACCTTATCAAGCTTTGAAAACCATACTGTTAGGCCACAGAACTGTTTTGATTTAGGTTATTAGGGTGAGAAAGGTTAATTCATTTTTATCTAGGATTTCAAATATTTTTTAAATTATAGATTTCTATTGCACGAGTGATACTGGTTCCCACTACCTTGTGGAAACAGTGGATCAGAGAGTAACCCTGTCATTTACTGCCTTGGAGGGTGAAATGCTTTTGTTGTTGTTGCTTTATAAGGCAAGGCAGGAGAGCTTTAACACCCACTCCAAAAGGCACACTGTAGGACTAGTCTGTTTATATTAATGTCTTCTGGAGATTTTTACCTAGGTGCATTCAGGAGGGAGGAGTGTACTAAGAATTTTCCTAAGCAAGACAGAACTTCTGCATTTGCTGCAAGTCTCTGAGAGACCAGAAAAAAATATCTGAAAACCTGAATCTGAAATGGATATATTACGCATTGGGAGTCCTGATGAGGTCTAGGCAAATTGAATAATCCTGACTGCCTGTTACATAGCCCAGACACAAATTCTGATCAGATCAGCTGCAAAATAATTTAAGATTCCACAGATGGATAAACAAATGTATTTCACCTAGTTCAAGGTAAAAAAAAAGCAACCAACGCTTCATTTCCTGGTAGCTGCCTGAACCTCCCATATCTAGTTTAGTATCGTCTGCTCTGCTAAATTTCCACTCAGATCTGAGGACATGCTGGAAAGGCAAGCCTCTGAGTTACATCCCAATGAAAGCTCTGCCAGCAGCCCCTGAAGTGCGTCAGCCTCCAGATGTGGGCACTGGACGGTGCCTTTATTGACAGAGCTTGGACAACTCTGATCAAGCTTCACATCCTTTGGCAGCAGCTGTAGCACTGGGCTGTGAGAGGAGAACTGGTTTCCCCACTCTAGACCACTTCTAGAGCTTTTCTGAACACAGACCTGTGGGGTTTGTTTGTTTTATTACTTAAAATGCTGTCTTCACATGGGCTGTGAGCCGAAATGAAGGATTTAGTACAGTCTATGCAAAAAAGTATTTCTTTCTTGTGTCTGTTTCTCTAGGATTAGTGCTGAAAACATGTTTTCTCCTCTTTGATGTGCAGTCTCACTTGCTTTTTTCTCGGAGTTGTCCTATACACATACTGATATACAGAAATACATAGTTACTAAACTTAATTTTGAAAACTTCATTTTTCTCACACAAGTCTCTTTAGTGACATATCCCCTATCACTTAAATATATATTTTGCTTCAGTTTGCAAAGGGTTATTCCACCACTTTCATAATCTTAAGCTACAGTCTACAAAGTAAACGAGTGGCTTTCAAGAGCCAAAATAATTGAGATTATTATAGTTCTACTAAGGGGCACTTTTGCAGAAATGAGGGGCTGCCACTTATTTCCATTCCCTGCATAACTCACAAAGTCATCTGGCTGCAATGCAGCCTTGGAAGACGTGCCTTGTCCTAAATTGTCAGTCTGCACACTCTGCTGACTGCTGGGAGATGGCGCATGAGGCATCCCAGTCGCCCAAGTTACATCTCTGCCTTAGACTGTGTAAATATTTCCCCTGATCTTCAAAACCTTACACACTTGATAACTTGATACACACATCCTTTGCTACATCCTGATGCCCTCTGCCAAACCTTCTAATGAGGTTTTGAAACAGTTACGAGGTGAAAGC
>JAWWEU010000091.1:11009432-11024798 GCA_035583155.1 Acropternis orthonyx
GTGATGAGGGTGCCAGAGGAGGAAAAGCACTGCATCAGTCAGTGCCTGCTCCTGCTGCTCACACACCAAAATCGAGGAGTGGCTGTGTGCAAGGAGGTGCCATATATGGTTTAGGGGGGCTGTAAGATGAAGGAAGGAACAGAGGAAATAAACTTTATTTACTTTCATATACTTGTTTGTATAAAGGCAGTCTAGGAGCTTATAGACACTTCCTTTTGCTGCCATTAGTGCAGGAATGACAAATAAGTGCAACATATATTTATATATGTGGGTTTCAGTCATGCCTAACATCCAGCAAGAGCATGAAGTACTTTGTATAGTCTGTGGCTGAACTTATCTGTAGAAAAGCAACACTGCTGCCTGTGTCCTTAAAAAGTACACTAATATTTCTGAGTTACTGAGCAAATGCATAGTTTTAATACAATGCCTTGTGTTCCTGGTAGCTGTAGATAAGATTGTCTCCTCTTCAGAAGACACAGGCTACGGAAACAAGGAAAGGTTGTTACCTACTTTTTTGCTCCAACAAGAATTGTTCGACACAAAGATTTCTGAAAGGACTGCATTTTTCTCTTCTCAGCTTTCTTATTTCTCATTCTAAAAAGTAAGAAAGCTGAAAGAGTTTCTAACATTAGTGACTGATCTCTCATTCACTGTGAAGCCCTCACAGGGCTCTAGTTACCTGCCAGGGCTTTAGTATATGAGTAATTAATTACTTAAACACAAGGGCAGTGGACTTGGACTGCAAAGCCTGTCTTTAGAATGGGAGTGCTTTTATTAGCTATATGCAGAGTCAGGAAAAAAACAGCACTTCTGGGTTTAATATTCTCTATTGGAAAAAAATGAGTCCATTTCGGCCTCTCTCCCTTGTCACTTCTATCTTCTTTCCTTTTCTGATTCTATTATATTGGGGTGCAGTAGATCTGTGACTAGATATCCAGACACAACATATGTAAGCTCAAATTAATTTTTATAGTTTGTGTTTTAAAGCATGGAAAACTTCCCACCTCTTTTCTACTCGTTTTTTCTTAGGGTGACGTTTTTCCTCAATAAATGAACTGTTCAGAGCACGGTGTAGCCTCTAGAGGGAAAACAGGAAAATAAATTAGTAGAAGCAAGATTAAGAATAGCTCCACAAATAGGTAAATAGTTTGGGCTTTGTGTGATGGACTTAAGCATAAATTATTTTGCACATTGAAGCATACAAGTAGTGTATGTGCTTTGTCATTACAACAGATTTATTTTCATGTAGTTTCCCAAGGAAGGGCAATCTGAAAGGCTGATGAATAGTTTGCAAACAATCCTTGGTGTTAAAATTTCTCATTAAAAAAAAAAAAAAAAAGTCGTGGTAAACTTCATTGTGTTGTCATAGATTCCTTTCACTGTGCAGCTTTAAAGCAATAGAAGCTCTTCCCTTTTGTGCCTTTTGCTGCAAAGTAACTTCTTCCTTTAGAGGAAACACCTACAGCAATTTTGTCCCATTAGTTTCTCTAGAATAATGAAGGAGGTTATCCAGAACTTCCTGCATGGATCATAAATTTGGGAACCTGTAACAGTGAGATAAAATGTTCTGGTTAGCCAGTTCAGGGTAACACCATTGCTGCTTCTGTCATCCAAAAGGGCTGTGATGTTGCAAGTGCAAATGGAAAAGGTGCCTCTGTGAACTCTGCAACTGTGAATATTTGAACTGTTTCCTCTGTGCTTCCCATTCCATCATTAGGTAAGCCTTTTCAAGTTTCAGAAGCTTCTGCCACACTCCAAATGCCAATCATCAGTGCTCTTACAACCTTTTATACCTTGTTCTTTTCCAGGCTCTCTTAATCAGCCACACAGCTTTCACAGGGTCACTTCAAAATACGCACCTGACTTGTGTGGAGCCAGTACTTCATCTTGGATTTCTTCTTGATTCGTGGCAGGACCAGTCTGTACACGATGTGTTCCCCAATGGTGGTGAGAATGGACAAACCAAACCCAATGCACAACATCACAAAGAGCCCTGAAAAATGCTTGATGCCCATTTGCAGTGTCTGTGAATAAAATCAAAAGGGGAGGTTAATGCAGTAGGCTGTTCATGCACTGTAACAGGTGCTTTGTTTTCTCATGTGAAAACGTGGTCTGACTGAACACACAGTGAATAAATAACACAGAATAGTCTGGAAACAGTTCACAACAAAGTGTCTCTGAGCTGCAGAGAGCTGTTCAGTCAGAGCAAGGGATCTGGGAAGAGCATCTGCCAAAGACCAGAGAATTTATGCTGCTTTCCTAATGAGATGAAGTGTCAAACATGTACAAAAATCTAGTGTTTGCAGGGTCTTTGCATTTGTAAAAGCAAATATTGCTGGAGAGAATACAGTCAATGAACTGTAGAAGAAGTCCCTCATCAGCAGGGAACAAGACCGACTGTTCACTGTCCTTATTTTCTGTGAATTGATCGTTAACTTCCCCTTTTTTGTACTTTACCCTTCATGGAGGGCCATGGAGAAAACGTAGTGAAATAGGTAGCACAAACATGGCACCTCTTCACTCCCTACATTAACAGGACTGAAATTGTTTTTGTTGGGAACCTCAACTGCAACCATGAAAAACAGGAACACTCCCACCTGTTTCTGCCAACCCACCCTTTTCATGTAGGGTAGGAAGCCTTTAATTAATTTGAGTGTCTTACTGGCATCATTCATGTTTGAACACCAACAAACCCTGTACAGCAGCAACCTGTACCACAAACACCTGCACTGCAGCAAATGGGTCAGGGTTGTGTGTTCTACAGTCTTAGTACCTTTATTCTCATGCCACAACTAAGCTGTGAGTTTTACCAATAACTAAAATCTCTTGCTAATAATTACTGCCCACAGGCTGCTACGAAAATATTTGCAGTAATACAAATTCTGCCTGTGTCTTCCTATTACACAAATTTATTCCCCAAATAAGAAGAAAATAGGAGCAGGAAACTGCTTGGGTATGATTGTATGTCAGGAGATGGCATTTGTAATGCTGTTACTCTAGACAATTGACATGTTGTGTTCCTTGTGTTCATTTGGTAGGTGGGTAGTGGTGGGCATTGTGCTTATTATGACTATCTGTCTAATCCTGAAAGAGAAAGTGGGTTTATCACACAATATTGTAAAGTCTTGTTATGTGGTCATTTTAAGCCAAAGAGTTGATTTGTGATGAATCCACTGAAGTTGAGGGGCTTGGAAGCCCCTTTGTGTAGTTTTGATGAGCCGTATTTCTCTCTCCTGATTTGCACATTTGATTTCTGTTCTTTAAAATACAATGGTATGAGACAGCATATCACAGGTTTTTCACAAGAACAGAGCTTCAGCCATCTAGCAGAGTGAGAACTTTTGCAGGTAGCCCTGGCAATGAACTCTTATTTTGGGGATTCTCTGCCAGAATCAACCTGCCTGCCCTGAAGCACACCAAGCTGAACTTTTGGAAGAGAATTTTCATACCAGTGAATAAACACTTCAAGGCTGTTGAAGGGTATAATGGGGGTGTAAGAAAAATCTCGAAAGAAACTTACTGCAGCCTAGAAAGGAAAGTGAAAAACCACAGCAGAGTGGCTGTGGGGTAGAAGTGTGTCAGAGTCTTGGCATAAGGGTTTCCTGGTGCTGAGACTGCATCAGTTCAACCGAAAATCAAGGCTTCCTTTTCCATATCAGAATTTCTTATTGACAAGAGCCTGCCGTCCTTCCAGTTAGGGGAGTAGGAGGGTGACACAAAAATTATAGGTGGTAATGCTTTAAACCACTCAAAAAACAAAGTGTTTGACTGGAGGTCTGTGTTGCCTGTTTCTTTTAACTGGCAGCAAAGCCCAGCTTTAAGCCCAGGTGGCATAAAATCAGAATGAGGTTCCATGCCTGACCATTTTCCTCAGAGGTCTCAGAGCTGAGACCTCAGTATGGCCCCAAAGGCAGGGGAGATCTGCTAGTTCTTGGTTGCTTTATGGTGGGGAAAACTTGTACTGCTCTGAGAATAGGAACTTGGTTTAATGTATTATCATAAAACTCCAGCCATTCAAAATAATAATAAAAATCCCTGTTGCAGTGGGGATTCCTGCATTCTGAGATGTGTCCTCCAGCGTGAGGTCAGTGTTTGATGCTACTCCAGCACTGCTGCATAGAGAACACTTGGCCAGCTCCTTACATGAAAAATAATTCCCTTGTCTTCAGCAAAACCCCTCTGATTTATGCTGATGAGGTTCTGGCTCCCTGTCCTGTCAGCTCTGCAGAATTGTTTTCTACCTTCTCTGGAAACAGGTGAAAGAAATTCCAGCACTGTCATCTCAGATGCATTTTTCACTTGTAATGGATAGCTTTTGAAATTGTCCCAAGCAAGACATCTTTTCCTAGGAAAGGAAATGCCAAAACAAAACATCAATAATATTTCATCTAGCAATAAAGAAGATAATGCTTTGAAAGAGCTGCCCATTGAAGGCTGCACAGTAGAGGCAAATTTTTGAGACTAAATTAAGTGGGAAAACAAGGTAGAGAAATAATTAGTACAGTGTGTTTTATGGTGTATGGAGGGATTGTTTACAGCAGTATCAGCACATTTACATACCATTGTAAAACGGCTGTTTATCAGTTGTTTGTAATTACTGTAGACACACACATGTTAAATAATGAAGGAAACCATCTAATAGAGGCACCTCTCATTTTCATTGCTCTGCGCTGATTGCAGCAGCAAGACCTACTACTTATTTTGTAGTTTGTGTGTGTATTTTTAGGTGCATATATAGAATGTATGTGGAAAGAGCAGAAATAAACTGGATCCTCTGCATCACTGCTTTCTTCTCTGCTGAAGTTGAAGGGGTCAGGGGAGTGGGTGTGTGTGTGCTGGGGGTGTGTGGTGGCAACTGGTAACAAATTCATGAATTTCTCTACTGCAATATCTTTTTCTTTTATTGTCAAGGAATAAAAGCCCACAACGTCGTGTATTCTGTACTAAGCCAGAACGAAAATACAGTCCTCGCTCCAACTTTGTGATGATAAATTCATGAGGTAGCTGCCTGCATTTTGGGACAAGGAACTCAATTACACCCATGTGGTAGTTCTAAAGCAATAAGCAACCCTGTGATGATTACAGCTAATGGGTGCTAAACACTACCGTGGCAACAGCCTCTAAGTCACTTCCAACTTGCAAATTGCGAAATTGGCACTTTCAGGAAAACCAGCAAATACAAGAGCAGAAGTGGAGGTATCTGCTTTTTTTATATATCCCCGGAGAGTCTTTCTGATTCATCAACCCATATCTGCAATTGCTACCTCAACATTTCATGCTGTCTCCACTGTCGCTTTATGCCTTTTTTTTTTTTTTTTTCTTTTTTCAGCCCTGAAGAGAAGCAAGGAGATAGAGAGAAGAGATTCTGATATTTGTGCTCACTTTGGAACAGGGAGCAGAGACGCAAAACAGCAATCAGTGGTTTGAGCATTTGTTTTCATGAGAAAAACTTCTGTTTTACTCCCTATTAAGGGAGACTGTAAATGCTTTACTCTTCCTGGTTGTACTGAATAAGCCAGCTTTGACTCATTAGAAGCTTGTAAAGATTTTTGTGGATACTCTGCATGGTTGCAGCACAGCACAGATATTGATGCTACACACTGCTGAACCCAAACACTAAACAGGGGTATCATGTATGTGTTAACTATAATAATAATTTATATTTTTTATAGCATTTCCCCCATAAGGATTTTGAAAAGCTTTGCTCATAACAGGAAGGTAAATTTTGCAGCACCTGTGTGAAGAAGGAATTAGTAGGGATAAATGGGTATGAAGGGCAGAATTCTAAACTCATTTACACATCTCTGTAGGCTTGCAAAATCCTACCGATGCTGATGCTTCTATTTAGGTAATTAAGTGGTATTAAAATGTCCCTCTGTCCATATTGTGGCATTTCTTGTAGCTGTGGAGACTGGTTTGTTTTTACTTAATTTTCATACTTATGGTTTTTTGTGTTCTCAAAGAAGAATATTGAAATAATACATATTTAATCTCTTTACAAAGATTATCTTTAGCAAAGACTGGTGACCATGGCTTTAGGGCTTCAAGTGCCAAATTTCAAGACAGCTTAAATCATTGTCTTGCATTAGCAAGACAAGTTCTTTTCCCCTCTTGTTGTGAGGACTTTTGCACAGAACTGGAAAAAAAATTTCATTTTGTAATAAGTGTTTTTCTTTCAACTCATCTATTTTGCAAGACGAGTCAGTATCTCCTCACATAGTCAGCTTTGGTTTTGTTGGGTTTTTTGTTGTTGTTTTTGTTTTTTGTTTTTGTTTTAAGTTTCAACAGGTGGATCTAAATTTGTTAGTCATTTCCAGAAGACTCAAAACATGATTCTCCTGACTCTGTTGTCAGACTCAATATTCACCCAGTTCTTTCTACAGGACCATTGTGCAAAGTATTTCTTTCTGCAGTGCAAATCCAGAACCCTCTGCCTCTTCCCACATTGAGACGACCTCTTTGCAATGCAACATCTGTCACTTTGTGACACCCTTTTTCTTTAATATTCCCAGTGGGCAAGGGCCAGTTCTCCTCCCCAGACAGCCTATGTGCAGGCTGAGGAAATGTTCTTGGCTGCAGGATCGTTTTCCCTGTTATTTGTGTTTGTTTTTCACACTCTGGTAACAAGTTACCATGAAAACTGACTGATGGGCAGCTGCTATTTGTGAGCACAGGGCAGTTTGTTTGGTTTGTGGAAGTCTCTGCATGGCCTTCCCTTGACACCTGCAGAGCATCAGGGGCAAACTTAAACCAGAGCTTCAAGGCAATGGCTAGAAAAGTCCCAGTTGAGTTGTCAGGTGATGTGTGCTAATAAAAAAGGGAACTAATGGTTGACCTTCAAGGGGACTTAAATGCTCTTTAATGGTTGACATTTAAAGCAAAATGCAGAACAGAAAGATGCAATTTGCTGGGTGACAACTGGATAAAGTCATGGCAAGATGAATAAGGCACTGTCTGATTGTGCTTCTCCTGTGATGCTGAGGCCAGAGATCAGCAATTCAGGCAGAAGCCATGGCAAGTTTGAGCAAATTCCTTAGAAGACTTCAGAGAGGAGCCATCAATGGGTCCCACCACTGATGACAGATGAGAAGAGGATTAATCACCATTCCTAGAGGGATTTAAAAGACAGAGATGTGGCACTTAGGGAGATGATCTAGTGGTGGGCTTGGCAAGTGCTGGGTTAATGGTTGGAGTGTATGATCTTGGAGATCTTTGCCAACTTAAATGATTCCATGGTTCTATGATGAAAGGACTTTCTTTGCTGTGTGGCTGGTCTGGATCAGATGAAAGCCCATGGGCAATGACCAATCCCCACCTTTAGCAGCATGGACCTCTCCCTCAGGCACTGTCAGGAAGTTCATGGCACGATGCCTTCCTCAGCATCACTGCCTGAGGAAAACAGTGGTACTGCAGTGACAGGGTGAGTTTGACCTGCCATTGTTTGCGTGTTTCCATATATTGTTATTTTGTGTGAATCATCAGTAAGTTGTTGATATTAATAGTTGGGATAACTTTATGTAACCACATATATTTTTTTTTTGTCATATATTGGTTGTTATCTGACTGAACTGCCAGTCAAGGTGCAAATCAATTTAAATTCTAGAGCTCTAGTTGTCCTGTGACAATTATAAATATAGTATGCAGAATATAGAAACCTTTCAAGTGATACAGAAGATGCAGTTTCAGCAATAACATTTTTAAAAATGTAGCTTAAAAGCTATGAAACAGTGTGTACACAGAGTTAGCTTTTCCCAGAGGGACATCTTTAACCAGGGTGCTCAGAGCCCCATCCAACCTGTCCTTGAAGGTTTCCAGGGATGGGGAATCCACCACCTCTCTGGTCAACCCTTGCCAGTCTTTTTCCACCCTCACTGTAAAAAGCTTCCTGCAGCCTCTCCTGAGCTTATTGGGTGGAGCTAATAGGATGAAAGGAAAAGTCCCAGGAGCCTGGCTCCTTCTGAAGAGGCATGAGAGTAACAGTAGTCAGAGGAACGGCTAAGTGTATTGTATGAAAAGTGAAAACAAATTACACTGATCGTGTCAGATGTAATATGTACAAATAAAACTCTGCCAGTCCCTCTTCCCTCCTGCACCATGCTCTGCCCTAAGCAGTGACCCTACTAATTTTACCACAAAGGAATTCATTTGAAACTAAAGCATGGCAATCTAAACCCAAGAGTACTCAAGCAATACTGCTAGTGACTAGCACTCAAAATGAACAGCCACTGCTACCCACAATTACCTGTGGTGGAGAGGGGAAGATGGAATCATTGCAGCAATTCATGCCGAGTCTGAGTTAGCTGCACCCTCCACAAATGATCCAATGGGTGCCTTGGGTAAGTGGTTTTGTTGGAGAGGCTCATACAAAACCACAGAGTCAAGCACTTCTGACCTCTGCACTTTCAAACTCATCTTTATTGGTTTCTCAGCTTGAAGAGCCACTGCAAATTTTCCAGCTCCAGGCTGAATCATACCTTTCCATGACAACTTTGTTTTGAAATGCAATTTATAACGAGCAAAGTGCTCATTCAGTGCCAGAGAGAGAGAGATGGAAAGAGCTAGCAGTGAATTCGTCCACAGAAAATATAATTTCTCACTGTAAGATTAGTAAAAAATAAGTACGAAAATGTATCTCAAAATAAAGCTAAAGAAAAGTCAACCTCTGTGGGCTGGAGTGGCAGGTGGATAAGAATCAGGTACAGCCTAAGAAAGTGATGACAAAAAGGAATGATGGATATTCCACCCATTTAAAGGCTATACTGATCAGTATTTCTCCTACATATATTCCCATTTTTGGGTCATTACTCTTGGTCAACAGGTGCAGTATGTCACAGACCAAATTTATCAAAAACACATAGAAAAATATGGAGCCTTACTCTAGCTTGCTGAGTCTTACTTTGGTATATAATCCATGTGAATGACTACCCACTGAGAAGCTGAGACTTTTTCAAAAAAGAGTTATCTGCTTCTATGTTGAACATTGTCCACCCTTCAGTGAATCTGTTAAATGCTACTGTGACTGACAGCAGGGAGTTAAACATCAGAGATTTCTGGGCTGTACAGGAGTAAATGATAAAAACTGACACAAGTCCAAGACTAATCCCCATGCTTCTTTGACATAACAATGGGGAAGATATGCTTTAGAGTGTCCCCTGCTTGGATTTTAGTTTAGAAAATCTGTCCCAATTATGAAACTGCACGTCCTAAGATCTACAAATTCTTGGCCAGGAGGGAGTGGACGAAGAGGAAAGGATGCACACAGGAGATGTGTTAGAAGTAGGATAATTCAGGAAAATGAAGATTTGGACTTAGCAGAGCTTACCCCAAAAAGGCACAGACTTAAAAGTTGTATTCTATTTCTGCCCACTCCTTCTGATTGCAAAAGGACCTTTGGGTATGTGAGGAGTTGTTCAAGGTCTTGAGCAACTTCTTAGATTCACAGAATACTAGAATAGTTCCGTTTTGAAGAGACCTTAAAGACCATATAGTTCCAAACCCCCTGTTATAGGCAGGGATGCCTTACACCAGAACAGATAGCTCCAAGGCCCATCCAACCTTGGATACTTCCAGGGATGGAGCATCCACAGCTTCTCTGGACAACCTGTGCCAGGGGCTCACCATGTGAAGAAGTTCTTACTATATCTCATCTAAATCTACCTCCTTCACCTCGAGGCATTCCCCCTTGTCCTGTCATTCCATGCCCTTATCAAAAGTCCCTCTCCAGCACTCTTGAACCTTTAGGCTCTGGAAGGGGCTCTAAGGTCTCCAAAGAGACTCCTCTTCTCCAGGACAAACAATCCTAACTCTCTCAGCCTGTCTCCATAGCAGAGCTGGTCCAGCCCTCTGATCACCTATGTGGCCTCCTCTGGACTTGCTCCAACAGGTCCATGTCCTTTTTATGTTGGGGACTCCAGAGCTGGATGCAGCACTACAGGTCAGACCTTGTGAGAGAGGAATGAACTGGCTGAAACACCCCCTTGGCCTGCTGCCCACACTTTTACTGATGCAGTCCTGGACACTTTTGGCTTTCTGGGCTGCCACAGCACACTGCCAGGTCATGTTGAGCTTCTTGTCCACCAACACCCCCAATCCTTCTCAGAGCTTCTCTCCATCCATTCTCCTCACAGCCTGTGTCTGTGCTTGGGATTGCCCCAACCCAGGCACAGGACCTTGCACTTGGCCTCGCTGAACTTCATGAACTGAGTCCTTCAGTTCAGACACCTGAACCAGCCTGTTGGACCTTAGTTTCTGAACAAAAGCTCAGTTTTGCATGTTGGGTTAGTGCAACTGTAGATCAAGTAAGGACTATGGTTAGATAACAAGTCCTGGAGTAGCTAGACCTGTCCTTTCTGGCCATCACGTGGAAGTCACACTCAAAAGACTGAATCACTTTAAAGCACATGTCTTCCAGCTGTGACCCTGTGCCTAAAGCCTCCCTTAAAATGCCATGCTTAAAGCCTATTCAACACTGAGAAAAAAGAATTCCATGGGACTATTCACAGGGCAAAATCTGACTTTTCAGACTGGAGCAGCTTTTTTCCCACCTCCTCTCTCTTTGTTGGTAGGCCTTGAGGAACCTTTGAGAACTTCAAATATGTCACTGTTTTTCCATGCCATGAACACAGGAGTGTTTCAGGGTTACCTGGAAAACAGTGACATGCAGTACTGCATCACTGAACATTACAGGGTTAATGAAAATGTGAAAAATTAAAGAACTGGGTTTGCCTCAGAGATAATGTACTAGCCACACCTGTGCAGGAAAATGGTGTGGGTTTTCCTTCTATTTTTAAATTGCAAAGGGCTTTCAGAAGAGTAGCTGCAAAAATGACGTGCCACATACCAGATTTTTTTGTCTCCAATTTGAATGCAAGGTTGATTCTCTCTTTGCTCATGTTTGCTTTTCTCCACAAAAACACAAATCCAACTGGTTTTATAATATGACTTCTGCAGGTGGTCCTGCCAGGGCTGATATTCTGTACTACTGCATTTGCTATGGCAGGAAAGAAGTTTCTGTTTCTAGACACAGTATTGTGAACCCAAGGCTTAGAGCAGTAGTCTCCAAATTGTTTTTGATCACACACCTCTATTGGTAACTTTTTGAGTGTATCTATTTACAGTTTATATATATATAATTTAGTTTCTTATATTCTATTCCTGCAGCCCAGTGGGTCATCTCATGCCCTCCACCAAGGGCTGTATGAAACCAGCTCTACAGGTCACTAGATGGAAGGAGCAAACATACATTCTGGGAAAAAAATAGTACAAATTAAAACCATACTTTTTAACTGGAATTGATTATATGTCTTAGCTATTTCCATAGGCATACAGAGCATACAGCCCTGGATGCATCTTCTGGGGTAAGACTCTCATGATCAGAGCAAGCTCCTTATGTCGCATCACCAGAGAATTACTAGGGAGGGAAGTTTTCTCTGCTGTAAGTTTGGAATTTTAAGACAGTTGATATAATTAATACCATTACCATTTGGTAATTTTCCTGAGATTTACTTCAAAAAATCATGTTAAAATGTAGAGTAGTAAGACGTCATTGAATGAAGTGCTTGTTATGAACAGATATATCAACTGTTTTAAAAAGACAATTCCCATGTTAAATGATAATATAATCTTCAGATAAGCTAAATAATTAATAGCAGTGAATACACACTTTTGTTTAAATGTGCTTTCTTGTCTTGAATGAATCACAAAAAAGAAAGAAAAATTGAATAAGTTGAATAAATTGAATTTACTATGAATGTCTGATGTTAGAATATAATTTGTTTCATATTGACACAATTGTAATGAAAAAGTAAAAAAATGTAGTAAGACATGTAGAAATACCCCAACAACATAAGTATTAAAAGCACTGAAAAACTATATTGCCATATCTCTAAAAAATGCTGGCTCTCCAGTGATTTAGTCAGCAGCCAGAGGTTTGCAGACAAGATGCTCAGGTGACCATTGAAAAGTGGGCATCAGAGCCCCAGGAAACCGGTCTTCTCTTCCATGGGAGGATGGCTGTGCTACTACTTCCTCAGGGAACACACAGTGTTTGTCTGGCATTTGGCTGAAGGCTCTGAGAAGCAGACACCAGTATTTTAACTGGTGTTTTGTACCAGTGAGAATATGTAACCTACCTCTTTTATAAGACCTTGAGCTAAAGGTGTATGCTTTAAGCTTTAGACATTGCTGGAGCTTTTGATCCCTCAGTACTTCATCTTTTTTTCAGTTGATGGTCTAGGAACTTAACAAAAAATACTATTTTGATAAGAATCTTCTATTTCTCATAAATAATGGCCTACATCTTCAGCTGCCACAAGTTGGCATAACTCCTCTGATCTGATACCAGGATGTAAATCTATAGAGATTTACTTCCATTTTCTGTAGATCTACATAGAATTGAGACCTACTTCCCCTCTGTCCTTAGCATGGTATCTTAACAGACCATTTCTAGGTTGAAATCCTCTCTTTGGTACAAGTAGCTGCCACGTTAGGAAGTGGTCAGGGTGTATTAGAAATTTGGGATGTACTGAATTCCCTGTCTCTCTGTGGATGGTGATACACACACAGCTGAGTGGAATCAGACAGGTTTGCTATGCAGTGTGCCAGACCATGATTTTTACTCCCCTGGTTGTCTCCAGAAGACCTCTTGACACCTGGACTGCGCATCCAACTTGGCAACACAGTCTCATCGATGCTTTTTGCATGCTCTGATCTGACTTCTTTTGAAGCCTCACGCTGCCCTTCAGCTGCCACTGATCTCTGCAGTGTGGTCACATCCACTGCACATTAGGAAGACAGGGAAACAGTTTTCAGCTTGAACAAATCCTCACTTATGTGAGCCAAGTTCATCACTTACCTCTGTGACAGCAAAGCTTCTTTTCCCACATGGAACGACCTTGTACCACTTGTCGTGCAGAACATCCATGAAACCATGGGATTTGTACTGGCTTATCAGTTCAGAGATGTTTGAGGTGAGCGGAGAGTTGGGGGGAAGGCCAATACCATATCCTAGGAAGAAAAACAGTACAATCATCTCTCTCGTTTGCTTTTTGCTAAAGGATGTTAATTTTAGATATCATCTACTGACATGGAAGATCAGGTTGGCATTCTGTTTCAGCCAGGCAGTTCAAACCTGGATGCTGCCTTACTGTGGACTGAGAATGCTGAGACAAGGCCTTTTGCTGTGCAAAATAAAGTCACTCAATATAAACAGGATATGCAAATTCAAAATTATTAAGGCCACAGAAGTATGTAAAACTGGAGGTTCAAAAATTTAAAATAGAGGTACAGCTGTAAAAGTAAATCTGTCTTGTCTGTAGAAACACAGACTTGAGCATGCCCTTGCCACAGGTTCTTTTTTTTTTTTGGTCTTGTTTTAGCACTGCTAAAGGGCCTCAATGTCACATAAACCATTCTGTGATCCCTTTAGATTGTTAGAGTGGTGGAGGTGACTGTGGTGTCAGATGTGACATTTTCTTCCTACACATTTTCTGATGAGGAGCCGTATGCATGTAAAAGTATATGGGAGCAGTCTGCATTGTTATCACACAGCAATTTAAAGCCTGGGGGATACGCTTTCAGTTCCTGCGCTTCTACTCTGGCAGTGACAGGAACTTTCAGATACTAATAAATACAGTTTTTAGGGACTGCGTTGTCTTTCACCATGTTAAAATGCTGCTAAAGGACTCAGTGTAAGTGAAAATGGATTCAGTAACTCTGAATATGGTATTTCTATTTGCAGAATCTTGGGCTTGACTTTAGAAATTCTAAACAAATACAACGCATGCCTGGAAGACATGCAGTTGCATGCAGAGATGTCCTGCCAATTGCCTGCAGAGATTCCTTTCTAGTCCACTGTGGAATTTTGTTTTTCAGTTCAGAACTCAGAATTTCAGTCTGTCTCATTAAAAAAAACACACAACACCACACGAAGAAAGCAAACACTCCCACAAGGACACAAGTGGTGAATTGGCCACGACAGTGGCTTGCTTTTCGATGAGAGATGCAGTGGTATGTGTACCTACAATGCAATAGTCTCCCTTGCTGCTGAGTTGTTTTGCATTGTGCCTGAATATATTTGCTAATGTTGAAGGATTTGTTTCAGAGAAGGTACGGCTAGGATGAATATCCCATTTTCAGCATATTTCTGTTGTAATTGGGTGACATGAAGTCCAGTCATGCAAAATCATATAGTTTGGTGTTTATTTATTGGATTTGTTTCTATATTCAAATCTGATTTACTTGATTCAAATTTGTGGAAGGTTTTGGTTTCCTTCAGCAGAGCTGGCCTTTCTGAAAGGGAAGATTTATCAGATTGCAGGCACATGGTGAAACATGCAACTGCTCACATACAAATGCTACTGCAGCCTGAACAGCTCTCTATGTCCCTGATAACAAAAAGAAAAGAAGGAAATGGATTGCTTTCAGGTCCCTCATGTGAATTCATACAGGAGACACTGATGAAGTACAGCAAAAAGGAGTGTTCTACAAAATATCTGGTCCTGGTCACTTGAGGTTGAAATGATGAGAACACTCAGCTTTCTCCAGTCATCACTTCAGGTCCTGGTGTCCTCAATCAGATCTGAACATTTCCGAAGGAGGTTGTTTTAATGTGTGATGGGAGCGGCTAGAGCAATTTCCCTTGGAGGAAAGTGGGAGCATCAATCCTTTTCATTGGCCATTTGTCACAAAAGTCTCATTGCTGCTCATGTGCTGGAAGCAGCTTTACACAAGCCTTGCTTCCAGGCCGCCTTCTGACCTGTCCGTGCTAACTCCTCAAGGCTGCAGGAGTCTGCGCACCAGGACAGGCTCCTTTCTCAATTAACTACAGATTCAGTGGGAATCTTGAGCTGACCTTTAAAATGGGAACAGCATTTGTCTGCTTCAGATGAAACTGCAGAACTGCATTTTAGACATTTTGCTGAGTTTTGAGCATGTGTCAACAAAGTGAGCTGGTAGGAAGGAAGCCTCATCTCAGGGGCCTCTTTATTCATGGTGAGCAGTGAAACGGGCTGTGCCTCCCACTAGTCTGGAGATGGACTGTCTTTGAGTAATTCTTAAGTAGAGCATGGCAACAGGTCACAGAATCACTGCATAGTTTGGGATGGAGGAGACCTTGAACGTCATCCCATTTCAACCCTGCTGCCATGGGTAGGGACACCTTATACTAGACCAGGTTCCTCAAAGCTCCATCCAGCCTGGCCTGGAAACAGATGATACAACAGATGTGAAAGCTCAAAAACCATACACATACACACGCACGGAGAGCCGAGTTGAGGCGAGAGGCGAAGCGCGGCTTCTCCGAGAGAAGCACTCCTGTGGACACTCGCACAGAGTCCGATTTGAGATGGGAGGCGAACGGTGGCTTCT
>JAWWEU010000091.1:11024808-11036870 GCA_035583155.1 Acropternis orthonyx
AAAAAAAAAAAAAAAAAAAAAAAAAGCTGAAGGTTTGACCCTGCTTGATTACTGAGGGTTTTATGATAATCCTCAAGGACTCCACAGTTTCACCGAGAATACCACATCACAACACAGCAAATGTGACACATGAGGCACAGAGCAGCATGTTATAAAACTGATTATTACCTTCAATGGCAAAGGGTTTCCCCACAGTTAGAAGCTTGCAGTCAGCATCTATTGATACTTCATAATCTAAGAGTGCTTTATCCATGATGAAGGCATCGAGTTTCTCTGGATCATGCCTGTGTTCAATATCAAAGTTAGAATCACCCCACAGTCTAAGACTCAGTGATGCACACTGAACATTTCTTTATGCAGTTCTCTGCAAGATTACTGTATGAAAACAGAGGCCAGGGACTAGTATTTGGACATCTGCATTTAAAATGAAAACTGATTTATATTTTGAAGAAGGAAATTCTGCATGAAATACAAACTCTGTGCATTTAGAGCAGAGGGTTTAGGACTTACTTTGCTCCCACAAAATACTACTGCTCTGAAACATGGAAAACACTACAGTATGATGGACTTTGACTCACTTAAAGGTAGCACAAAGTTTTATTGCAAAAGATCAAAAATTGCTAAAATACTACCACTGTCTTGATTTGTGTTGCTAAAACTACAGGCATTAGACCTAAAATCCAGGAGGATAACTCACTCGGAGATGTTCCTCCTCCTTCTCCTTGATTATGACGCAAATTATTTCCTTCACCTGGTTCAGCTTTCCTCTATGTTCAGTCTTGATGAACACAGAAGATTGAATTTGACTAACATAATCATTTCTGAACAGCATGCTTGCATAGAATAATGATACAAAAGAACAGTTGCAGTGCGTGTTCTCATCTGATCCAGGGACTGCACTTCCTATTCCTGACTGTTCTCCTGATGTGATTGCTTCAACAATTTCCATGAACTGATTCCAGTGTAACTCAAAGAACTCCTATGTATCTTAATTATTATTAGGATAGGTCTGCGGAAAATACATAAACAGGAAACAACTTCTGACAAAAAATTCTCAGGCCGTCTGTTAGGCAACTTTTATGAATAAAATGAATCCATTATTTCAGGCTTATTATTAGCTCTACTATTTCCTGGGCAAGTTGTGTGACCCCAGACTGTTAAGCACAAATGTCTCATGGTTACCTAAAGCAAGAAGACTTGGTGTTTATTACTTTCTAGCAGTTCTAATGCTTCTTTTATTCATCTTAATGATGAATTAAGGTTCCTCTCCAAGAACCTTCTTTCCTCCCACTGTGGTGAGGAACCTCAGTGGCAGCTTTTGCTTGGGCTGTGATGTATTTTTTTCTGAATGTTTCTCACTGCCTGATGAAGGGCTCCCAAGAACAGAAACCTGTCTTAAACAATGCTTGTGCTTCCCCTGGGAACAAATAGTCCAGTTTGCTCTCCAAGTGCCACTCCCTCCAGGTGATTATGTGCTGCCTTATCTGCCACACTCCCTTCAATGACTGCTCTGTGGGATAAGGGACACTGAAAGCTGGAAATCTGTCACCATCTCACTGCCATGCCACCTCAGTGCCCAAGGGACCAGATCTGCAGAGGCTCACTTTAGATAGGCCACTCCATCCGTGGTCGCAGGGACGTTGTACCGCCGCATGTACTCATGCATCTCTGGGAAGCTCTGCCTCACATAGTCCTCTGCGCTGCTCTCCCTCACTGTTCCGAACCGAAACCCTTGGGATGGGTGGTGGAGCTGAGGAGAGGAAATCACAAGCGGTTAGCAGAGTCATTTGCCTTCATCACATCTGGTGTCTTGGTCTTCCATGTGCAAACTGTTTGTCAGGAATTTTCAGCATTCATGAACCCGACTCTGGTGTCTTCCCTGCAGCTTTCCACGCCCCAGAAAAACTTGGAAAAGACTAACAAGATGACTAAGTAGCCTGTTTCTCTGCTCTCAGGGTCTTCTCAGAAAGTGAAAAACATTTCCCATAAAATGCACTGAATGCCCAAATCCAGGTATTTACTGGGATTATTTATCTTTAAAACTGACAGTGTTTCAGGAAGTGTTATGAGAAGCCTCTGAGTTCACTACAATCCCCTTTCTGGGGCTCTGGGTAGCCAGCAAAGGACAGCAAAGTCTGGATTTATTTCAGCAAAATGTGTTTTACTGATTTCCTGAAGAAGAAACATAGCCTTCTGCAGAAGGGTAGCACCCCCAGTTCATTTCTAGAAGCCTGGACACCACATCACAGTCTTTGCTGCCATTCTTCAGAGACAAGCTAAGGACTGAAGGGTTGTGTACACCCAGAAGTCATCCCTGGCAGTGAGGAGGAATTCTCCTCTACACAGCACAGACCAGGCTACAAGCATAGTTTTTGCAGTTGTGTGTCCCGTCCTTTTCACAACTGGCTCTACCCTGTGTATTTAAGCCCCAAATAGTCTAGTTCAGGTTTCACAGACCTCTTTTTCTGAACTGCCCTGTTTGTCTTTGGAGTCTTTAGGGATTTCTGGGGAAATTCCCAAGCTGCAGTGGAGGCGTCAGGCAGTTTCCTCCACTATGCCAAGCACTTCCTTGAGCTGGCCAAGTGCTGCCAAGCCACACTAATCAGAAAGCCTTTAGCAATGTACCAACCTCTAAAAGGTCAAACTTTCAGAGCACAGAAAGCCAAATAAAGCTAAGGCTGAAGTAGTCATGCTCTATTTGCTTCCTGGGAAGCTCACAGTCTTCACGGCAGCTTGCAAAGATGATCTCACGATGACCATGCTCTGCTTTCCAAAGACCAAGCAAAAAGGTATTTTCTACTGGTGCATCTGGTTTCTGCATTATCATCTTTGCAGAACAGAGTGTAGGGGAACACAAATCCATAAAAAGACCATCCCCACTCTTCTCTCCAGTGGCCCCATGGATAAAAGAGCATTCCTAGCTTTCTTAGGAATAACAGAGGTAGGATGTAAACTCAAAGTCACCTAGTTTAGTCTCAAAACGAACAGAAAAAGGTCTTTAGGATGGTATTTTGATGTCCTGGAAACTGTGAAAATACTGTATTTGCAGAAATGTTTGCCTGGAAAGTGGGCAGGTGGTTTCCACCTTGTGCTCTGCTGGTCTGGTCCTTGGGTTGCAACTCAGGAATGAGACCTGCAGTTAAATGCAAGACAGTGGGCATGAAGGGAGTCCTGGCTCTTTTTTTTTTTTTTTTTTTTTTTTGAGGCATTTTAGACTAGATGACTATGGGACAAGCGAGGCAGAGTGTGCCTCCACCCAGAGCTGGCCACAGTGATGTTGTGGCAGAAGGACTGTGGGCGCAGAGGGAAATGTTCTTGCCTGGGAGTGTGGGGGCAGCATTCAAGTGCCAGAAGACATAAATAACAGAAGTTAGGCTGTGACAATACATCATGGAGACTTCCAGCACAATGCTGTCAACCCAAACCTTGAGACACTGAAGATGACCTGCTTAAAGAAGGAACTTGGAGAACACTTCATAAACTATGTGTCCCAGGAAGCTCATCACCACAGTCAGTACTCTTTTAGGTTTTATTTCTTGGCAGTTTCAGTGAGGAGACAAAAAACCCCATCAAGACTCAACGCTGAACCGTCTTCCAAGTCGAGGTAGGTGTTTGCTGTGATATTTGTGGCCCACCTAGTGTTGCCAGTTGCAGTGCAACATCTGATCTGCAGACAAAGTTTGATTGCAAACCCTCTCTCACTCAGACTGCCACCAGGATCTACATCTAGCTAAATATTAAGGCCTCTATCAGAAAGGCTAGTACAAAGACAGCAAAATGCACCTCCATGCAGTTTTCTATCCCAAATCCTTTACTGAGGAGTGCCCACACTTTGCTTTGTGTTGGGCACATTGTCAACTTTCACCAAAAATTATGACAAAACTGGAATGTGGATTAGATCGAAAGTTCATCTGGCTTAATATCTTTTCTCTGGCAACACCATATGTCTGGTGGGAAGTCATGGAAGTCTGTGTAAGGGTGTTAGGCAGTGATCCCTTGCATCCAATGCTCAACGTTCTTCTGGTAATCTCTCCTTTTTCTTAAGGATCATTATGTGTCTGCAACTTTATATTTGATGAACCTCGACTCCTTTTACAAAGGATAGATGTTAATAGTGTTTTAATCCTCTGTGTCTTTTGGGGCTGTTTTCTACTTACTGCTGCTTACCCACATGAGAAAAAGGCTTGCTTGCAGCTAAATGATAACAGTGGATTGACAATGCAAAATACTGCCAAAAACACTTCACTGCTGATCTGCTAAGTGTTACTTGCTTCAAGAGAAGGTAAAAACTTCAGGATGGAAACAAGACTCATCAGTTGTCACTACTGTTTTCTTACTTTCTGTAGTCCTCTCCAGGGAAGATTATGTGAAAAGCTAGAAACCACAAATATCTGTGTTTTGACAGGTTAGGTAAATGTCATAGTCTTCCTGTGAGTCTTGCCTTACTGTCTCTCTCTTTTTTTTAAATCTTTTCTGTTTCTCATGCTCTGTTTCTTTTGTGTTTCTTATATTTTAAAACTTCTACATTGAAAGAGTCTATTTTCTATAGACCATTAACAGAATCCTAATGCACAGGCCTTCAGAGAAATCATGAACTCTGAAAAATCAGCATCTGAAGAATCATAATTTGAATAATCAAGAATAGTTCCATATATTTTTTTTTTTTCAAACTGGTTGTTCAGAGGAGACAGTTAATTCATTTTTTTATCCGTAATAGCAAATAGAAAGGCTATCTTATTGAGAAAAAGATAGCTGTCGAAATTACAGACATTTCTGCTATACAGAGACTATACTTCTGTGTGTACACAGTTTTTTTGTTCACAGCTCAGTCAATATCACAGGTATTCACCATCACAAAGCAGGTAAAGGGCACTAGGACTTGTTGATGCTTTTTGTATCCATAGGGTACCTGGAGATTTGCTGGCGATACAAGTACAGTTAAAAATAAATGAATGCAATAGTTGCAGATCCATCTCCAGACATGAGTTTTCTTGGGAGACAGCTTAGACAGCCTTACAAAGTCCCTCCAAAATCAGACATCTATGACTAAGAAATGGAAAGAGCAAAGTTTGCTTCAACCTGAAGAGAGGCTTTGAGGCAACAGTGAAGTCCATGTTTGACAATTCATTGAAAAAGATATGAACCTGGTTATGGGTACAGATACTGCAAAACAGCAGTATCTTAAATGAAGGTATTTAAGATTTTTTTAACTGCCAGATCATTGATTCACAGAATCATTCAGGCTGAAAAAGAGCCTTAAGATCATGGAACCCAAGTGCTAAACCATCACTGCTGAGTCCATCACTAAACTGTGTCACATTTACGTGTCTTTTACATCCCTCCAGGGATGGTGACTCCACCACTTCGCTCAGCAGCAGGTTCCAATGCCTGGAAACCCTTATGGTGAAGAAATTTTTCCCAGATCTCCCTTTTGAAGACCAACTAGGGTTTAGCAAGTAAACCTTTGAACGCTATCTTGCAAGGCCACCACAGCACCACAGGCAACTGTGTTGGCTGAGCTAACAAGTGGGTTGAGTAAGGGAATGCCAATGACCAGGGCAGTGTAACAGCAAATACATGAATATATCAAGGGAGTATATAAAAAGCAATGTTAAACACTATTAGATATTAATATATTTAATATTTTATCTATTAAAAGCTAGAAGAGATTAAAAAAAACGATTTAGTGTTGCTGGTTAGTGGCTCTCCTGAAGAAGATGAGAGCTCCAGCAGCTAACAATATTGGTTTTGCATGTCAAATACTGGGGATCACAGCTTTCGTATGAGTGAGCTGAGTTTTATCTCTGAAGCACTGGTGTGTAGCACAAATGGCCATATTACTAAGATGCACTGAAATTTTAAAACCATCTAAAACCACTCATGCATCACATGAAGTTTTCATACACATGGCCACCTGCATTTGGATCTGGATTTAGTACATGGGGCAAGCTCAAGAGATGGTCATGACAGCCCTCACAGCAGTGGGACACAGAGCCAGAGGCTGTTGAGGACTTGAATACTGAGTGCTCAGCTTCAATGGTTCAGGGCTGTGGAATACCAGGACCAAAGGATCTTGTTGCACAGGCCAGGAAGGATGATTCAGGAGGATGTCCCATCTTGTGGGAAGGCAGACATCCTGGGAGCGAGGACTAGGAAACGCTGCTGTGAAGTAGGAGATGAAGGTGCAGGGGAAAGGGTAAAGAGATTTGAAAGTGAGTATGCTTTCTGGAATTGGGGTACCACTGCTGTCCCTGTGACCTCTAAGGACAATATCTACTGTGGGACATATGGACTGTTCTAGTATTTCCAATAATGAGTCTTACTTTTTAAGCAAACACACCATGGATAAGAAAGCAAACAGGAGGCAATGTGTAAGAAAACAAGGGGTAATGTGAATCCTGCCAAGCACTGAGGAAGTGAAAGGGTTGTTGGGCTACTTGAGCACTGAGACAGGGAGGCCATGTAGTGTTTAAGGAAACTCAGAGCTTTACAGTACATCCAACTTCTCTGACAGTGCCAGGCAAAGCTCTGGGACTTCTCAGAATCTTCAGTATCTTTTATAAAACAGTGCTACCAGACAAATTATGTTTGTGCTGCTTACTGCCAAAAGCAAACACTGCAGCCACCAGTCCCTCTGGCTTGGTCCCTTCTAGATTTTCTTGGTTTCTATCTACTGTTGTTAAAACATCTGCTGAGTGGGAAGCAGAGAACTTGTTTTATTTGGGAAGATGTTGAGAAAAATTGGGCATCTGCATACATCTATGGCTTGGGGTGCCAATTATGCGTGAAAATACCAAAGTGATAAACACCAATGTGATAAAACCACAGGAGCAGAAAGAGGAACATGTAATCCTGAATGACATGGATTTTGCATTACTTGGCACATTCCATATATAACATATAACACAGTGTCATTGCATTCAGCACCACCAGCTAGGCTGAGAACACCTAGACTCCAGCTTGAAAGGAAACAGGCCTAGAAATCTCTTATGCCAGTTGGGATTTAAAACAGAAAATGCAAGAGATGCTTCCAGAATGACATGTTCAAAGCTGTTGGGCTGGGGGTTTTTGAGGTCTTTCTAGCTGGTTCTGGCTTCTGTATGACTTTTCCCTGCTGCAAAGCTAGATTTGCCTCAAAAACTTTCCCCCTGCTTGATGCCCTGGTAGTTCTGTTTACTAGCATTCTGACATTTGATCACACTTGATTGTCATGGATTTTTACAATGTGAAAGAATCCCAGGTGTTCAAAACATAAATACAGAAAAAGAATGGCCTCAGCTCCAGAAAAGCAGGCAATACAATATTGCCTTGTGACCTCAGGGAGTTTGAGTTTTCTGGGAGCTGTGAGAGGACAAGGAAGTTCTAGACAGGGCAACTGCTGGGAAGGGAAATTATGGCTATTTTCTATAACTAGGGATGTAACTGAAATCTAGGAAATGCTTTCCCAGTATTTTATTGATGAGGTCCACTGACTGCCTCACTGAATCTGGTCCAGAACTACTTTGTGCATCTCGGTATGTGGCTGGAGGAAAAATGCTTCGGGAGCTCCATTGTTAATCACGATTTCAAATCATTATGAGTATTTTGACATTCATTCAGTAAGCCTCTCCCAAATTCAGTTCCATGAACTGCTTTTTGAGGAAAATGAGAAAAAGAGAATCCAGTATGCAGCTGAGTGCAGTGCCAGTGACTGCACCCTGCACTGACAGATGTAGAGTTAACATGGATTCAGCTTTTACCACCGCCTACAAAACTGCTTTTTAACTAATTGAGTATAGAAAGGAGGAACATGGCTGAAAACACTTTCCTAACTTTTGCAACAATTTCTGAGGAAAGACTGTTGTGCAAAAGGTTTCAGTAGCTCACTACTATGACAGTGATGGTTACCTGGTGTAACACCAGGTGTAGTGGTCAATGTTTCACCTGGTTTATCAGCAGAACTGCTGTTCGTGGCAGCATGATCTCTGCCAGGGAATGGCTGCATAATCCTGAAAATATGCGCAGTTTCAGTTGCTAATTGCTAGAGAAGGGTAGTATTAAGTGAAGAACTGAAATGCTTTTAGAGATATTGCTGATTTACAATGAGACTTCTGTCTTTGGCTTCATTTTACTTTGACTTATGTAAGCCATGTGTTTATGTGGTCTTCCAGCTGCTATCAGATTTCTCATGGCCCAGTGATAAAGTAAATGCAATTGGTAGTGCTATGCAAAGTTTCAGGGGAAAGCAAATAAAACAAATGAAATTTGAAAAAAAACCATCCAAACCACAACAAAATGATATTAAACTCTGTTCATGGACTTTCCCTACTTATCTGCAAGAGTTTTTGAAAACTAACTAGTGAAAATTTATGGGGTGCAGAGGGAGATGAAAGAAAAAAAAATATTCACAGTGAATCACATGAATTTTAGATTTTAGCAGATGAAAATCACAGCTCAACTTCTGGAAGTGGGTTTTTTTTCGTCAGAATCTGTCCCACATGTTCAGGCTTCGGAAGCAGAGACGTTCCCAGGGCCTCCAGGAGAGGGTGTTTGCAGAATACATTTGAAAGAACACTTCTGCTTCTCTGCTGCAAAAAGTGTCAGTGGAGCTGACTCTTGGCTTGCCAGGATAATGTGAGATTTTCTTAAAATTCTGTCACTTGGAATCCAGCTCAGCCAGGTCATTAGTTGGCAAAAATCCTGGCAGCTGCACTGAAGTCAATGAGCAGTTTCGCTCTGTAAACAAATGCACAGTCCAGTGCTGACAGTTTATTCTTCTCATTGCAACAAAAGAATATATGAGAAGAAACTGTGACTTAAGTCTCTGTTTAAAACTATAAAGCCTATTTATTGATGGTCCCTGTGTGAGTGCTAATAATTAATTGTAAGACCTGCTATGCTACTCTATATGCTGCAGAAACTCAGGGATGAGACTGGGGACTCAGGTCTGTGGGTAATTTCTGAGGGCTGCAGTGATGATAGAGTTGCTGGGCAATGCAAAAGGCTCCCTAAAACAGCACTCTAGGAAATATGAACTTACAGGTGTGTTTAGCCCTGTTTCTTAATAGCATTTTAAGCATTTTCTGGACAGAGAGATCTTTGAGCTGTGATCTTTTTTTTTTTTTTTTTTTTCCAGGAGACCTGAAAACTGTAAGCTAGTAAGTGTAAATTATTGTAGGCAAAATGGGTAGACTAAGGGAAAAAAAGGGATGTAATTCCCAAAAGGCAATAGATCACTGTTTTCAATTCTACTTCAGCAGCACAAAGCAGCTGTAAAAATGCTCCAGCTAGAGTCTGATGGCTATCTGTAAAAGAGGGATAATGCTACTCTCAGGCATTCAAACTAGAAGCAAAGGAAAGAAAGTTGCTTGGCTGAAGACATGTTCAAGCTACCAAAGAGATATGGGGGATTTCTGGCTAAAGAACCCCTCCTGTTCTTTCATCTTGAGTCTTGGGTCTGCAGATGAAAAGCTATCACAGGTCTCTACAAGCCACTGAGGGCTGAAGGGGGAAACCTAACATGGCAGCAGCTTGAAGCATAGCCAGTCTTCTCACCTGCAAAATAATCACCCTTAAAATCCTTTTTCTTACAAATTTCTTCCACTCCAGCTGTTACTGGTTGAAGGTCTGTCCTCCTACCCGCATGCCACATGGCAATTGTCCCCTGGGTACCAGGGCTGAAAACAGTCCTCTGTCTAAAATTGTGAGGCAAGACAAGTGCTCTTTCCTTACCAGGAAAGGAACAAACAATGGGTTTGTGTTGTAAATGGGTCATTATTTCCTCGGATGAAGAGGTTTCACATTGTAGATGGTGGAACTGCATAGCTGTGCAGCCCTGACTTCTTAAATATGTTATTTTTTACTGGCTTTTGTTTCAAGAGCATCAAATGAAAGTAAATCAGAAGTAGTCTTTTGTAAGTGACAGATCCAACATTGGAACAAAAAGGTTTTTTTCCTTCTTGGAATCAGTTTGGAACAGTGAGGAATGTGTTGAGTATGAAGTGTAATAGAAAAAATTATGGGCACATTTGGATGACCTCTTGCACAGTGTAATACAGACATTATTATTTTACTTTACCTGGTGTTGAGGCAAATCTTAATGCACTCAATGAAAACCACTATATTTTCTAGAGGGCTTGGACCTTTGTCATCCCAGAAACCCTGGGGATCAGGGCGGGAGCTGACTGAGGACTTCTGTTTCCAGGAAGATGAGCCAGACTAGTATTCTCATATTTGTAGACCACAATGGCTGTGACTTTTGTGAACAATAATAAATATGCTCAGTGCTGCTAAGTCAGCTGTATGATGATCTTCCACCCACCAGGTGGTAAGATTGGCCTTATGTATCTTCACCATTTGCTGCTCCTCTTTGCAGATTACTTCAGTAACTTCTTCTCATATTTCTGCATGTGCATTATTTCTAGCAAGGGTCTGAGCCCCACTTATGATGCAGTCACTATTTCTGGTGGTGGGATCACTTGTCTTTTTAAAAAAAATGGTATGACATACAGGTATATGCAGGGTGAGAGTAAGAAACTTGACATCAACACAGATGGGAAAATGTTAAACCACCTTAATGTTAAACCACCTTAATTCCTTCTGTGCTAAAAGAACAATGTTTATGACCTGTATGACATGGAGTGAAGACAGTAGGACTTCTTCTCTTCCACATCTACCCCTAAATTCTTTGCACTAAACGGCATGGCGTGGCGAGGAGTGGCCAAGGCAGCCAATGACAGTACAAGGTACTGTGTGCTGGTGAAGACCTGGAGCAGCAGGGGGTTAATATGCAAAGACTCCAACATGATAACTGTTGGCAAGAAGGCATAAAAGCAGAAAGGAAACTTGACTTGTGGAACACTGCAGTGCATTGTCTGATAAACTGAGTATCTGAATGACACAAATCTGAGCTGGACAGATTCTGAGCCTCCAAAGCTGTAACTTCACAAGAAATCTTTAATGAGCTGATGATGAAGGTAAACAAGTCAAGTGTTCCCCATAAATTGCACAGGGAAGCTAACGAAGCCACAATTTCACCTTAACAAATTGTAGGTGCCTTTCATTCCTATATGAGACAGCCCTGGAATTCTTTATTCTGACTGGAGTTTGATACACTATTTCACTTTTGTCTGAGGGTTTTTCATTTTGGTCTCTGTGACACTTAAAATTCTCTTGAGTTCAAATCCTTCACTGACTCGCTGTTACTCAGAAAAGTACCATGTATTAATTAGCAGACTGTGATGCTGTAAATCATGACCTTCCTGTCCTGGGGACTTCCTGCACAGAAACACATGCTCTATAGACTCTTCTTTCAACTGTAAAATGAAAAGAGCCCTGCAGTCCTGCACAAAAAAAATAAACCCCATGGCAGCAGTAAGCTATCTGTGAACACCACTGAGTCTGCAGATTGTTCTTTTTGCTATACAATTTAATGCATTTACTGCATATTTAAATAAATGCTATTTCATTATCTATTTAATACACAGTAGTGCAAGTGGCGCCCCTTATAATGATTCATCTTAGGTTTCTACAGTGAAAGACCACAGCAGTAATTTTCCTTTAATGTAATTCTTATAAAAATTCCTTTTTTCAGGAAGAAAATTTATCAATAAACACACAACAGTTATAGCCTCCCTCTAAAGCTTGTTGATCTCAAGAGAAAATATCATTAAAAGCAGGAACATTTGAATCATGCCTCTAACAATGAAAAAGGCCTATATCATGGCTGGACCTTTCTCTTTCTGTGGTTTGGTGTTGCCAAAGCTCATCTGCAGCTACTTGTCAGACAGTTCTAATACAAGCAACACAAAGTATTTAACTGATATAACTGACCACAAGGCTCCTAAATTAATTGATATTTTCATAAATCAGAAACAAGAGGTTGCATCCTTATGTTTTATACTTTATGTCTAGAAGCAGAAAACCTGTGTGATCGTACATACTGAATTCCCGAGTAACAAAATCTCAGAAGTACCTTGCCTGGTTTATTCAAAGTGCTTGGTTTTGTTATAGAATGATGGACAGCTCATAAAAGCAAGTGTTCAGACACTGGACTGGGAGAAGAGCAGTGATTTCTGAGGTCA
>JAWWEU010000091.1:11036970-11069848 GCA_035583155.1 Acropternis orthonyx
TAAGGCTGAGATAAACATATTGTTTGTTTCTACAACACAAAGAGAAAGGAATTGCTGGATGGGACTTATCAGAGTGACTGTAAGTGTCTGCACTGTATTCCTTCAGGCACATATGTTTTTTGTGTGACAAAACCATCATGTATGGCAGAGAGAGGTAGGCACTTTCAGGAAATTGTTTAGGTCATATTGCCCTAACCAAGTCCCTTAACAGCAGCTCCATGTGCCTATCTGTCCCAACCAACTGCAAAAGCACAGCAGACTGCGTAAATCATATATAATGTCATCACTGCAGGAATGTAAAGTTAGGAGAGATGATGCAGTGACATTGCTGGTGATGAGACCCACAAGAGTAGCCCTTTTCTTGTTAAATGAACCTCAATAGGTTTGATATTTTCTCTCAAAATACAACACAGAAAGTGGTCAAGGGGTATTTTGAAGGAAAAGTGAACCAGAGAAGTAAAAATATAACCAGAGTAAATTAACAGGTGCAGTTACTCAAGTGTATATTAAAGACAGGAAAGAAAAGCTGACACCTGTCACAAAAGTCACAATGGTTGGACAGCACCTGAAAAGCTCATTATAATGTTGAAAGAGTAAGAGTTCTAGTAGAAAGAAAGGCCAGGTGTTGGAACACCTTATAGAAAACCTGTCCAGCTCCTTGGCTTCTGCTGCTGTATGCTTTCATGCTGGCATGTTTGAAATATTTCTTCTGTCCTCTGAGCTTCCACAATTATTTTGCCTCAGATAATCCGAGCTACTCAACATGCTCAGGACTTCATGGTGCATCTCCAATATGTGCTCTTGCAAGAAAGTCTGAAAACAAAGTCCCTGTTTCAAGTCCCTTTGACACTAAAAAACCCCACTCCCTGGGCAGGTCCTGCAGTATCACTTCTCATGAGTGGTTTGGCAGAGAAAGTAGTTTTCTTTCTATAAACTTATGATTGGACCTACCAAAGAATAAATTATACTTAACTGAGCAATCTGGTGTAGTGGAAGGTGTCTCTGCCTATGGTAAGGGGGGTGGAACAAGACAATCTTTAAGGTCCCCTTCCAACCCAAACCATTCTGTGATTCTATGATGAGACCAGCCCAAAGGCAGGCTGCTGGTCATGACTGTAGTCTGAATATCTGACCTTGTAAAGAATCAACTCATACAACAGTGTACCTCGTTTGCCAGGCACTCTGACAAAGAAGAATGTTGTAATTTCTTTTGTGCATTCGAAGATGTGACATTAGAAGAAAAATTGAAATAAGCCTCTGTGATTCAGATGTGAGAATGGATAAAAGCAGATGAAATGATCCAAACACAATGTTCTTCTCTTTTTCTATCCACTCTATCTCCAGACAAGCTTTTAAACTTCTTTGCCATGTATTGTGGAGAGCTTCCTAAGGGGTAATCAGGACATGGATGCAACTTCCACCTGCATAGGGAGCATGTTCATCCTGGAGCTATCCTCTTGTCCTCAAACAGCAGGCTGAATATGGTCCAGGCTGAATATGGAACACAAAAGGTGTGTTTGCCAGTTTCCAGTGGCAAGAGGTGACATGGGGGTGCAGGGGAGGGGGCAAAGAACTGTCCCAGAATGCCCATTATCTTAGAAGAACTAGATTTTAAGATGGCAGGACATTAGGACATTGCTTCAGTATCTCTGCAATTTATTGGCTCCTGTTGCAGTTCTTGCTGTAAAAGGTCCCCTGAAATGTGACCCAATGAAGGGGATAGCCAGCTCTGATGGATTCTGCAGGCATTTGGCTTTAGTGAGCTACCCTTGTTAAGATCCTTACACAAAGTACATACCAAGTTCCCCAAATTCAAGACATATTCCAGGAACTTAATTCTCCTTCCTTGCACTGCTTGCCTTCTGTTCTTGTTTGTCTTGCCTCACTGGCTACTCCTGCTTTCAGTAGCTTGACAATATTTCTTCATTCTCTTCTATATCATTAGTGCATTTAAAGGTCCAATTGAGCTCTAATTCTGTCCTTTCTGACTGTTCCCAGCCTCAAATGGGATTTGCCATTTATGGCTGACAGCCTGAAGAAATTACATGTCTTATATCACCTCAAGAAAGTTGCTTCCCTATTTTGGCCATTGTTTTTTAAATAAATTTCAAAAGCACAGTACAAAGGGCACATGCATACTGAGAGTAGCAGAATAATTCTTAGAAGTACATTTAAATTAAAAAGACTATTTCTGCCTCCTGTTGCATTCTTTTTGAAATGAGTCTCCACTACTGAAAAGAAGATCATAAGCAGATCTGGGAAGAAAACTCCAAACATAAAATATTTCAATCCCATATAAAATGCTTTAAGTAACTAACTAAAATGTGGTGCTTGTCCCTCTGTGACTGTTGTGTCCCAAAGATTTCCTAAACCCAAGCTTTAATTCTTAGAACTCTGAATAGGCACAGCTCCAGCCTTGTGTGAGTGAAGCTTAAACCATTTCATTTTCTATTATAACTGCTCTTTCAGACTAAGACTTTGGGGGCAAATGCATGAATGGAATAAATGAACTGTTTTGCAGCTCAGGTAATGGCAGGGAATCATCTTCTTCCCTAAAATTTACATTGTCTTATTCCCACAATGGGAACTGGTAAGTACTCAAAAGTTTAGATCTGGTCCATGAAACAGAGAAGAGCTTGTCTAGGAAAGGAACTGACTTAATGGAACCACTGAGTTACTGACCATGAGTTGGTGGTGTTTCTGTTCTGGACCAAGACCTGTGTTTGCAACACCTGACATATTCTAACACTCTGCACTCAATTTTGTAACTCAACAGCCAAGCTTTGCAGTAGAGTTTTAGAATAATTTGATTTTCTTGCAGTTGCAGAAGTTTCCCAACACCTGTTTTAAAAGCTCCATATGTGGTCACAATAATAATGCTGAAAAACAGAATGCAATCTGATGCAGTTTGATTTGATGGATGAGGAGATGCACATGCAACGAGTAGAGAACTAACCTCATTTTTGAGCCAACATTATGGCTCACACAACAATATAACAGATATGCCTGAAGCTGGGGAAATTCAGCTGAAATCTCTCACTTGCTTGTTCAGAGTGCTTTGAATAAAACATATACATTGATTCCTAGACTTTTGTGTGTTACATTGATAAAGATATTCATGTAATATTCACGGTATTTTTTTTCTGGGAGGGGAAGGGAAGATTAGTAGAAGCAATTTGCTTTAAGCCGTAAATCAATTTTAGAATGCCTCAGGCCAACCACAAAAATTATTGTTCTTAGTTTGAAATATTCTTGATAGAAACAATCTAGTTAACATTGAAGGAAGTGAGTCAGACAAAGTCAAAACTGTATGGCCATTAGTCTGAATGCAAGGTTCTGTTGTGTAACAGATGGAGCTTGGCCTTTGCTGTCTGGAGGGACATATGTAACATTCATTTACACAGTTTACAAAATCAAAATATATGTCCAGTTCTTGAGTTACTGAAATTGGTTTTTATAGTCGCACAATATTGTATCAATTCAGTGACCATGGTGGATGATTTCCTGTACAAGCAGTGAGGTCATAAGTATAAAATTGTGGCTAATACAACCCCACCTTCACTGCAGAAAGGGCCACATGAACAAGGGAAATTTGCTGTTGTCACCCTGTCCCTTGCAGTGACTGTCAGGTGAAGAGGATGCTCTTGTGTCACCTGCAGCCACCTATTCTCCCTGCAAACCATTCTGCCACAAAAAGAATAGTCTTACAAAATGACTGGACTTAAATTCCAACTGAAGACCCCTGGGAAAATGGTGAGAGAAGATGGAGGCAGTACTGGAAATCTGAGCTCTTTGCAGATGGGTTGTCTACAACATTATTCATCTCCTTCTGTGACAGCTCTCCAGCAGAAACAACACTGCAAATCAAACCCCTGACTACTTGTAAAGCGAATTCCACTGTTCTGATGCATAAGGCAGGATTTTTCAAAATATTTCAGTTCTACGTTCCATTTTGCATTCAGTTCATTTTGCCAGTAATGCCTTTGCCAGTATTACCAGTTAAATCCTACCCAGAGAACATCAATGGTTTTATCTTTGAGCTGTGCCGTTGTTTTGTTGGAGCAGATCTCATGATGACCCAAAACATCCAACTGATCAAAACAACTACTGTCAAAGGGTCTTGGATCTGAACTCAAACCCTTAATCTGCATGTAGAAGTCATTTTCCTTCTCTGCAGTGGGCAACACCAAAATATTTCACTTTCCTCCTCACCTTCAATTTTTGAAATCCTTCCCCCTACACTTTTATGGGTGTTCAAAGGTCTTCTCTTGCTGAACTACCCTACTGAAATGCCATCAGGTGGTAATTACTTGTAGTGTAACCACTGCTTTCCACAGAGACTACTTAATTATTATAAATTATGCAGCAGTGAATTTTAAGTGTAAAGAAGAAAAGTCTGAGTTAATAACAACAGATATGCTTTACCTTTGGGTCATGTATTCCAGAAAGTTCTTCATAGATCTTCTCTCCTACCATGACAGCAGCCAGGTTGGCTGTGTATGTGGACAAACAAAACAGGCAGAAAATAGCCCAGAGATTCATTAAAAATCTTCCAGTCCAGCATTTGGGGGGTTTGATGGCAGCTGTTCTTCCAAAGAGGATCGCATAGCAGACATTCAGGGCAGAGGAGAAAGAGAAGACTTTGTTCCTATTCCTTCCCCTAGGGGTCATGCCAAAAGGGCTTTTCCACTCATATAAGGTGAGGAATATAGCTGTGATGTGAAGAGCGACAAATATCCCCAGCCACATAGTCCAGTGAAGTGGCCACATAAAGGCTCCAATAGGAGCTGCCGTGTCCCTGGTCCTCACCAGGATGCCCAAGCTGGTTGAAAAGAAAGGGCTGGTGAAATCAATCACTTGGCTGCGGGCAGTGTTGATGCTAAATGATGTCACTGCCATGTGAGCTGTCCCAGAAAGAAGGTCTCCCACCAGCCATGTCCAGTGGCCATTCTTCCAAGCTCCATATTTTCCATCACCAACAATGTACAAGTCAAAATCAAAATTCATGTCCTCAGCCAGCTTCTCGAGCAGGTCAATGCAGTAGCCATAGCAGCACTTCTTCAGCTGAATGGGAACGGTGTCATTCTCCCCCTGGAGGGTTTCAAACAGGTTATCCAGCACACCTGAGTCATTGGTCAAGGGGTCCAGGCACAGCTGCCCTGCTGGGCAAAGACCTTCATCATCGACATCTCTTGTAAAGACAAACGGATGCTCAATCAGAGTCACCACTCTGAGGTGCAGCCGGGTAGGGTGTTGCATGTGACTTTTGTGCCTCTGTGCCTGTTCTGGCCATATCCCATAGTCCATGATTATCTTTCCTTCTTGCCAGCTCCCCAGACGTGTCCACATTGGGTTCCCGAGAGGGTCGTGCTGCAGATTCCAGATGAAGAAGTTGTTTTCTGAGCTGACAATGGAGGAGCCCTTCACCTTAATGCGGCCACTGAGGCCATCAAAAGTTGTGTTGGCTAAAAACCTGTTGGAGAGAGAAAGCAGAGTAACCAGAAGCAGACAGCTGAGCCACGAGTTTATGTTCCAGAGAATAGATGGATATAGTGCTGAACATCTGGATAGCCTTCCTATGGCACAATGAACCAATCACATAATTTATGACAGAAGCACGTGGCAATGCCCCCCTAATGTAAATGAAAACTCCTCAGGAAAGATATCCTTTTTGCTTACTAGAAAAAATGAGTAAGAAAACTAATATTTTTCAGTTACCATTTCCTCATAAATTGATGAAACATAGGTTAATTCTAAACTGAACTCACCAGATCTGTTGTCAGGTTCCTAGATAAAAATATATATGAAAATGGAAGAGTGGTAATTATGTATGAAATGTCCTTCCAAGAAAGATGCTATAATCTCAGTAAGATCTACCTTACATAAGAGGGGATACTGAAGTGCTGTCAACAGCTTTCAAGCACTCTCAAGTGAACCAATCTGGATTCAAAACCGCAAATTTGGCATTGGTAAATCACTGTTAGCCACTTCAGAATAAAGTAAGGAAAGAAAGTGAAAGATTGCTGCTCTAGGACAGTCAGTTTTAATTCTTATGGAAAAAAAACAAACACCAAAAAAGTTTTTTTTTAAAAAAACATACAAAAGTAATGTTATTAAAAGTGCCATGCTGTCACTGTGGCAGATGTCATGAAGTGTGCCAGTTTTTCACTGAACATTTTGCACGGAGAACGCTGAGCTTCTACTACTCCAGATATTCACAATAAAGTTGAGTATTTCCTTTGTATCGGAAGGCAGTGTTTGCTAGTAGTTGTCCTTCCTGTATGTTGAATTCAGATTCTGGAACACCATTATCAAAGAGGCCAAAATGACATGGATAAAGGAGCAGGGAACTCAGGAGGAATTAAATGTTAGAAGCAGAAAATCCTTTTTAGTGCAAGCACCATGACCAGCTGAACTGCATGCTGTTAATAGGAAAGCTGCTACACATTTTGCAGTGGCTGTATAAGTCTTAGTATGGTGTTTCCATTAAAAACAACTGAGTTAAATTGCTGTTAATATGGTGTAAGGTAAGTCATGTGCATTTTTCCCAGTAAAAGGCATTCAGAAGACAGACTATTTAACTGCTGTAGCAGAATATAACACCTCACATTAGTCCTGAGAATTGGATGAAAGTAAGTGTTGAAAGAAGTATAAAGGCTATAGCTGTCATTCCAGCCTCAATAAGCAAGACATAAACTTTTAAGTGCTGTTAATTGTTTATCAATACTTACAAAAGATAAAAAATAACCTTAAATTGATTTGAAAAGGATAAATCGATTCTAAGTGTGCGTGCATGCATACTTCTACCCAGTGTCTACCCTTTGTTTTGATAAATTTTCACAATTTTTGATGGAGTTTCAGCAGATAAACTATCAAAGTCATATAAAATTTTACCCTTATGAAATGAATTATTTTAAGTAAGTATTTTAGTTTTGAGTGTGGTTGTGTGTGTGACAGCCTTTTCTGAGACAGCTTCACAATTCTTCTTATGCAGTCTCTTTAGAGGAGGTTGAGTTTGGAGAAAGATGATACAGACGATACTCTCAAAACCAATTGATCTCTCTCTACATGTGTTAATCTGGGCCTGGGAATTATGCCTAAAAATGCATATATATAAATATAAATGTTTATCAATTATAAATGTGGTTCTCATATTTTAAATCCCTCACCCTTTAGTCTAGTGTTAACTAAGTTATACCATAACTTCACTGATAAGTGGTGTCTGTCCCTGTTTGCCCAGACTCCTCCTCCTATCTTTCCTTCCTGTCTGATTGCGTAGTTCCATGTTTGTGTATGCAAACACTATCAAGACAAAGTTTATAGGAGAAGGCAATCTTAAGCACTAAAGAAAGGTTTATGTGCCCATAAACTTGTTTGGGTTTTACCTCTCTTATTTTTATCTCTCCCAATCTCTGTGAAAAATTGTGCAACTCCTTTACAAGTCCTGCTGGGCGTACATGCTGAAGCCTTCACTGTGACAGTAACATTAAAACCATTCTGTGTGTGTAGATGGGTCTGTATGAAACTTCTTTTTTTTTTTTAAGAATTATATGTAAAAGACTGTTAGCAGTTCACAAAAAGCCAAGACTGGAGGAAACGAGTCCTCAGGTGGAATAAGCTGGTAGAGTTCTGACGAAATTTGGCCCCATGTTGCTAATACAGCACACTCTGGGTATTACAGTGCTGCAGAGCAGGTGCTTTGGGAGTAATTGAAGTTGTGGAATAATGCATTAGATTTATTTTCTGAAGGTGGAATGAAAACAGTGGAATTTATGCACTGTGTTCTCTTTCACTGTAGAAATAACTGTGCCCAGGAGGGTGAAAGAGGCCCTCCGTACCTGTCCTGTGGCTTTGTTAGGAGCAGGTACCTGAGAGATTTAGTAGCATGTAAAATTATGACTTCACTACCTTACCAAGTTAGTGTCTTACTTTCACAGCTGATTTGCATGTTCTATATTTTTCATAGTGACAGGACATGGATCAAAATAAGTGATGGGAACCATGTGGGAGAAACACTTTAACAACACTTTGTTTTATACGCAAGCAGCTGTGGCTGCTGAGCATTTGCATGCGCTGTATGGAGCAGCAGTGAAATCCATGCCAGGGACTTAAAAACTCCCTTACTCGATAACTTTAGGAAACAGATAAGAGGATCTGACTACGCTACTTAGGCTAGAAATCTCTAATGTGAATCTTTGGGAATTACAAGTGCTGAGTTTTGCTCACATTGGGAATATCTGAGAAGTACTGTTTCAGTAGGGCTACTGATAGATTTGTTTGGAAAGAGAGCCTGTACAAATCTCAGAAGGTGAAGGGCCAGATCCTTGAGTCTGACAGCTGAATCAATTTCCTTGATGCTGGGTCAATACATGTGAGCTGACAGTCTGTGATAACTGCATCAAAGCTCTACTAGAGTCACTGCAGTTTGAACACAAGACCGTAAGCCATTTGCTCATTTTAGCTTTATTTGTTTCTCGTGTGCTTTTTTGTAAGAGCTGCTCATTAGGTCTTTGGCAGTACCACCGTTCTCCAGCAGCAGTTACCTCTGTAGTATGTTTAAGAATGATTTAATGAAATTGTTTTATTTTCTTTCAAGCTTGGTGACTTGGTTGGTCCACATCTTTCTTGAGAAGCTTACTGGAGGCAAGAACTAGAATTGGCTACTGAAAAGAGAAGGTTCTGGGGAGACCTTGTAGTAGCCTTCCAGTACCTAAAGAGGCTCAAGACAGCTGGAGAGGAACTTTTTACAAGGCCAAGAAGTGACAGGATAAGGGGGAATGACTTTGAACTGACACAGGGCAGGGTTAGATGGAATATTAGGAAGTAATTCTTCCCTGTGAGGGTGTTGAGGCACTGTAGCAGGTTGCCCAGAGAAGCTGTGGATGCCCCACCATTGGAAGTGCCAAAGGCCAGGTTTGCCTTTGGTCTCAAGTGATCAAACTGCAGTGACTCTAGCAGAGCTTTGACGCAGTTATCACAGACTGTCAGCTCACATATATTGATCCAGCATCAAGGAAATTGATTCAGCTGTCAGACTCAAGGATCTGGCCCTCCACCTTCTGAAATTTGCACAGATTTTCTTTCCAAACAAATCTATCAGTAGCTCTGCTGAAACAGTACTTCTAAGATATTCCCAATGTGTCTTTGAGCAGGCCGGTCACTATAGTAGAAGGTGTCTCTGCCCATGGCAGGGTGGGTAGAATGAGATGGTGCTTAAGGTCCCTTCCAACTCAAGCCACTCCAGGATTTTATGGATCTGTGAAATAGCAGGTTGATCAAATTGCCCAAGCAGCAGAGTTAAAGCTGTAAGACTAATTAAAGCTATAATACAAGATAAGGCTGTGAAATTTTAATGCCTTGTTCCATCAACAAGGATGCTCCCATGAGCAGGCAAGAATAGATGAGGGAATCAATCTCATTGTAAGAGGAATGATGGATGGTGACTTTCAACAGTATAATCTTCAGGGACTTGTACATCTATATCCATATCCACACAGATACAAGCATGCTTTGCCATGTACTGGATCATAATTCTGCTCCTGGGTGCATTTAAATGTCTGCAGAGCCAAGGTATGAGATCAGTGTTGGCAATGAAAGCTTTGTCTGTGCCAGAGTGTGGGGCTGCTGTTCATCCACTCTGCAGCGAGGGTAGGTGAAGGTCTGTGCACAGTGCCTTCTCCATCCCTTTCTCCATCCCCACCAACCACAGCTCCAAGGCTACACCTCAAGACAGAGGGGTTCATTCAGAGAGAACAACACCCACATTTGTAAATACTCAGTTAAGCACCAGACAGAAGTTTCATCCTTGGAGGCACAAACCACTTGCCTAAAAGCCCTGGTGTGATGGACAAGGCTGGTCACAGTGAAGCCACTCATCAGTGCATCACACCTGAGAATTTAATGGTACCACTCAGAGTTAATAGTTGTGCTGGTGACACAAACACATCAGTTCTGGCCATCAGGTGTCTGTCTCACTCCTACACTATAAAAACAGCTGCAGTGATTTAGGACAAGGTTTTATCTAACCTGTTATTTAGTCTTTAATGGGGTTCATAAGCACATGCCTAGGGAAAAACAGGCTAAGCATATGATCCTTTGTTTCATTTCCACAGTACCTTTACCAATATGAAGGGACAAAAAATTTCACAGATGTGAAATTACATATTGTCTCCCAAAATATAATAAAAGGTACAGCAGTCACTGTTCATGAAAGGGCTAATAGTTTTCTGTAGACAGCAATGATGATGAATTATTTTTTGTTAATACTTTTAAGTGTTTTAATTTTGCTTTCCTTTTTCTTTATCCCTTCCTTAACCCTCAAAATACTATTAAAAAAACTGCTGTCTTCTTGTTACTTTAAGAAGACTCTTGCTGAGTTTTACCTTTCAGGCCTGACCTAGTTTAAATATCCAAATAATGAGACTAAATTACCATCACAAGTCACTGGAGATATTGCAAGTCAGTCCAGTGTTTATTCCCAAGCCTTGTTTCACTCTTGGAAAGCAGGGAGTTTTTGACCCCTAAGTTATGGATGAGTGGTGACTAAGGAAGTGTTGGGGTCTGAAATGGCTGTGTTTTGAGCAGTGCTGTTAATGCATTACTGGGCAGATGTATCTGAGAAAAAGTTAAGTTTTTTAAAAAAAAGCTGCGTACAAAACGCCTTGAGAACCTTCACCCTAACTCCACCCAACAAAACCTACTGGTTGAAAACCACGTGTATTGGGGGGAAAACATGCAACACTCACTGGATGTAAATTACATGATGAATTCACATAGTTAGCCATGACCTTTTTGTTTGCTTTCAGAAGAAACCATGCATGTTTTCCTCTCATATGTTAAAATCCAGATTATTTCTAGTCATGAACCCCCAGGTAGTTTTGGGAATAACTTCAGTATAGTGACATGCAGCAGAGAGAGCACGCTGTGGTTTTGAGTGCTCTCACCAGAAGCAGCAGCCTCTGAGGTGATGACAGTGCACAGTTTTTATCTGTTTTTCATGGAAGCAAAGCAGCAAAGGCTACACATCTTTATACTATCTGGTTGCTTTGATAGTGCAAATATTCTGAGTTTTGTGTACTTTTGAGTATCTCAAAATGTCAGAGGATTTGCTACTAGCCCTGAATTTTCCCTTTTATGTGCATAAACATAAATAAAAGTTTCAGAGCACAGCCTGTAACCTAGTCTATGTTTACTACATGATCTCTACTTCTGTAGAACAGCATCTTCTTCTGCAACTGGCTTACTCTCCCACTGTGGCTAAGTTTAGGTTTCACTATAAGCAAAGAACCAGGAGGAAATGTGAAACAAACCAACCAACAAACAAAAACAATTAAAAAAAAAAAGGGGGAAAACTTACTTTGACAAATACTGTCCTGAAGTGATATTCCTCTCATCTGTGTCCATACAATTCATTGTACTTGGAATAAGAGCTAGTTCAGGCTGGATCATGGTGGCTGCTGCTACAGCTCTCGCTACCAGCTCCATTGCGTCCTGCACGTAATGCTCAAAGACTGACTGTGTTGTCTTGCCATGGGCAATGAGACCGAGGGGCAAACCTTCTGTCCTCAGCTCTTCCACATTCTGTGAATCCCCAATAACCCAGTGAAGCTCTGGAGGCATCACGCCAAACTGTGTGGTTATTTCAAAAATCCTCCGTGTTTTCTCCATATCACACCCAAACATCACCATGGTGGATGTCGTGTCTTTGATGCTCTCCAGGTAAAGCTGTAAGTAGTTCAGAAGGTCACTGGTTGAAGTGAGGTTTGCTGTGATGTTTATAATGGATCCCAGGTGAAATTTGGAGCTCTGTTGTGTGAGGAAGAGAAAATCTGTGATGTTCCACTCCTCCTGGCATAGCATCAGGCTGAAATTATACCAGTTGTTCAACGCAAGGATTGAGAAAGTGACATCGGCATCAGAACTCAGAGAGTTTTCTAAACTCATCTGCAGGTGAAGAGGATTCTGTGGTTAAAAATATGAAGGGCAGCAGATTAGAAATAAAGTGAATGAGTTTGCTTAACTTTCAGTCACTTCTTTAGTTCAAAGTAACCACCTGTCAACCAAGAGAACTGTGCAAGAAACAGGAAAATTTATACCCACCAAGCTTAAACAGACTGTGATTCATGGACTTCCTCAGCCAGAGTCTGACTCAACCTCACTAGTCACTCCTGAGCCTGTTCCCACGAATTTGTATTTCTTTTGATCTGTTTGTCCTATTGGATTTCTTAGCATTCTCAAGCAAAGATTTCCCTGCTCTGTTAATAGGGGTATGAGAAGTTATTTCCTTACTGCTTGGGTTCAGCCCTGGTTTGTGCCAGACCCATTTACAAACAGATGCTGAAAAGTTCTTTGATAAACAGTAAGAAAAAGAAAGAAACTTCCTAAGTTCTTTTTATTAGGAGTTTTTTTTAGGTAGTTGGGGGCTTTATTTACACAAGCATATGAGAAACGTAAAAAAATGGACCACAATCTATGAACAAGACACATCATGTACTGCCAACAAAACAGGACACAATTGATTCTTTGGTAAACAACAAGTTACTGAATATACCAGAGGCTAAGATATGTAGACAGTGATTTCTGAGCTGGAAAATATTTCATAAATAAGTATTCCATACTAATTTTTTCCATGTCATTGATGATATAACAGAACTTAACCCATTGTGTTTTCTAACACCACAGACCTTGGCTTTATCTTTTACAGAAAAGGAAGATGTGAGCTTAATTCTTCTGTTCTCTGAGGGTGAATATTTCTTCCTTTCTTATTATTTAATTCACTCTTTTCCCTTAATCTCATTCCTCTCCTTTCCCTGGTCCTAAAAATAAAGTTAAATTTTATATGCCATTTTATTAATGAAGAAAAACGTTAAAGAATCCAAGCAATTTCTGGCATTTTGCTATGAAATAATTCTCTGCCCTTCCAAAATGTTTCTATTAGGCTTTCAGTTAGCACATTATACACTGTTGCAACTTTTGGCTTTAGTTGAGAACTTGGCAGTCTTCACTGCAGCTTTCCTAAAAAAATTATATTAATTTACACTACCTTTTCATTCCAGCCATGAGACTATTCAAAAAATGTGATACCTGTTACAGTACATCTTTTGGTTTGTGAGATCTTTGTTGTGAGTTTATGTCAACAATTTTCTGTGTTCATGTCCCTTCAAATTAATATCTTATCCCACATAGGTACCTGTATTCCATCTTTCTATCCATTATATTACTAAACACATTAGGTCTGTTCATCCTTCTCTTACATCTCCAGTACTTCCATGTACTACACAAGGGATCAAACCCTTTTAAAGCTGATATAAAATGATGTCATTTTGGTTTTAATAGCATTTTATTGTTCATTATAGGCTCCAGTTGGTAAGGATTTCAGAAATGTCGTTCTGAATTCGTAATAATACGATAATTGGTCAATTACACTGGTTTTACTAAATAAAACCCTGGGCTTTCCAGTACAGAAAAGTGGTGAAATGACAAAAAACCACAAAACCAAAACCTGTTTATAAAGTAGCAAGCTTTCACTGTGGTAATCTGCAGTTACATGAACTCATCATCTGTTTTCCAGGACAGACAGTTTAAATTCAGAGCCTGATAAGGAGATTTTTTTAATTGAAGGTGTTCTCAGCTCTTTTTGTTAAGTCTTGGGTTTGGTACCTGTGCTTTTTTTTGACACAGACACATGAAAAAGCTAATTAAATGGATCACTGTCCATGATTGATGCACATCATGTATAACCAATAAGACACAAGAGGACTGACTCTTATATTAAGGACAAGGTACTGAACATACAAGAAGCTAACCTGTGCAGAATCTCCGAGTTCTATGCTGAAAAACATTGCCCACTAATTAAAATACATGATTAGTTCAGAGGTAAAAAAGCACTGTGCATAATATATGGGTTTGGGAAGCTGATTTGAGTGAACTAGTCTCTGCAAACTGAAACACATCAAACTTTTTTTCCTGAGGTTATGAGATAGTCAGGTAAATTAACTAGTTTGTCTCTCACTGCAGACAGATGGGAGTAGAAAGGATTTTCCTGTGTCCTCTCTCTTCAAGTATGAACATTTTTTAACATAATGATCTGCCTCGAATCAGCAAAACTTTGCAAACTTTAGTTAATTTGAGTGTTAGAGAAGAAATGAGTTATTCAGTGTACATAGAACATACACTGTGCCCATAAAAATGACAGCACACAACCTGACCATACGCCCACAAGGAGGAGCAAATATCTTCAGTATATTCAGGAGCATAACACTCAGCTCCCAAGAACATTAATACAGGTATTAAGGTAAAAGTTTGGGAATTAACAAACAAAAAATAAAATCTACTGGATGCAGAAAAACAACCATGTGCTAATGAGTGACACAAGTTTGCACTAACACTGTGTCCATAAGTGTTGAATAAAACCGTTCAGGAAACAAACACCAAACCTGAGCATTTACACTGCTTCATTTGTCCTGGGTCTGGTTTTGGCATATGCCAACAAGCTTTCTCATACCCTGCACTGGCAGTTTAGTTCCCAGCACATTCTGGCAAGTAGGAGTATCCAGGAGCATCCCAGTATGGGTAAGATTGAGAGAGCACTGGCTCTCCATCTCACCCAGTAAGTTTAGATCTTTGAAGACCTCTACATCTCCGTGCTAACTCCAGTGCATAAGTGCAGTTTCACATACGCAAGGCAGCTTCTGCTCCTCTACAGCACAGTTCTCCCTGTATTATAATACTTTGAACTTACTTAGATCCACACCTGAGGATCACTGGGCATACCCTGGGTCCAGAGCAAATATAGCACCAAGTGCATGTTATTCAGAGAAAGTGAAACACTGCCTCTGGGCCAGAAAAATGGACACAATTTTACTCAGCATTGCAGGGGAAGGCAGTTTCCAACTGACTTGCAGTTCTCAGGTGCAGGGCTGGACTCTCCTATAGAACTACAACTACAGGATTATTCCTTAGGAGATCCAATGTTGGTCCCTGTCTTACGTGCAACCCACTTGGATGTATCACTGTAGTCCAACAGACTGTTCTTGTAATGAGACACTGTTCTTCACTGAATAGAGGTGTATTTGGGATAACCTGGCTTGGACTGAGCCTGCAATTAAAAGTGCTTCTTGTTGTGAGACCATCTGTGCTTCAGCCGTCACTTTCAGAAGCCCACAGATGCACTGACACAAGCACTTATCAACACTGTGATTTATTGGTTGCTGAATTCCCTGCTAAGGTGCTTGAAAGGTAAACAGTCAGCCCTGAAAAAAAGTAGCAAACACAGTCTCTTTTCTCTGCTAAGTGTATTGGGACTGCAAACCTGTTTTCTGATACAATAATATGCATAAAATTTAGTCATGAGGTGTTACTTCTGCTTAGCTTTTGGCTAATCCTCAGCACACCATCAGAACACTCCTGTAAACGTTGAGGAGGAACAGTAATCAGTGTTTCCTTTGTACTGGGACCCAGGAAAGAGAATGCTTGTTTGGAGATGTTTGGATTTAATACCTTCTTAATTATATTTTGAAAGGTTTATCTGACATTTGTAGGTTGCACTTGAAAAAAACCCAAACTACTCAAGTCACATTTGAGTATACATCCTTTGCCATTACAGTGTTGCTAATGCTTTTACGTATTTTTTATTGATTTGTCTTTCCTTAAAACAAACAATTACAGCTTTTTAATGAGAAACTTCCACAAATTATTTATTCAATCATTCAGTAGTTACTAGTAATTGCCGAGACAGTGTCATTTCATAACAGAGACTTCTGACAACTTAAATGATAGCTTAGATGGGTATAACTTTGCACTTATTATGGCACAGAGATTTATGAGAGAGTATCTATGTACTGAACTGTGCTTATCCATCCTTATTAAAGTTCTTGGGCAAACTTCTTCTTTACCACATTCTGCAAATTAGTAAAGTTTGACTATTTCACTTAAACTGTCAAGTAAAGCTTATGTGGAAATTCAGTTGCTTTGTTTAAATTTCACTTTAAGCTGTCAATAAAGATGATATGACCTGCAATTGTTTTTGTTCAAATTACAGAAACAGACAATTAAACCTCATTTGAATAATGCTAATTGTGATCTGTTTTTAATAATGTGTTTGCATTCACATTGTGTCACTAGGAAAAACATTTTCTATGTCCATGAGAGCTTCATTTTTTTTATTGGGCATCATTAGCTCCTGTTTTATAAACCAGCCATGATCACCTGACTTCAGTGTTTACTTGGTAAAGAACAGGCATTGAATCCTTAATTTCTGACTAATTGCCTCTGGATCAGACACTGACAGTCTTTCCACTGAATTTCAGTGGGCTTTGGACCAGGCCACTCATGGAATATTAAGCTTTACATGGTCTGATGTTTTTCTACTCCCGTCCATCAGCAGAGACTGTAACAACCCTATTTGCTTTTTGTATCCCAGCCAGAGCAGTTTTACTGTTTTCTCCATTGCCTGAGACACCTGAGAGAGCAGGTTCATTTAACAACTGAAACACAGTTTGCATTTCACTAATGCAATATTTTCCAAGCCTCCCTTTTCAGCAGTCTGCAAACACATCCTTTTTGTCCTTGTAAATCTTGTGAGCACTAGTGCCTGGAGCTGGGCTTACACCCTGAAGGATCTGGCCATTTATCTCTTCAACCAAATTTGTAATGCTAATTAGGCATGGTCACACTGACACTTTATTTGACATTATAATAACTTCATTAGCAGAGTTAAAAGCATACATGTGAATATTGTTTTGCTGTGTAAAATTAAATAATATACAGAAAATATTATTGTCTTCTGACACTTGGGGGCAGAGGAAGTGCTCATATATGCATTTGTGATACAAAACATGAAAGAGAAAACAGGCTATGTAATTACATCAGAGAAAACTCCACTGAAGGAAAAAACTCTTCTGGCTTGCAGTGCTGCTGTGGGGACTCACAGCTTTACAAACAGAGCTCAATGGCAGCTGTGAGCAAGCTGGTGCCACAGACTCAGAAACTGTGAAACCCTGTTTTATTGTGGCTGAAATTACAAAATTTAGGCTTAAACCCCAGTTCCTTAAAGTCTACATGCACACCTATTGCTTCTTCCCCTTGTGCCATGAAAAAAGGCACTACAAAATGTTATTTTAGTTTCTGTAATATCTGCCTCACTGCAGAAATTGCAATACCTCAAGAAGGATTTTGTGTTGGCAGCTGACAGACTGTGGGAAGTTCCTGCCCTGCCGTTCCCAACAGGCTGCTGAGATGCCCAACACACCACATCCCAGTCACTGCACTGACTGCACGAGAGGGAAGTGCTCCATCTGCAGAGAGAAATCTGCTCTGCCCTCAGCAGTCTGCTATGTAGACTTTTGATTCTCTGAGGAAGAAAATCCCAGAATGGCTTTGGCCAAAAAACAATCAGAAGATGATGTTCGGAATTCCTGTTTTCCTTGTCTTGTGCATATGTCTTCTCAGACACCCTTGTGTGACCAAGGCCATAATTCGATACAGGGTGGAACCCCACACCAAAGACAACATTTTGCAATGGTTTAAAAGCTTCTCAGAGAGAAAAGTGATCTTAGTCTAGACAGAGCTACCCCAACTCCCACAGCACAAGAAGCCTGGCATCCATCCAGGCAATTCTTACATGCAAATCCCTAAAACCACACTGACTGTTCATTTTAAAAATCACAAAGCCACAAAGTTAGATTAATTTAAGTCTTGACTTAGTTTGTCTTGAAAATGATTTCTCTCATTAGACCACACAGACATGATCTGAGGTTGCTTAGCATCTCTAATGCTACGTACAAATACTTCAGACTAATCGGAATATGTACAGCTCTTTACAAGGTTAAAGAGGTAATGTAACATATGAACATTCAGCTGTTCTTGGAAGTAAGACCCATTATTTATCTTCAGAGCCACTTATAAATTACCCTAAGTAATACTACCTCAGAAACTTCAAGGTGTTCTTTGCTTTAGCAGTAGGAAAAGAAAAAAATCCAACATTTAAAGTTTGATAGAGAAGATTTCATATGGATCCAAGCGTGAGAACAGTTTTTCCTTCCCTGAAATTTGCCTTTATAATTAAAAAAAGGCAGATGGTTGCTAATGCAAATAGATCAGGGGAGCTGCACTAATTCTCCATGGCCTGTTTTCCTCTACCATTAAAACGGCAATGGAAAACTCCAAGAACTACCTCTGCTTCAAGGAACAATTAGAATGAGTTAAAGCAGGGGCCAGGTCCATGTCAGTGACAGCCACTCCCAAGCGTTACAGGGTTGTGACCAGAGTCTGAAAACATCTGAGTAAAAGATGTCAGAAGATGCTGAGTGTGACACCCAGAATGAACAGTTTGTTACTGCACAGTATTGTTTCCTAGAAGCTCAACACTGCCATGGAATCAGGCTGTCAGAAGTGGGTGAGCACTTGCCAGCAGGAAAAAGGACACCTTGGATCTACCCCGCGCCTTCTTTCTACTGCCACCTCCCAGTAACACATTTCCTTAGGGCTGGTCTCAACTAGACTGTTGTGTGTGACCACCATTTTTCATTTGGTTTCCTCCTGTAGCTGTCCCATGACAAGTCTTCCCACATATGCAAAGAACGCAAAGTACAATGGCCGTTCCATCAAGCACATCTTTTGGGGCATCTGAATGCCACTATAAGCCTGGATGGTTGGAAAATACTCTTTAGCAGAATTTAATTCTTCCTCTAAGGAGAAACAGTGTTCAACTAAATGAAACATCTTCAGTGGGCTGTCCAGGGACATCTGAATGCTTTTCTGTCAAGAAGCACCTCACAAACACTGGTATTTTGCACATCCTGGCGATCAGTCTGTAGGGATCTGTTGTAAATCATCTCCCAGGCATGCAGTCTGAGTTTTCCCACATGTATTATTCAGGTAATGCATAGGGGAATGGCTTTTTTACCCCCAAGTTTTGGTTCAAACAATTCAGCTTTTGACAGCAATGGAACCAGAGTTTTGACTGGTGCAGATGATATATGCACTTTGGGCTTGCTGAGATTTGTATCTTTGCTCCTTACACCTGAGGAGTGATGTAGAAAGGCACTGCTGCAAAGAAATTCTGACAACATTCCAGTGGTGCTGGTTTAACTTGGAAGAGAATTACTTAAGTGGCTACCAGAGCACTGTGTGTGTGTGCTAATGAAAGAACTCTCATTAGTCTGTTAGTGTAATTATGAACAATGCCAGATCAAGGATATAGGTGTGACCAGGCTGCAGTAATAAAATGTGAGTTGGATTATCAAGAAACATCAGTTTGAAGGCTGATGAAAAGAAAACCCAAACAGGGTTGTATTGAGGGTCCCCAGAAGTGCTGTCATAAGGTAACAGCAGAAACCTTAACATTGCCAACACAGAATGACATCAGAGGTGCCAGGCTTAAAAATCACAACTCACCAATGGTCAGCTACTGGTCACTAGTAGACTACAACCTTGGGAGTTGAGTAAAACTGGACTTACCCAGGGCAAGGAACAAGTACCCAGTATGTAAAACATACCACATACCACAAATGTGGCCATAAGGTAGAACTGCAAACTAAGCAGGAAGGGGCAGCTAAATATAGTAGGCCGGCAGACAGCATTAACAAACATATAAAAGTGACCAAAAGTAGGAGAAAGTCCCACCATCAACATACTGATCCTGCCTTTAGAAAACTTGGAACACAGGTAACTTGCCACTAACAACTCCAGCCCTTGAAAACACACACACACTCACATATGCTCTGTCTCTCTAAAGATCTCTGATGCTGATCTAGGAACCCAGAGGTGCATGGAAGGATGAACCCAGAATATGGCAAAAAAAGATGTGGGAGCTCTGAGTATGACATTTTGAACTGTGTTGTTACTGAGAATGAGCTGTAGTATTTGCATAATTTGCCTGTAAATGTTAGCATCACGGGGACCAATAATGCTACTTTGGTAAGGCTGCTGGGCCTTCAATTAGGCTAACAATACATTCTTGGCTTTGCATACAGAAAGGGTTTCTAAAGCTCACATTAACTGCATGCAATATTTGCTTCAATGCCTTGCTCTTGAGGACTGCTGTTAACACAGCACAAGAGTTGTCAGAGAATTTGGCAGCCAAGGCTGTAATTATGATGCACGTTGCCAAGCACTGCTTCACACCAGGCTCCTTGGCCCATCACCCCTGCCAGGCTTCTCTGAATAAAGGGTCCTTGAAACAGCATTCCCGTCCTTGCCCTTTCACAGCAGCTTCCATCTTCCCATCAGCAAGATGGACATGCTACAGCATTTTGCTGGAAAATGGTACTTTTCCAGAGGCACGACAGGCTGTGAGTACATTTTCTGTATGACTTAACCTTTTAGGCATGAACAAAACAGTGGCCAAGCATGGAAAAATTAATTCTGGAAGGAAATGTAGAATAAAAGCAGAGGGGGTATGGAGAAAACTGGTTCAGTTATGTTGGTAAAAGGAGTTTAATACCATTTTACAAAAGCAGCTACTGCCCTTTCTGAGATGTACCTGGTGTATGCATACAGGATATAATCCAATTAGATTTCATTCATCATTAAAACCTGCAGCAAGGAATAAAATCTGATGGAGCACTGTTTTCACTTGCCTGTCCAAGTCCAGCATGGCTAGAAAGTGATTTTAACCCTAAGACTTTGCACTCCCCATACCCTCAGCAGCTGTGTCCCTGGGAAGAAGCTACCTTTTTTGTCTCTGCAGGCCTCTGCCTGCCAGAGAAATACCCAGGGGCAGTGCTGGACATAGTGGTGTATGGAGCATCACTGAAATGATAGGCTATATATGGCAATATACAGCAGGGAAAATTAATGCTGACCCATGTCTCATTCCTCAGAAAGCAAGCACTAGCTCATCATTGCACCCTCTTCTGCTGGGCTTTGCTCCAGGCATGTTTCATGGGATTAATTTTAGCTACAAGTGCATTTTGTTCTATATTGATTTTTTGTATGAAAGAAAGCTGAGAATTAAGCTTGCAAAGCCTGATCTCTTAACTCTATTAAATGAGGCCAGGGTAGATTAAGTTAGTAGTTCATCTTTCTGAGGATAGGCATTAAAAACATGGCTCTAAGGTGAATTCTTGTGTGTACGTGGCTTGGCTTAAAATCAGGAACAGAATTTAAACTGCTCCGCTTGAGGTTTCTTATTTAATACACCAAGGATTTAATTAGGAAGATGGGAAATTAGAAAGAAGAGTTAAAATTGCCTCCCAGGGCACGGGACAAACAAGGAAAAAAAAAATCAAACACCTCTTTTAAAAACAAATACACTCTGCATGTGATGGGGCAGGGAGCTGACAGATGGGATGGGATACCGGGATATAGTGTCCTGAGAGGATGTGAAATGCCTCTTGCTGCCCACTTGAAGCCCACAGTGCTTCCCTGCAGGCTAGTCCCATCCTGCACGGACATCTTCCCCTTACTACATACCTTTCACTAATCAGGCAGTGATGCTACTTTCCTCAGAAGAAGGTAAAACAAACAAACAAACAAACAAACAAACAAACAAACCCCAAAAAACAAACACAAAAGAAAAATAGAATGTGTGATGTTTGTTAGGTCCTCGGCTGCAGATTTTCCACCTTCCAACAGAAGACAAGAATCTGACTTTCAAAAACGCAGCAAAGCCTTGTGGCTTCTATTCACTGCAAATGTTTTAATCACTGCTCTCCATCTTTCCCTCCCAATACTGAATTAATACATTGTCATTAACAAACAAACAAAAACCTGAAAGACAAGTATACCATGTAGACGTTTTGTGGTTGTGTTTGGAAATTGCTTTTCTGAGAGTGCAAAAACACAAAATCAGGCACGATCCTGTAATCAGGAGGCGCCCACCCCCCCCGCCCCCAAAGGCAGAAGCATTTGAGTTCCCAATAAAGCGTTTAGCAAGCGACCCACAAAAGTGTGTGACTGCGCAGAGCCCGTTACCAAGGCACACGGGGAGAGGAGGAGGACGAGGAGGAGGAAGGGGCACTGGCTGTCTGTTGAATATAGAAACTGAGCAATCCGGTTTGAAATCCCTGCCTCATCCTGTGCTCCCTTTTAGGACAAGCCCTGCTTTGTAAAATGAGGGTAAGCCACTCAACGGTGCCCCAGGAGGTAAAGATCACCACCTCGGCAGGGACAGGCTTCCTGTCCATTGTAAGGTTACAGCAAGATAAATACTTCACAGCCTTTTACACAGGCAGGAATCAGAGAGGAGAAAAAGGGAAAAGAAAAACGGGGTTAAGTCATAGATCTTGGAGAATATACCAGGGCTTTGCCAGAAACAGAATCTAAGGCTCAAATCTCGTGCTCCTTGCTGAGCTAGACACAGCTGCCTTGATAGATAAAAGAATGTGGAAGGCAACAGACTTTTATTTTATGCATTATTGTTAAATAATTTGGTCATTTGCACCATTACACTATTCACAGTGCACTGGTATGTCCTTCCAATATCCCAATGACTCCTCTTCAGGACCTCATGCCTGCGAGCATGTGGATACTTTGATTTCCTCATTAGTTTTGAGCAACTTTCTGAAGGTCCACTGCATTCCAAGAGAATCCTGGGTACATCATGAAAGAAGATTTTGCCATAGTACGCACCTCACAGAACAGAAGGTGATTTATAGCTGGTATTGTAGGGAGGTTTGGGGGAAATGTGTCAAAAATCACCATACATCCCTGTCTCATTGTTTGATTTATAATGTGCAAGACATGAAATGAGCACTTGCAACTCCTACTTGTGACTCAATCTTCTGTGCTCATCTAAACACCTGACAGAAAACATAATATCTTCACCTCCCTACCACACACGAACACTTGCACCAGGTTTTTTTAACTCCGCACTTAGCATGGTCATTGCGATCAACAGTGAAGTGACTGCACAGAATTTGAAAATCACTATAAAATATGAATAATACGTATTAATCTCTCCTTTTACTGAGTTTGGACTCAGTGGAGCAGTGGTAACTCAGGCTTTAAGCAATGTGTCTGTCTGTAAATAGCTCAGCATACTGCTCTTCGCAGGCAAAAGCTTTGGTGGTAGGGAAGTTCAATGTGTGTTTTAACCTCATAGGGAAAAAATAGTGAGAAGTAAGTGGACACTGTTGAGATGGAATTAAATACCAAATTCACTTCTATGTAATGCAGTTCTTTGCCTACTTGTTTATGTGCACCAATACCTTATGTTGTTTGAGGGGGAATGGGAACAAAACTGTTGCGGCAGGTTAACAGGGATTGGCTTCATTTATGAGAATGTAATGAAACTAACAGCAACAATTTAACAGGCTGGATGTTACTGATGGGAAGAATTCTTTTCAGCATGAAAATGACGGGAAAGGCCTTTACAAACCTAATATTCAATACTGGCTCTACCTTCTCTTTTGCAACTCCTTTAAATTTTCACTGCCTCTGTATCCTCCCATTATAAAATAATATCTTATAATCCCCCCATAGAAAATAATACATCTCCCCCTTAGAATTATGCAGGGTTTGTGAAACTCTGTGACAGCTGAAACACCACTAACACTCATTGCAAAGCACCAATTAGCCAAATACATTAGGCATTTAATTTATTTTTTAAGAGCTTTGAGCTTTGGGATCTGCTAGGGCCGCACATTTCTGTGAGTCAAAAGGCTCCCAAATACTCTGAACCAAATGAATCAATAAACTCTTTTCTGTGTTTTAGCTTCTTACAGACATACAGGATGCTTTCCTTCTCACAGCTCAGCTCTCCCTGCCCTGATCCACAGGATGAAGCCTATGGATGCAACACTGTTTATAAGTCAACTCTTTGACCCTGAAGATGGCTAATGAGCTATTGCAGCTGACAAAGAGGCCCCCAGCTCCCATTAATGAACTCTAGGAGTGTTTTGATGCACTTGGGCAGCCACACCAAGCTCTGGTCAGGTCTGTGGGTCATCTGAGTACAGCTGGGGCAAACAGCATCTTTGTCTGTGTAGCTGCAAATCTAAAAGCATCAGATGTATTAATGGATCTGCCTGTGTAGTCTGCCCTCCGCTGCACTTATAAAGTTAACCTATAAGTGACTTACAAACCTTAAAAGCACAGAAGCTGTAATTCCTCTTGAACAGCAGCTCAGTCATTGGAGCCACCAATCCTCTGACAGCCTTCACCCATCCAGTGTTACAAGACTAATATCACAGTCAATTCTAACACTGCCAGTTCTATGGACTAGGAAGAAATAATGACATTCATGAATTTAACAAACAAGACAGAAGTTATTAATTTAATGATCCGGGAGCCTGTCTTGAGTTATGCAAAATACATCGAGTTAGGTATTCACAAAATTGCTTCAGCATAATTGTCGGCACGTGGATTGTTTGCAAACAGCTTGCACAAACTACTTAGTGTTAATCATTTGTTCCGTGACATAGTTAGTCATGCACTATTTCTGCTCCTTGAGTGGGTGATTGTATCCTCCTAAAGGAGAGGGTAAGAACCAGCGAAAATGAATCGCGCCCTGGGAGTTTAACATGGATAAGCGCTTTCAACAAAGTATGGACGCGTCATGTCTCACTAATCTCAGCAAGATGTTTGCGTCTATCCATCTCCATGCAAATAATCTGCAGTGACTCTGCAGAGTCTGGTGAACCAAGACTAGGGACGAGGAATTCACATTGACTATTTTCGGCACTATGATTCTTTTTAATGCTCTGAACAAGGGGAAGTGTTGCAGAGGAGTATCTAATTCCCCCAGACAACCTGGAAGGAAGGGAAGACAGATCACCACTCGTATGAGTTTGGCAAGAACATATGATCAAATTCTGTCTCTCTCTGCAGGATACGATACTGCTTCAGGGAGAGAGAACCTCTAATGAAAATAATCACAAAAAAATGTATATTCCCTGAAAACACAGGAACGCTGGGGTTTTATTCTTTCCATGTTCCAGTTGTCATTGTTTACATGATATGCACTTTAATGCAGGTCTTGGTCAGTGTTCCAAAAGTGAGAATTCTAAAATCCTAAAATGGTTTGGATTGCAAGGGACCCTCAGGACCATCTAGTTCCAACTCCTTTCTATGGGCAGGGACACCTTCTACTAGACAAGGTTGCCTGAAAACCCCTCCAGCCTGGCCTTGGACACTTCCAGGGATGGGGAATATATTACAGTTATTATAGTAATGTGTAGAATTATACTTCTGCATACTTCAGTGCCCTGGTATGAAACTAAAGAAGCTTAAAAACTGTAAGTTATGAATTTTGTTGCAAAATTGCTTTGATACACCAGGAGCATTCTGTGTGGTTCCTGGTAAACTGGAGTGAAACAGTCAGCCAGTACTGAGAACAAGAGCAACAGAGGGAGACTCACAGAAACTAGGATCTTCTGTTAAAGGTTTGCTTGTCTTTTTTGGAAGGTAAGCAACATTTGGAGAGGACTCTTCAAATGACTGAAGATTTTATACATGCTTGAGTATACTGATTGACATACATATGGACTGTAAAACCAGGGGTGGGTGGCCAGGCAAAGAAGTGCGAAGGCTAATACTCTTAAAAAGAGGATGGACAGACGGATGCTGCAGCACCACACAACAGTTTCAATGGCAACCACATCGTCATGTTGGGCAATCATCATTTACAGACAGATAACGGGTCACAGATGACTTTGACATCGCTCAGCAACTTTTAATCTTCCAGAGGAAACTTCTGACAAAGCTGAGAAATACATCTGGACTTCTCCATGCCTGGACTGGTAGACCAGTAAGTACACAAGTACTCACTCCAGTGTATTTTCCCATATGGTTTTAACCGTACTGAAGATGACCAAATTTCCCATTTGAATCTCTTGTTCAATGGTCAGACTGCAGAGTCATTTATCCCCTTCTTACTGATAATAATAAACTATTTTGCTGCTTATTGTTCTCCAGTAAGATTATAAGACTTTTGTATGACTCTCGGAAGGTGTGCGTTTTCTCTTATACTGCTGGCATAATATGGATCCACAAAAAGATGAATTGTCTGAATTGATCACAGCTAGTGAATAGATTTTTAAGTGAAGGGGGAGCTCTAGTGAAAATAAGGCAAAGTCAGGTAAAATTAAAGGTTAGAGTTGATAGAAGGCTTAAGTTTGCTTATGAATATAGTTTTAATATTGTAGGAACAAGCCACAGATCCTGATGGACTAGTTTCTCATTCAAAGCAAAGCTATACTACATGTAAATGAAGTCTGAATATATTGGTTTGTGTTTTTTTAATTATGGCAATTGCATCAGAAACACCATGCAGACACACACAACTGAAACGATTTGCTTCAGCTGTTCCTGTTCTCCTCAGCATTTCATGCACATTCCAGTAATCAAATTACACTAGGACAAATGCTTCATAGAAAATGCACAGCAACATCAAACACTTGCAGTATTTGCAAGTTCCAGATTCCACGTCCATCCCTAATTCCTGTGTTTATTGGACTGAAAAAAAGAAAAAATCATGTGGCTTAGCAGACAACCAAAGCTGTATCTTGAGCTGGTCCCTATTCAAAGACAGCAAAGGAAAAGGAAGCACTCTCAGAGATGCTTTGGAAGGCTCTGGGATGCTGTCTTTCCTAATGCTTCCATTGTTCATAGTTGTTCCAGAAATTTCAGGTGGCTTCCAGGGCTGAGGGAGCGGGGAGCAGGGGACAGGGAAGAAAAAAGTCTGTGGTTATCAGATGTATCATTCACTGTGAATTCTCACTTCATTTCCCTCTTAAAGTACACTCCTGAGGAGGAATACAAGGGCGTACGATCTGGGAAACAGGCTCCCATTCTCTGTCAAACAAAGCATATTTCTTCTACTAATCATGTGGTTTGCTGCATCCCACTGCAGATCTAAATTTGCCATTTATTCTTCCCCTGTAAACCTGTAAGGGTTGTGAACACCCAAGGAGGACATTGTGGCACAGCCAAGTTCCACATAGCTACATGTTACGTATTTATATGCACTGTCAAAATGGTGGGAAGATAAGAAACTGAGTTTCACTGGAATCTAGCAGGCTGAGCTATTTATAAATAAGTGTCTTATTTTTGGTGCTCTTCAGAGAATGCGATGAACAGTGAGTGATGAGCAATTTATGTTGCTGATCATTTGTATCACAATAGAGCCTTGCAGTCTTTTTCTGCAGTTTAGACTCTGTAAGTTCAGGATCTGTATTATCCTACAGTGGAAAACAGCACCTCAGACCAATGGGCAAGATCAAGAGGATGAAATGGGAATACCACACTGAAAATGAAAGAGTAGGTAGGTAACAGTGTATCTGAAAAAAAAACTGAGGATTCCTGGGGATTCTGGGCAACAACATTCAAAACAGACCCATCACCCATCACTCTCTCTCTTTCTTAAAAGAAACTCGGTGTGAAGGAATCCTTTCCCACAAGTATTCCACACTGAGGGATTTTCCACTTATACAATGAAAGATAACATTTAACAAAATATGGCATAATGAACATGAAGTAGAAGTTGTTAGAAGGATTACATTCTCTGAAGAAATCTTAGGGTATAACTGAAGTTAAAAACACGTTTTAATTAACAAGCTTGTAAGCACCCTGTACTATGTAAATAATTCATGTATATAAAAAGATGGTCATAAGGGTGATCAAGCAATCATCATCTTGGCTTCCCTGTGTTGACTTGCTGATGCAAGCTTCCTAATCAGAGGCCACAGGAGTATTGTTAAGTGTGCAAGCCTACCCAGCCTATTTCTATAGTGATACATTGTGATAGTAACTTTTAAAGAGGTGATTAGTAGGCGGGTCTTTTTTCTCCCCTGTTCTCTGAGGAACAAACACTGATGCCATATTTTATTATTTCCCTGCCATTAACTCTGTGGCAGAGAATTTTATAGATCACAGAAACATAGAATGGTTTGGGTTGGAAGGGACCTCAAAGACCACCTCATTCCAACCTCCTTGCCATGGACGGAGACACACCTTCCACCAGACCATGTTTCTCAGAGCTCCATCCAACCTGACCTTCAACACTTTCAGGGATGGAAGATACAATGACACCCGAAGTTTTCATGTATCAAAATTCAAATAAAAAAGACCAATGCTTTTTGCTTAAACTATTTACCTATGTTTGCCTCAAGGCTGTTACTGGGTATGTGTTTGTCCCCTTGGACCTCTATAGTTTATCACCTGTCACACACAGTTTAAACAGAGGAAACCCAAGCACATAACCCCTTCACACTGTTGCCCTTCCAATGTAGGGGTAAAATCAGCTTCAGGGTATTAGCATAGTAAGAAATGAAAATCACATCTAAAACACTTTCAGTCCAGTCTCTGAAGAGGGCAGCTATCAGCTCCCAGGAAAGGTTACATCTGTTTTTCCTACTTCTCATGCTTGACTACAGAAAATTCTTAAAAACAACCACTGTCCTACAGAAAGCTGTTATATATATGAGTGAGCCTTACACACTGAGAAAGTGATAAATAATTATGCTTTCACCTAAGATAGCACCGGAAAATTATCAAACTGTGAACTCAACAATACTGACTTTTCATCTGATTTAAAAAAAAAAAAAAAAAAAAAAAAGATTTTTTTAAGCCAGTTTGAGTGAGTACACTGTTACGATGAGTATAATGCAACCTCTTTATCAGTAGCATCATTGAGAGAGCCTGATGCATAATACAGCTGCTCCTTCTGGTTATTATTTGCTATGTTTAATAGTTCTTCCCTTACAACAAATGTAAAACTTCATTTTTAAAATCTCAGTTGATGCTTGAAGATCTATCTTGTCTTTTAACTCTGTCTTAAGTTCGAAAGCCTTGCAAAATGTCTTATGAACAGCATGGGCAATCATTTCCTTCACAGTCTTAAAAAAAGCTGGAAGTGGAATATTATGCCTTTAGGGAAATACTAAGAGTTTAAAATATGCCTGTGCACCATATTCATAGATTTTTATAATGCCTTTCAAATACTTTCCACATTGTAAAACAGGCTTTGGAAACAGATGAAAGCTGGCAAAGAAAAAGATATAAAAACACCGTAAAAAGAAAAGGAAAAAAATTTGCCTGCTTCTGAATTCCCTAACATTTGATTTTTCCTATACATAATAAGAATCAAGGGATCACAGTAATTTCCCCATTTACTGTGCTTCAGTGTCAGTGAGGGTGCACCTGTGCTCACCTCCATTCCTCCACCCCCCCATCTGTGCGCTGCAGCCACTCAGACTCCAGTGAGTGGAACGTTTCAGATAGAAGTTAATTAGCCAGCACACTGCACACCAGACCTTTGCAAACCAGTGCCAACTGGAAACCTTCCTGTCAGTTTCTCAGGGCTCTCCCAGCTCACCATTCCTGCAGCAGGGCACATCCAAGAGCATCATCTCCCAGCTCACTGACAGCTTGCAGGGGCAGGGATGGCTGCCTAGCATGGAGGTGGCACATACTCTCTGCTTGTACCAGCAGGGTATTTTGTGCTCCAGGGATACCAGATGCTCGTCAATGGCTGTATGAACCACAGAGAGCTCAGGACTGAGTGGTGAACACCAAGTCTGAGTAGAATCATGCTTTGAAACCCTGTCTACAGCCAAATCCGAACCCCAAGGCCAGCTGCACACAAATGTTTGGTTGCAATGCCCCACAATGGTGGCATGTAATAATCACTCTGGTGGTATGCCTTTCTCAGTTCTTCATGGAGCTGTCCATAATTTCCAAAAGCAATGTTATTAGCTTGTTGTGACAGCTATGAAGCACTGGGGGCCAGATTGTGAACTTCTGAGTCACATTGATGAGGAGTCGCTTGCACGAATGACTTTGCTCGAGTGTGACTCCCTTAATAAATGAATCATCTATCAGTGCTGCCTACTCAAGCTTAAATCTTTTTCCTGGTTTTGCTGCTACTTCCACCATCTGCACATCCTCTCCCCATAGTGGTGAGAACCAATTTGGCTGCTTGACAGGGTTTTGGGGAAAATGAGGAGATCTTCAGAGCCAGAACAGAAGTAAAGAGCAGTCACTGATGCCTAAAGCCACTGTGACTGAAGCTGCCCCCATTTATTAGAAAATCCCTTCTAGGTACCTATTGGAATTATACTGGGTGTATCCCAGTGAGCTTGCTTTGTCTCCCGACACTGAAATCCCAACCAGATGATGTCTGACCTAACCCTGGGTCCCAGAGCATCAGGAGGGGCTATGTCCAGTGATGTCCTGATGCATCACTCATCCCATGATTCTCAGCATCACACCTACCCACACCAAGGCCTCACTTCCTAATAAGTCCCTCCAGCAGCAATAAACCACTGCCTACTTTTGACCTAATCCCTGCTCCCTTCACTGCTTCCTAGATGCTGGCTTAAGCACTTTCCTGAGAGGTCTGATGAGAAGACGGTGCACTTTTGAGGGGCAAAATGCTTTTTTGGGCAAGCAGTACTCACTGGAAGTAACCATCCTTTAGCCAGGGATCAAGACAGCCCTTTTGACTCAACCCTGGTTTGGGCAAGTTGTTTGCTTTGTGCTTGGTGATCCCAGACCTACGTACAGTGCTTTCATAAAAAAAACACAGGCCCCTTGCTTTTATGCTTCTGGGACCACAAACAGTAAAGACACAGAGAAGGGCACCTCTTCTTTCTCTTCTCAATTCAGCTTATTTTCTCCTTCTCTCTCCCTGTGTCACTGGCATTTATGTTTCTAGTTTTCTTGCTTCCTCTTCTTGTTTTCTTCCTTTTTCTCCCCTCTCTGAATTCTTTCAGCCATTCAGAACAAACTCTGCAATGTACAGCTATTTGTATTGCAGTGAGATTTGGTGCATTCTCTTGTTCAACCAAACTGACAAGACAACTCTTCCCCCCTTTAAAAGCCCTTCATTAGGATCTACAGAAACATGGAACATGGATCTATAGTTCAATTCTTTGTTGGAAGATAAATCTAGATATTCAGAAGAAAAAAATTTTTTTTCCCAGTTCTCTGCTGATTACAGTAACATGTAAGTTCTAGCCATGCTATGCCTGGTTTTCTTTCACATTTAAAGATTACATGGAAATCTGCAGAGGAAAATAACAGAACACGAGATAAATTGTAACTAGATACAAGACAGCCTAAAGTTTTAAACCTGTGCATTTTCAATATTTCATGGGCCTAAATAGTGAATAACTCATTAAATGTACCCTAAACGAGAACATTTAGTAGTCTTTGAACATAAGTAGTCTTTGAATTTAATCATGAGCACTGAATTGAGTAACATAAAGCATTACAAGATCCGTGGCTGTTTTCTAGTTTCCATAGCTCTACTTCCATTTTTGTGGAAAGATGGGGTGCTTTCTCTGGCTTTTGTGGACAGATTCTTGTGGGAAATTATACTGAATACCCCAACTTACTTTCTTTGTTAATAATATGTTCTGTACAGTAACTTATGTATTCGTACAGTATCTGATAGCAAGTTGTCTTTAAATTTGCCTGTTTTAAGCCGAATTTTAGTTTTTATTTAGTGGATTAAGCTAAGTATTCTTTGGTGTTTCTTTTGATAATGCTTGTTGTTCAGTAAAGTAATAATTGATGGTGTCATATTTTAATCTCTAATTATTGACAGGAATTTGAGCAGTATGTTATGCAAGACCTCCTTCAGCATAGCAGTGAGGAAGACATTGCACTGTCAACACCCAGAACAGGAAAAAAAAAAAAAAAAACAAAAAACCCTCATGGTATCAAATTCAATGTTAACTCAGCTTCTTCTGCATCAGAGAATTAGAACAGGATGCGGAATGAGAAAATCTTGTTACTGGCCAGCTCTGAAGGAGTGCTACGCTAGTGGAGTTCTGGCTCTTTCTGTCTCAACAGGACTCTAAAATTAAGGATCCAGAGGAGAGAACTGAAGTAGAATATTGTCACCACTTGCTGCATTCTGAAAAGGGATTTTTTGCAGCTCTCATTAACTGAATTCTCCTTACATACCGTAACTCAAATAAAGAGACTAGTTCTTTTTTTATCTTTCCTTGTCCTATGCCTCTGAGTATGCAAAGCTTGTTGACAGTGGAACTATGCTTAAAGAAGTCCCCATCAGTATGTAGGCTGCAATGCTCTGGTCTAGAGGACTGGATGCCTTTAGTGGTGTTTGAAGTTGCATTTATGATGAGTCTGACAGTTTATGGGACAGGGGTGACTTGCGGTGTCAACAAGACACAACACGCAGAGGAAACAAACCCTGAGCATTAAACAAGGTGAAAAAATACAAAATACATAAGATGCCAATACAACTCCCAATTGCTATGCCAAATCACTTCCACAAAACTTGAGGGATTGCTGACCACAGGTAAGAATACAAACAAGGACTCTTTTCTCTTCAACACACAATATTTATGAACTTAACAGCAACAGAGAGTTTTGGCTCCAGCCAGAAACACAAATAAACTATGAAACCAAGATACATTCACAGCTGACAATGGTCAACACAACACAAGAGCACAAGTAAAACCATTTTCAAAGTAAAAACCCAAGGACACCGTACGGTGTTGGGGAAAAGCCTGAGAGGCAAGAGACTGCATCAGTTAGTAAATGCTGTGTAACTGCTTTTTAACAGAGGACTGTAAAAATCAGGAGACCTCTGACATGATGCTAGGACCACAATGCTGCCAGCAAAATGCAGTTATGACTTTGAAATCTGTGTTTAAAAGAATTAATGGCTCTATAGGATACCTGGCTATGGAGCAAAGCCATTAGTTGCACAAAGCTTTTCACATGACCTGGAAATGTAAAAGGACTCTCACTTTACAGCAGATCAGTGGCCTAAACTGTGCAAGTTTCAAAAGCTCACCATGAGCAAAACTGCACTGAGAACTCTGGCTGAAAGACAAGCAACTGGGCATTTGTTTCCATATTCTCTGTCCTTCTTTCCTGTCAAGGCACCTCTCATAACCTCTCTTGAAATGCACAAAAGGTACGTGTCACACTATTTACTCAGTGTGAGGTGGTCAGGATT
>JAWWEU010000091.1:11105074-11117165 GCA_035583155.1 Acropternis orthonyx
CTAAAGCTTTTTTCCATGGGGTACCTGGTTTGCTGGGCACTAGAGAAACAGATGTGATGCGTTGATTCCTGACACAGGGCTGGGAGACATGCACATAAACTGCAATAGTGGAACATGATACAGACTTATGGTCTGTGAACCTTTTTCCTGCCCTGTACTGGGAAGATGTTGCAAATGATGTCCTGAGGGTCAACTGTAGCAGAGAGATAATGTTTCCTTTAATGAATTAAATGATAAAATGGAAATGTTCTCCTAATCCAGATGGTGTGGAGCAGGGAAGGGCTGAGAGCATGATGGGTAATGGGTTTAAAATTAAATATGATTTTGATAAATTGGAGAAAGTGCATGGTATCAGCAAGATGAAATACAGTAAGTGCAAATGCAATGTACTATTTTTAAGTTAAATTAAAAAAAAAAAAAGTGAACAAAGAGAAGTTGGGTAACAGAGATGCAGTAGATCACAGACTGAGCTTGCATCAGCTGTGCTGTTGGGGAGGAGGGAGAAGGAGAATGTACTTTTAATTAAAATAGATGTTAAAAGGAAAATTAAATGTCAGATGTGGATGGAAATGATCCTGCACTGCTGGGCACCGTGGAGGCCAGGGCTGGGGCACTGTGTCCCAGTGTAAGCAGAGGACTGCAGAAATGTTGGTTGCAAACTGGAGAGAGTGCAAGAGGGAACACCAGGACTGAGGACAGATTTATGGAACAGGGCCTGCGAGAAAAGGTTGAATGAATTAGCTGTGTTCACCTTAGCAATATAAGGCTGAGAGGAGATGAACAGTAGCTGTTTTCTGGAACTAAAATACTTTCAATAAGGGATGTCAATAAACCATTCTGAGTGACCTCTACTGGGGGAAAGTTGAAAGTAACTTCCAGCTAAAGAGAATAAGAAAGATATGGTGAGACATTGAATAAAACTTTTTACAGTAATGATGACCAGTAAAAGAAACTACTTAGGGAAGTTAAGGCATATCTTTTTCTGAACTCTTTAGGAAGAAATAAGACTAGTATCTTGTAGATATTTAAATAGAGGCAATTTAAGATACACAAAATTATTCCTCAGGAGAGAGGGACGATGGACTATCCTGAAACAGTAACCCTGTCCTGCAGGCTTCTAGGGATGAGGGAAGTAAAAGCTAAGTGTACAGATCCATAGCCTCTGTCATTCCAAAAATCAAGAATTTGAAGAAATCTTTTAGCTTTTCTGGAGGTAAAGTGTATCAGTAACCTAGGAATGTTTTCCTGTATTTAGTGGGAATTCAGGGAGCCAGAAACAGATAGAAGAGGTATTCAGAAGAAGCAATAATATAATGAAAATGTAGACAGATAAACATGATAGACATGACAGACACAGCATTAAAATTACATTAACTCTTTTCATTAGTAATATGCTCATGTTTACAATGAAGGCAGTAGGCAAGAGAACTTGTAAACAGCAGGTTGTAACCATCAAATTTTTGATATTCTTATTTTTCTCAACCAGTGGCCAGACAAAACAAACTTTTGGCAGCTGTGCTGTTCATAAACACTATCCTGCATTATCTGCAGTGTTTTCACACAGAAGAATTTATACTTTTCCCTTTAAGTAAGTTGTTTATAAGTAGTTCACAAGTCTGGTTTTGTACTTCAAAATTTATACATGGATTTTAAAACCCTGAAAGATGTTCTTGGCTTTGGGCAAAGAGTTGTAATTGGGTGACTTCTCTGAAATCCTTTCCACCTCTCCTTTTTCACTATGTTTTTTTTTTCATGACTCAAACATAAGAAATTCAGAGAATATTCATAAAAATTGAATTTACAGTGCGGATGCACTGGCATTTTTATGTATGGCATGGTGGGATTTTAGGCCTAAATGGAGAAGAATACAAGGAAAATGTTACTGTTCTTCTGCTTGTAACTCTCTTGTGGGGAAAAATACCCAAAAGACCAGAATGAGAGTGTAAGGTTCTCCCACAGAGAGAGTAGAAGCACTCTTCCAAGGTTCATATGTTTATAGGGAGGGAGGCAAGTGACTAAAATACTTTAGGACACATGGAGGGACTGGGGAGGCTTCTTCTGTTTTCATTGAGTCTTTTAGCAACGTTTTCAATTTGTTTAAAAAAATTATTTTTACTCACTGCTATCCAGAAGCTTCTCTTTCAGTAAGAGATTGTAATTGGTTCAACAGGTTAAAAATTTTCAAACCTTGGATCTCTTTAAATGTTCCATTCTCTTAATTTACTTGGTAGTGACAGTGAAGAGAAAAGGTTTCAGAAATGGTTTCTGCTCTGCTTTTTTATAAGCTGGCTTTCTTGCGTGGAATTTCCAGACAAAAGTTCTGACTGCATGAGAACTTCAGATTTATACCACACTGACAGAGGAAGGATTTGATTTTCTATTAGTTAAATCAGACCTTTATTACTTTCATCTTCCTCTAAAGGCAGATTTAAAAGACTTTCCTCTGTTTTGTTAAATAAGGAATAGTGTGTGAAAAAAGTGGAATTGTATCTCTTGGCAACCTCCTTAAAAAAAAAGAAAGATCTTTTGTCCCTGTGTTCCTTTGAAGGAGTTATGCAGCTTTTCCTACACTTCCAGGCAGGGGGAAATGCTTGTATTTTTACACCTTGCTTTACATCAGCAAATGAACTTTGTGATGACAAGAGTACAAGATCTTCATACACTGTCTAGGCGACAACCTGGAATCAGAGAAGTGGTAATATCCAGAGATAGTGAAATGTTCTCCCTGGTCCCTACATCTTTTCTCTAACCAGAGAACTTCTATTGCCTCAGAGAGAATGGTGAACTCATGAAAGGTTTTGGAAGGATAGGGAGCTGTGTGGAAAGTTGAGAACTCAATTTATCTACTGTTAGTAATTACAATTTTCTTTTATTTTGAGAGAAGTTTTTGGATCCTTTTAAATCCTATTATCATCAAATTTTTATTTAAATACACAAGGAGCAAATGGTGTGGTGCTGCAAAGAAGTTTCTTGTTTCTAACCAAAGAAAAAATGAACCTAAATTTTTAAAAATTATTTTTTCCAACAATTTTCCTGCTTGCTTATGTTAGCATGAGTGTACAGATTTGTTATTTTATAGTGGATCACTATGTTTTCTTCCCTGCTGTGGGTCTTACAGGTTTCCAGGAATTGAGAAGCATTGCCTGTGGTTACAGCCTAACTGTAGGAAGGGAATATATCCATCATGAAGCCCAGAACACGACTGTCTAGATGAATAGTAACAGATTTTCACCTTTGTCTAAGGGTGTGTGTCACTCTATGGTCCACAATCCCAAGCTGACACCTTGTAGTCGCAACTATCATGGTTTGCATAAGAGAAGCACTTGGTTTTTCCATGTCCTCTGCTGTATTATGTGCCAAGACCCAGAGTATTTCCTTATCTTCTTGAGTTACTATCCTCAATGCCAATGAGACTAGAGCAAATGTAATTACATAATTAAGAGTACCAAACCCTTCTGTTTACAACAAATTCAGACATAGCTGTGTCTTCAAGACAGGCTCTTAGAAGGTAAAATAGAGTTCAGGACCAGGATGTATTTATTCCAGCCTCTGCTGTTATGACTCAGACTGAGGAAGTGGGTTACTGAGTAGCTGAGCATCAGAGAAGCACATTTTCATAAATTATTCTATTTACAAGGTCATGCAGACACATTTATTACTACAGCAAGGGACATTGTGGAATGAGGTTCAGGATTTTGACAGTTATTTGAGGGAGAGACAAAAATTATTTTGTAACAAATCTTCATTCTTTTCTGTAGCTCATCTACAGGTGGTCTGTAGTAGCACTTTAGATTTTTTCCTCCTAGTAGCTTTTTAGTAGTCTTCCTCTGGTTTTGTTTGGTGTTTTTGTTCGTTTGTTTGTTTGTTTTTTCGTAACCAAAGTTCTGAAAATGAAACCTTTTCCGAGTCCCCTCCTTCTCTCCTCTAAGTGCTTACAGCTCCATACTTTCGCAATCTGGGAAGGCACTTGGTCTTCATCCAGTGATCTTCGGGTGAGTCCTCCTTTCCATGGTCTGCTGCCTTTACACTCTAGTGTTATGTTGCTCTAGCTTTTGAGAATGCCTCTTACTTACCAGCTCACAGGAAAGAGCTATCCTGACAGGGCATAGATGTGGTAGAGACGTTTCTTCTCTCCAAGGAAAGAGTAGAGACATTTCAAATGCAACGAGAAATCCCATTCTTTCTTTTCACTTTCACAATTTGTGGAGTCTGGAGTCCCATCAGCACTCCTGAAAAAGCTGCCATTCCAGCTGAAAGCTGAGGATGGATGGGTCTCCAAGGACACTGTAACTTCATCCTGGCTGTATTCATGTTTGCATTCAGTAAATCAAAAAACCCAGCCATATGTGGATTTATAGAAGACACTGAACTCTTCAAAATTTCTTACCTTGACTTTCACTGTAGGCTGTTATCTGAGCCATTAATCTTACACCATCAAAAGGGTGAGATAACAGATGAGTTGGATTTTCTCTAATCTGCCTTCAAAGTAATAAAGAATAATGACACTGACAAGAAAACTCTTCAGGAAATCTGTAGAACAGCCTCAGCTTGAAACTGTTTGAGAAACCTGTATCACAAACCTAAATGACCACAAGGATTACTTATGAAATAGAACCATTGTGCTTTAGGTGATGTTAGTGTTGCTTTGGGTCCTGTGGATAAAATAAAGTTGGTGATAATTTTCCTGATGAAAACAGGATCAAAAATTGCTGACATATCTTCCTCTGTCGTGTCGCAGTAGGTCAGCTGAATGTGGAGTCAGCACTGTGTGAAAGGGAATCTTTAGGAGTCTGTGTGATATCTGCTGTTAGTTTGACCTGCAGCATCCTCTGTCAGCAGGCTTCACAGCACTGAGGTCTGTCCCCATCCCAAAACCTCTGCTTTGCTGAAACCTAAACCATCATGATTGTGATTTAGGGAAATTAAGCTCCCATATGTCATTATTGCTGCAGTATTAAAATGGTGACAAATATGCTTTACAGAACTGACACAGAGACTGAAAATCATTTGAAAGGCAGGAAAAAAAGAGCAGGTTTTGAGTAAATGATGAAATTGCTCACATATTTTTATCAAACTGCACTCCTTTCAAGGTGTAGAGAATGACTTTTTAACATTCATGTTTCTGGAATTATAGTTCCCAGATGTTAAGAATCAGAATATACAAACCATTTGTCATTTGCTCTCAACCTTTCAAAAGTCTTACTAGACATGTGGTATGCTCTACCTATCAAGTGTTGAAGAATAAAGTTGCCCATTTCAAAATGCACCAGCTGTTGAAATTTTGGTTTTTGTTTTTAGAGAAGTGGTTGCAGAGTCATCACATTTCTGTTTCTATGAAGCAGAAAGTTATCCAACATTTACCTACAGACTTCATGAGATGAAGACTACTTTGTGTTGCTTGTTCTCATATGCCACATCTGTTTTCACATGCCACATGATTAACTTGCTGAATTTTTTGTTATGTCTTCTTATTCTTCACTTCAAGGACATTTTTATATGATGATTATTTTCTCTTTCACTGAGGTTTGAAAATGCCAACTTTCTCTCTTTACAGACCAGAGAGGACATCTCTCATGAAAACTGTTTTTGTTTCGACAACAGATTTGTCAGAAGAGTCTAGCTTTGCAGTGTATCATTCAGTGTCCCCATTTATCACTGTGCAAAGCACTGGATACCTCAGAAGCAGATGTAAGAAAATACAAAATATTTTTTACAAGAGTGTAATCAAGTTTAAGATATGACTTTATGAGAATTTAACTCCTGGCATTTCAAAATCCTTTTATCATGACTAACCTGACTGTTTTTCTCGTAAGCCCAGCTTTTCTTTGCCCTTGAGGCAATCAAGACCTTTTTTTATTCTCTTATTCTCCCCTCCCACCGAGCTGATTTCTTTTGTTACTGTTGTGGTGCATCTTCAAAATGCTCTTTGCTCTGACAGGGTGAAACAGTTGGCGGCTGCTGCTGCTGCTGCAATCTGCATGAAAGAGGATTTTGTGTTGCTGTTGATGTTTTTGCATCACCAGCAGATGTAAAGGAAGCTGCATTCACAAAACACTTTAAGCTACATAATGGCTCTTGAAAGCTAAACGAGGGTGAGGAAGGGAATGCACTCTGAGTGCTCTGGAAGGGTACATGATGTCTCTGCCAAATGTCATGCTGTAGACAGGTGCCAGATGAGGGAGGGTCCCAGGAGCGGATGCCTGTGGGACTCACGCTGATGGTGCTGGTTGCTCTCCTCCACACATTGCTGTGCTCCAGCTGCAGAGAGTGCAGCAGCAGGACTGAGTCCATTAGACCACTCAGTGTGTCTGTCAACCCCAGCTAAATCCTCCTCCCAGTGGTGCTGGTGGTGCTGAAAAGAGGTCTAAACCCCTTTTTCTCTGGTTTGGGGCAGAAATGGGTAAAAGAGAATAGGCTACAGTCTTTCCCCCTGTATGCAGGCAGTGAAATTGCTGTCTTGCTCTATACTCTTCATGGAAGAGAGCTATGACTCATTTCAAATCACAGTCCTTGAAATGGAAGAAATAGTGTTTTCCCAGGATGGCTTCTTTGTCTTAATTCTTTCCTTTTCACTTGAAGATTCTGGGCTTTATATGGACAGTCAGATGTTTCACCATCTGGGTAATGACAGGAAGGGAGAAGGATACAGGACTCTTACCTATGGGGTTATTTCTCTGATTTTACTGCAAAGCAGAGCTCTCTTTAAGATTCTGTACTTGTACAAGCTTTCCTCCACACTGAAGAACTCAGGACTCAGAGCATGTTATGCTTAATGAGACAAGTTTTCCCATACTTTGTATAGATGAGTAAGCTCTCCCTCTTCCAGGGTTTTTCAGGTATATTCTGAAATGACAGCCATTCCTTCCTTCCTGGTCAACACCCACCAAACTTGCAGGTCATGAAAGTATTTGTAAAACCATGGGAAAGTGTGTGATATTTTTGTACAGGGTTGGTTTTCAGTCTCCACCAACAGCATTGTTTCTGCACACGTTGAAGTCAAGCTTCCCTTGTGTAGATATTCTGGCCTGGTTTGAGCAATGCATTTGTTACAAAGTGCTTTTGATTTGCAAAAGACCCTCAGCTTTTTCCCTTGATGCCAGCTCTTTATTCCTTTTCCCCTTCCCTTCCCTTCCCTTCCCTTCCCTTCCCTTCCCTTCCCTTCCCTTCCCTTCCCTTCCCTTCCCCTCCCTTTTAGGGTTAGGGTTTGGCTCTGTGTATCCTCCGCCTCAGCCCAAGTACAGATTAATAATGGTTTTACAGTGGGCCTTCCTCCTGTGACCTGGGAAGACAACAGTTGTGTGCACAGCATATCATCACTGTTGCCAGCTGTATCACCTTCTGGCAAGAAAAGCATTGGAAGAATGCCAGGTAATTTTAACTTTTAATAAGACAAACCTGTGGCATGTGGGTGGAATACAGGGCTCAGAATGAGCGAGTTTTTTTGCCCTAGGGCACTGTACTACTTGTTCATAAACATATTTTTGATTTCTTACTTTAGAAATTGTATATATCTGGAAGAGTGTTAATAAGGCCCTTGTTGCAGAGGACGTCTTGAGGTGGCTATTGAATCCCAGTAAATAATAGTAATGGAAGCTACCTGCTTGAACAAGTCCATATACAACCAAATCTTCACAAGCAGAAATGGAAATATGTTTAGGAAAAGACAGCCAAAATCTTATTTTACAGACTGACACAAGTAACTTTTTTTTTTTTTTTTGTATTTGTGATGTACACAGTCTTGTTTATCTTCATTTTGCTTTTTGCCTTAATATTTAGTCAGGGAAATCTGCTTATCCAGAATATTTTATTTCGACTGCGACTCTGGAAATATGTGGTGCATTTCAGCTTTACAAATACTGCAGAATTCCAGCTGGGTAACTCCAGTCTGTCATTTCCCCTTCAGATATTTGCTATAACTTTAATATCAGATAGCATTAGAGTGTGAATACTAAAAAATAAGCCTCCTAGTAAAGGTCTTGATTCTTTATTTTATTGAAATTAAGCACAGGAAATATTCCAGTGAATGGTTTATAAACTGTTTTGGACAAGCAATCATCTACATAGTTAGAGAAATAACTACATCACTGATCTAAATGAATAGTGAGGTGCTTAAGTGACCTCCTTAAAGCAGAGGCAGACGTGTCACAGCACCACAGGAACACACTCCTCTGGGATGTGGGAGTCTTAGCTGAAATCCTCTTTTGCTTGATTCAGCAGGTTGGCTCCAAGGTGTCACACACCATTAGTGGCTGCCTTAAGTGGTGTATGAAGAACTGGGAACAAAATTTTCTAAATATCTCATGGCAACGCTGTTTCAATCGTAGGTCAGCCAGCCATTAAGTATGATTGCAAACTAGTTTTTCAATCTTCATGGAAGTGCCCTACTGGCTACTGAGTTATTCTTATAGAAATTAGCTGAAAGTAGTTAATTGCAGAATACTGTAAGTTAGGTTTATAAGCTTACTATTCTAGGAGGTTGTAAAAATAATGTAAGGAGAGTTCTTGGCCTTTTTAGCAGCTTGAAGGACTTGGTTTGCTTTCCATATTAGTGTTTAACTTCAATGTTTCAGGGTTACTCCATTCTTCTCTGATTTTATAAATATAACCTTTTACTTGAATTAAAAAATATTCCAAAAGAGTGGGTTTTTTTCTAATTGAGTGTCTTTTTTTCTGAAGGTAAAAAAATAACTTTGGAATTCAAGCCAATCTGAATGAAAAATATTTCTTCAAGTCACTAGAGAAAATTAATGCATTCACGTAATTGAAGGCATGCACATCAGTGTGCATCAAAGCATGCTTTTTATCAGATTTCAGTTGTAAGAGTGAAACAGATTTTGCATTGTGTAGCTCCAAAAATTTTGTTTGCATGTGCTAGGGATTTGGGCTATGAGCAACATATGTGTTGTCCTAAATAGAACAAACGCTGTAGTCTGTTAATGAGTTAGAAATAAGGAATGTAATTTTTGCTGTACATCCACGTGAAAGATGAGAGAATCTGGCAAAGATATAAATGTAATATCTCAACATATTTTCTGTATGCCTGTCAGTTGTTTCTGTACACAGAGGAGTGAAATCTTGCCAGAGTTTGTTGCCTTTTCTGTATCTCTTTTATTGTCTGCAGAGACCCAGGTGACAAGAATCTTCTCTGTTGTCCTAGCACTCTGAGATGCCTCTAAATTCAATAGAAATGAAAGGAGCACAGAGATTCTTTAATCTTATATATGGCATCTCTGTATAAAAATAAGAAAAAAACAATAGGTACTCAAAAAATCATGGCAGATTTCTATGAAAAAGACAATTGAGGTAAACAAATACTTTCTAAAGATTTCTGTGAAAATTGTGTATTGTAGGAAATACCTTTAATGAGCTAGGAAAAGGAGTGGGACATGGCATGAAAGTAATTGCCATGAAAGAATTCTCGTAGACTTATTTGCTGCTACTTCATGCAACTCTTTTTCCCACTTTAAACTTGGTCATTGGTCTCATATCTGCTTTTGAGAGTATTCATCTATATATGACCATTAAGTTGTCATATGCAATGTGTCTAGATGATCCAGGAACTGCACTTCAAAATACTGGAATCTCTTTTGTTTGCCAGAGAAAATGTTCCTGTATAATGTACTGAATTATCCTATTAATTTCTGAACATCTTTTCCTTTTTCTTCTTTCTGCCCTTCTCTCTTCTTTGCCATGAGCCAAGTTAATCTCTGATGCCACACTGTTAAGTCAACGGAGTTATATAGCATGCTGGGCCCAATTAGTCTCTGATAACCTTAGATCCTGCTGGTATCAAACTCTTCATTGGTTTCTTGTGATGCCTTTGTTAAGCTAATTTCCAGGCTGGACCACCTGTGAAAAGGATGAATTGCACTCAGATATATGTTAGAATGGCCCTTTAGCACTGATGGAATTTGTTTGTGGTCTGGTGTTTGGTGTCTTCGTGGCTGCTCTCCTCAGAACTGAGAAGTAAAAATATTTATTGAGAGTTAGACTTGAAGTTGACCGAAACAGCACAACAGATCAGGACAGGAATGCTTTCTGTTAGAGGACCAAGACCAGGTTTGTGTAGGTAGGTTGTTGCTGAAGTGGATTTGAAATAAGACCTTTCTGAACATTAACAAGAAGTGAAGCCTCTCAGGGGAGGAAAAGCACTCCTTTTTTTCAGGTTATGTTGATTGACCAAGTCAGTTCTCATCACAGTGTCGCAGCCTTAAAGGACCCTAAAAGAAGATTTCTTGCAGATTTGCAGCAGCAGGTTAAGAGGCCTCTTTCTTCAGTTACCTTACCATTTTCAGAGGAAAATCAGTAAAGAATAGTCGAACACCAATAAGCACAGATGGCTTGAGAAAGGGAGAACTGTGCATGTTCACCTAGGAATTCCATGTTAGAGAAGGGGTAGCTATAATTGTTTTCAGTGTGGCGAAGTGTATTAGTGTGGTGGTTTTTGTTGGTGTGTTTTTGTTGGTTTTGGGTGGGGTTTGTTTTTTTTGTTTTTTTTTTTTTTTTTTTTTTTTTTTTTTTTTTTGGTGAGCCACTGTTTCATTCAGCTAGAAAACCCAAACCAAGTATTTGGCCAGTTGTCTCCTTATCTCTTGTAGTTACTTGACATTTCTGAGAGCTGTTTTGGGAGGATGTGTTGAGACTAGGTCGGGAGGCATTTTCAGATGCAACAATTTAGGTGAGCTGAAAGTGAATTTTCCCTCTTGTCACAGGGTAATACTCAGGAGAGTTTCTTTTTGTACAGTTTTACTTCACTGATTCTCTGGAAAACTGTGCTTGCAGACCTGAATTTGTGCTTAAGTGATGGATGTGAGACAACAGGATGAGCTGATACGAGAGAGCAGGAAAGATACACTTGTACCTGGGGCAGAGATAATAACAGTAAGAAAGGGATCTATACCTATATTGCAACCACATGAAATCACCACCTAGAGTCTTTCTGGACTGTAGCATCTCTTTTGCAATATGGCACTCTGATAAGAGATACTTTTCTGCCTTTTCTTTGTACAGTAAATTTTAGGCTGGAAGGTGAACATTTTTAACGCTTTTTATACAGATAAATTAACTGACAATCACATAAGAAAATCACTCATTTAGGTAAAAAAAAATTTTAATTTAATAAAAATCCTAGTGATTTTGAGATTATTCCTAGGGCATTTACTTTACCTAGAAGAATTGGTGAAAGGTGTTTGTGCACTTTAGGAGTGAAAATGAATGGATCATCTCTTGCAATAGAATTCAGTAGGAGGAACTCAAAGGTCTTTGAACCATTTTCTGTATCTCTTCTATCCTAACTCGGCATCTTGAGAATGTTTTTATTAGAGACCTTGTGGAATTTAAGCACCAAGTGTACCTAATCCATGAAGGCCCTGCAGCAACTATGACAAGAGACAGGCTTTATGCCATGTTCACCACTAACACGTGGCCACTGAAGTCAGTGGAGCTGATGAAATTTATACTTGCTGAAAAATACAGCTTCATTCTTCAGCATAATTTTTTAAATCCAGTGCTCACCTAATTATAACATAAAGACCAAAGATTTTTTTATGTCATTAGAACTTAAAGAGTGGGACCAGTCACTCTGAAGACTTTGGAAGCCTTGGCAGAACTGTCAGAAATTGCCAGCATCCATTTGCTTTAACTGAGTCCCACACCTCACTGTTACAAAGACTGCACTGCACAGTATGAGCTGCTGTTTCTTTCCAGCAATCTTCCTGTCTTCCCTACATATATTGCATAAGTCTGATGCATGGCAATTTCATCCATTTCCCCCCAGGACTGTCCATGCAAGGGAATATCCCCATCCCAGATATGGATATGTTCGACTAAAGCCATTAGCTCCTGATCTTAAAGCAGAAATTTTTAGATTTGCAAGCAAATGAGTGATTAAGTAATGCCGTGGGAAATGCAGGCATGAATCACTTGGAACTTGCCACTTTTAAGAAGGAATATATGGAACTAAGTATGTGCTACATTATTTTAATACTCCATGAAAAAAACCTGTGCAAATGAAGGGTTAATTTGAATTTTGGACCTTGTAACATTTTGTGAGTGATGCGCTTTTTTTTTTTTTTTTTTTTTTTTTTTTTAA
>JAWWEU010000091.1:11137598-11157366 GCA_035583155.1 Acropternis orthonyx
ATTTTAACATCAGTTTCCAGTCACAGAAGGTAACTGATGTCAAACTGGGGAAGGGTTCTTACTGCAACATGCAAGTCAAATGATAAAAGTATAGCAGTTCACGTCCTTGTTCTCTTGCAAGCTGCAGGGGGTTTAAGATTTCAGCAGTACAAGCAGGCACAAGGAAGGATTCCTTCCTAGCCATTAGCACAGACACCCTTAGATTGTACTGTGACTGGGCAAGTGCTGGAAGACCATGAAGTAGTAACGTAATACTGGTACTTGCTAAGCATCGAGCTGGTCAAAAAGGAAGACGTTCTTTGCTTCTCTCACTGATCTGCCTTTGATCTTCTTTGTGAATTACTTCAGCCATCACTTTTCTTCCCTGGGCTTCATTCCTAGGCTCTGCATGATGTGATGGAATGTTGTATATCTAGATTTTGGGTTGACCTGTTGTGTTTTCACCCCCTTATTTTTACTTTCTGTAGGTACACCTTCTTCTTACATAAGACAACTTGAAAAGTATAATTTATTTAATCACTTGTTTCTTGGATACTGTCAGTTTTCTTTGACCTAGAGCTGCACTCTTAAATCAATCTTACACAAGTTGGAAGAAACTCTAAAATAGCTTTAGATTAAAAATAGCCATAGCATTGCAAAGGCATATTTTTTTTCCAAGAGAGAACATAAATCTGCCCTTCTGATGTAGTTTCCTTCTGGGTTCTTCCTGTGGTAGGATTAACAGTTCTAATAGCTAGATTATGGTGCAGATTATTTGGAAATAATTTTGACTAAAGAATCCATCTAATTGCTATTTATTTTCTTTTGTGCTCTTAGAGAACACTATGGAGACACAGCCCCTTAGGAATACTGTACACAGCCTCGCCAATATTAAAATGTGGATAGCAAAGAAAAACCTCATTATTTTCCTGTGTTACTTACTCAATTCAGGGTTAATATCTCAAAGACTTACAAATTGATTTCTGATTTATCCATAGAAATGAAAGGGGGTCCCTTATGGAAATTAAAAAAAAGAAAAGGTTTCCATCAAAAGCTGCAGAATTTTTCATATATTTTCTTCCACCTCTTCCTAATTCAACAAGACCTTAAAAAAACAACACAAGAGGATAAAGAAAAACTTGTGCCTAGAAAAGTGTGAGCTTGAGTAACATACAAGTGTGTGAATGAATGTGGTGATATTACTTACAGCATCCACTATTACTCTTAACAGTATGTAGTTTTCAAAAAAAGTAAGCCTAGTTAAAAACCTCTGTCTTATGTAAAGGATGTATTTTGTGGAGGATGCTGTCTTTAGGTGTGGGAAGGTGTATGAAGCAAACTATAAACTGGGACATAGGGTAGTTTTACTGAAAATCACTAGTGGACCTCCAGTGCAAATGAATCAAGGTATTGTCAAGCTCCTCAAATTGTGTGGCCATTGTCACCATTCCTCAATATGTGTGGGATAATGCCCTCCTACCTTCCCAGGCTCGGCAAGGCCTGAATTCAGGGCATTCTTTGAAGTGGACCTATGGCAGTCCACTGAAATGTTACTAGGTAAATAACTATGAAATTTGGTTCCCCTGAAGCATTAGCAACAATCTACATTCAGGATACCCTGTTTGGGCAGAAATGCCACCTAAGCAACTGTGCGACAGTTATAAAAACCTTGAATATAAAGCCCAGGTAATAATTTCTTCCTTTCAGGGACCATTGCTGCCTGGCATGTCATCAATATGTTATTTTAAGCAGGTTAACACTTTTCAGATGTCCTCATCATGTTAACTGCCTCTGTCTACAGTCCTTCACTGTGTGAACTGGAAGAAAAACCTTTTCCTTTTATAGCTTCTTTCATGGATCTGTGCATTAGCCATGTAGCTCTAGTTAACACTGAAGCCTGGCTTTGAAAATTGTGGCTCTAATGATCACCATAAAACAACTGGTAAGTGGTGAATCAAGATCACAGGAGATCTGTGTAGGGGGAGATGGAGTAAACCACAGCAGTCAATCACTGCAGGGTTTTTTCCTCCTTTTTTTTTTTTTTTTTTTTTTTTTTTTTTTTTTTTTTGGTGTAGCTAGCTGTGTATCTCCTCCCTTGAGAACCCATGGCAAAAGCTTAGTGATTCAGATTTAAACTCTATTCATCTGTACTATGCAAGATGATAATGATGAAAAAAAGTATTACTTTCATCACTCAAAAAGTTATTTGACTACAGGAATTATGCAGACCTTCTTAACTTTGTATTTTAAATATGTTCTTCACAATTTCATAAGCCAATCCAAGTATTCTTAGCTAAAAAGCTGGCAAAATAATTTTGAGTTTTTCAGTAATAGTAACTCTTTTCCTCTCATTCATGTTCTGGATAGGCCTTATGTTGTCTTCTTTTATAAAGATTGACAGAAAAGGTGCTATTTTTTTTTTTTTTTGGCATACTATACTTTATGAGATCAATATTAATCTAGTTTTTAATTCAGCGAGTACAATGTCAACAACCAGTGATAGTATTGTTTCTATTAGCTTGACCTGAGCTGGATATAGAAGTCATGAAAATGAAGAACACTTATTTTTAAATTTATTAGAACCACATAGCTGAACATGTTCCTCCATCTGTGGCCCTCTGCATAAAGTATGTTCATAAATGACAAGTTAACTCACAAAAACTGATAGTTTATAAAAGAGAAAACACATGGCTCTTATATGATTCTCTCATTTGGGTCTTGAGAAATTCAGGTTAATGAACTTCCACTGCTATTGAGTTAAAGTAAATGAATAACATGGTAGTTTTCACCTTTTGGGCATTTTCCACGGAAATATTTTAAATTTTCTGTCTGTTTTTCTTGGCTCCTTACATCTTATTTGGAAAAAATAAGGCAGCTTTTATCATAACAGAGATAACAGGGACTACTTGAAGGTATAATCGCTCATGTTCTTTCTCATTGGGAGCTTGTTTCCCAGAGCAAAGAAGGTAATAGAATTTTATGTTCTCCCTGTTGTGAAGGAATTGCTCTTATTAATAGCCTTAAGCTAACTTTACTAAGAGATGCTGATTTCTGGTGTGCTTCTTGCTTCTTGTTCCCTGTCACAGGCTTTTGCAGGGCAGGGATTTTGCTCTGTTTCTCACCAGTGGTGGTTTCAGAAAATGCTTGAGAGAAGAGTCTTTTAAATGACTGAGTGGCCAGAAGTGAGGGCTCACAACACCTGAGATATTTCCATGTTTTTTTACACATATATTTTTATGTGCAAGAGCCTGTAATGACTTTCTAGGACTGTGTCAGGTTGCAAAAAACTTTGATCAATTGTGGTTGTGTGACATGAAAGTTTTACTGACCTCTGATGTGTGGTTTTACTGTGCTTTATTCAAAGTGTTAAATCACTGTTTCATACACTTGGAATTATACACTGTTATTGGTTCATATCCTACTAACTATAAGATACACCTTCCACCTTCCAAATATGCTGCAGTTTTACTGAATAAGGTTGACTGAGTCTGAGCTTTATTAAGTCAGTGTTCTGGGAAAAGGTACTGTTTGCTTAGAAACAACATTTTGTTAAGATTTAGCTGAGGTATGATTTTGGTTCCATAAACTCTAGAAATGAATTTGGATTAGATGAGATTAAGAAAATTTTAAAACTGCATAAAACCTACATTTGTTGCCACAACTATTAAGCTCATTTCTATCCATCATGACATATGAGGCATGACAACATTTTACACTGTTCATTAATGATGAGCAGTTCTGATACAGCTGATATGTTAAACATATGTATAGCTTGGGCTAAATAAAGCCTGATAGGATTAAAACAAAACAGGCAATGAAAATTGGTATGTGTTATTTAAAACACATTTTCTTCGTTGAGTATTTGAAATTATGGATCCTGTATTTTTGCTGCTGAATACAAGCACAAGGAAAAACTCAGGTTGTTCAAGCAGCTGTGAGTCCCACCAGACAGACCCTCTTCGCTTTGCATTTCCAGAATGGGGAGGAACAGAACTCCCTCATTCCCAACAGGAGAAAGAACGCAACAACAGTACTGGTAAAATAAATATTCTCCAGCTTAACAAAGGGTAGCAAAACAGAATACAAAATGCATGGGAATAGTTGTGATCAGCAGTCAGACAGTAATTTCCACCTTTCCACATCATTTTCTTGCCTTAGTCCTGCCTCAGGAGTAAAAGCAGCAAGTACTTGGGTGAAAAACGTGTAATCTGGCTGTTGGCTTTTCTTTAGTTTTGTTTGTTTTCCTTGGTTAGCGACCATAATGCTTTCAGGAACTGCAGAGAACATTATTGTTATTCTATTCCCCAGAGTACGGAAATTTTCTGAGACTGCTTTGATTCTCAGGGTCCAGGTGGGGAGGGAAAGGCTCCAGTACTGTGAATTTCCCTTGATTAGTAAGGAGAAATCCTGTTCTCCATTGCTATGTGAGTTAATGAGTTAGCCACCCATTTGACTGGCATCCTGGTTTTGGTGCCCAAAGGCAGATTGCTTGAAGCCACTTTCTGCTCCATTGTTTTTCTCTATTCTGGCAGATCAGTGATTAGAGTTTCACTGTATATTGCTAAATGTGCTGCAGTGTGTGCAGCAGCTGAGTTTGACTTTTGGAGTATAAACCTACAACAGCACTTACACAAGCAACATTTGTGGAAATCAGCTTTTAGAGACTATAACACAGAAGGATCTGTATTACTATAATTTGCTATAAAAGATATTCACATTTTGCTTTTTAAATAAATTGGTTGGCTGAGAATGTCTTTTGCCATTCAGTTTTTCTCATAACCTTTTTCTTGATCTGGCCATACAGTATCATATCACTGAAAGGCTTTGGTTACTAGTAGGTTATTTGGTTAGTATTTTAAAATACAGGAAGACAAAAAAAAAAAAAAAAAAAAAAGGAAGAATGAGAATAAGAGTTTAATTAAAAATAGATTAAACACATAAAGGCTCAGAATTGGTTGTAATAGGAATAGTGACCAAAGCCTTGATATAAGACATTTTTTTGGGGAAGTGGTAAGTTCAATAGTGGAAAAAATGTTTATGCCTTTAAGACACTTTTTCAGAGCATGCATCCAACCAAATATGTGGTTCTGCACACATGCTGGGAGCAGCAAGGAAATGAGGGTCCAGTCTTCACTGAAATAAACTGAACTAGGAGTTGTAATACTAGGTTTATAAAATACACTACTATCTTCCTGACAGAAGGAGGAGCAAAGTAGCAATTGTTTTTTGAACTATAATTGTTTATCTTGATTGCTGCTGGAGCACTGCAATAAGAGGCTGATTTACAGGCTATGACCAGCCACAGCTTATTTTCCCAGTCATGTAGGTGATTTCTGTGTCAATTGGTCTCTGAGTACATTGTCAGCATCTACTTTTCCAACTACTAATTAGCTAAAGATCATTAACAAGGAGGGCAAGACCATGAGAAAAGATACCTCTCATGTTTTGGGATAAAAGCTAATTATCCAAGTTCAAGGGGGAAAAAAAATCAAAATCACAGTACAGCTTAAAATAATTGCTCACTCTACACAACTCTGGGACAATTTTTCCATGCTTTAAGACTGTTATTCTGTTCTCCAGTCTAAATGACCTTGATTTTTTTTTTCCATTTTTATGTAATGAATACCTTTGCCAGGCTTTTTGTTTTAATTTTTGTCTTTGTTTTCTGTTGTGTTTTGGTTTTGTTTGGGTTTTTTTTGGCTTTGTTTGTTTGTTTGTTTGTTTGTTTTGGGAGGGGAATTTGTTTGTTTGTTTAGTTTTTGTTTCTGTACTCTTAGTCTTCAAGGTACAATTTTCTCTGCTTTGGTGAGGCAACTTGGTTTGTGTCACCCACTGTCACTTCATTGTTTTGTGGATAAGTTCTCAGACAAATTAAATCCCTTTTTATAGAACTGTTGGCTAGTCAATAATTCCTTAAATGAATTTATGCAGTGAATTATCTCTACCCACACAAAGAGGTTAATTGTATCACACAAGTGATTTACTTGCTCTTCCTTTCTGTTGCTCATTTATTATTGTCTCTATGGAAAAGCTTGTGGATGTGTGGATTTGTAGCATACACATGTGCACTTTTGGAAGGCAGACAGAGCAACAGGCAGGTGTTGGGTTCTGGCTTAGAGTCATGAAATAAAATAATGAGAAATATTCTGAAAAAACTCACCATTATGTGCTGTCTTCTTCCTTGGTTAGTACTTCATAAAATTAACTTCTTAAAACTACCAGAATGGGGGCAGGGGGGAACTTGCATGTGACAGGTTGGAGAGATGGGTAGAGAAGAACTGTCTGAAATTCAACAAAGGGAAGTGCAGGGTTCTGCACCAGGGGAGGAATAACCCCAGGCACCAGGACAGCCTGGGGGTGGATCTGCTGGAATGCAGCTCTCTGGAGAAGTACCTGAGGGCCCTGGTGGACAACAAGCTGTCCCTGCGCCAGCACTGTGCCCTGGGGGCCAGTGGTATCCTGGGGTGAATTAAGAAAAGCACTGCCAGCATGTAAGGGAAGGAATCCTGCCCCTCTACTCAGCTTTCGTGGGGTACATCTGGAGTGCTGTGTCCAGTTCTGGGCTCCTCAAGATATATGTGGAGCTTCTGGAGGGGGTCCAGGTGAGGATATGAAGATATTTAGGGGACTGAAGCATCTCTTACAAGGAAAGCCTGAAGGAGCTGTGCCTGTTCAGCCTTGAGAAGAGACACGGAGAGGGGACTTCATCCATGTCTGTCAGTGTCTGCAGGGAGGGGTCAGAGGGTGGACCAGGCTCTGCTCAGGGTGCCCAGCAATGGGATAAGAAGCCACAGGTAGAAACTGATGAACAGAAAGTTCCACCTGATTATAGGAAGAACTTCTTTACTGTGTGGGTGACTGACTGAACTGTGGAACAGGTTGCCCAAAGAGGATGTGGAGTCTTCCTCACTGGGGATATTCAGGCACTGTCTGGACACAATTCTGTGCAATGTGCTCTGGGATCATTCTGCTTAAGTAAGGAGGTTGGACCAGATGACCCACTGTGGTCCCTTCCAATCTGACCCATTCTGTAATTCTGTGACCCTGTGATACCGTTGCTAAGGAAATCTATTTAGCTTTGATTTGTGCTAAGCAGCAATGGTTATAATCTGAAAAAAAAAAAAAAAATCTGATTTGGAAGGAAAAAAAAAGATAAAAGCAGCCACAGTGTGGTCAGATTGGCAAAGGAGCAGAGAGGCTGTGAGATCTGTCTCAGGAGGTTTTCAAGATGTGACTGGATGTTTTATGATCCTGAGCTGTCAATCTGAAATTACTGCTGACAGAGCTGTGAGCTGGAGGCTGATCTAGAGATTTTGCTTGCCTCTTCCAGCTTCAATGACTCTGTGAGTCCACAGGAGTGAACTCACAGGAAGATCTGAAACCCAGTATACAGTATTGAAAATGTGTAGTGCTTGTGAAGAACGTGTGTGAATTCAGTTGACAGGTATTTTTCATCATGAGTGACAATTTGAAAGGAAAATTTTGATAAACTTTTTGGTGTATTGCCTGTGCCCTCACTGATGCAATTCCATTTAAAATTTTCCAGCCATGAGGTCTTGGTTGCTGCCTGAACCAAGTGTAAACACCGTGCTACACCAAAAGCAAATTATGAAGGAAGCAAGCACAGATGAACATTCTGTCTGAAAAACATTTTCCAGACCTTTCAAATAACAAACAGTTTGCTTAGGGGAGGAATGGACAAGTTTGAAAACTATTTGCTAAACAAAACAGAAGCTAAATTCTTTATGAATAGAATTAATAATTGAATAGTCAGTCAGCTTTAGTTTTAATTTTCTTTCCCTCTGCTGAGTTACTATGCTTACTAAATAATTTCAGAACAGAGTTTCCCAGGTGACCAACTTTTTCCATCCCTGGCAAACCATTAAAAGTCAGAGGAGGGACAGGCACATCTATTTGGAGGTCAAGTTCATCACCTAGTTTATGACAAGCAACATTCCCTACTTTGCTGCAGAAGAGAAGGGAATAAGATGGAGTGTAGCATAACTGAACAAGGAAAGAGGGCAAAACAGGTGGAAGGAAGGTAAAAATGAAGTGATATTTGCAAACAAAAACGTCCTCCACATTCAGAAATAATTCAAACACAAGAATGACCAAAGCTTTTGATGGGAAAATAGGATGTGAAGAGAACAGAGAGAGATGCAGCAGGAAAGAGAAAAGGGATGATTGGTATGTGTTTTGTATGTGTAGTGTTTTGGCTGGAGTACTGACACAGCTATGAATATCCACTTCTTCCTTAGAGAGCTGGAGGACTTCAGTGAGAGCAGGAGGAATTCTTTAGAATCCAGAAGTTCATCCCTGGGTAAATCAAAGAGAGCAGTTGGGAAGTTAACTTTTGGGGCTGGGGGCTGCCCAGGGTGTATTCCAGACAGTTCCATCCACACCAAGGAGCCACAGCCAAGCCTGGCAGAGCCCCTTAACTACAGATGTAATTGCCAAAATGTATGGAAGTGAAGGCAGAGCCTCTGGGTGAGCAGAGGAGTGAGGAAAAGTGCGTACTGGGCAGGAGGGGGCAGAGCGCCAAGGGGCAGGTGCTGACAAGCAACCCAGAGCTGGAGCAGGTGTGGTGGGTCCTGGGAGAGTGTGAGAGGAGGGGACGCACAGGTGAGGGCTGAGGGTGACCTGTCCCTGCAGGGCTCCAGGTGTGTGGGCTGGAGGGGAAATCGGGCCCTGGGGAGGTCCTGAGGGAAAGGTGCTGGGGTTTTGTCTTTGTCAAACCACAAATCAGTTTAAACCAGCATCAAATGAAATTTTGCTTCACCAAGTTGAGTTTGACTCATCTGCAGCAGCACCTGGCAGGCAATATTCCTGCATTTACCTGGGCTCACAGGCTCTCCCATCCTGCTTTCCCTCATTCCGCTGTGGGTGACTGTGGGGCTGGATGGATGGGAGTGTGGTCTTTCACCCAGGGGAACCCTACACAGCCTTAAAGCTGCAATCACCCAGTGCTAGAGCATAGCTTTTAGAACCTGCCCTGGGACCTTCTGTCCTGCAGCCTGTGATTCAGAAGAACTGGAACTGGTGGCCCAAGTAAGTGCCTTTACTCCTGCCTTCCCAGAGGTTTGGGACATGGCAGTGTGGAAATAGCTTGCATGGGGAGATGGTCTCCTCATGACACATCACTTGCACAGTTCATGTAACTGATTTTCTAGTTAAACTTGGCACCACTCAGATTCAAGAGAGGATCAGAATATAACTCTGATTTTCCATCAGAAGAGATGAAATAGCAGACTGCAAACCCTGCAGCTGAATCTGCAGAAAGGGGCTGACAGCAACAATATCTTTGACAGAATAGCTGTTGTTGTAACCTATTTAGGAAGCTAGATTTTATATCAGTCATCATAAATTGAAGCATTTCCAGTAAGTGATGCTAGATACTTCATAAATACCTCACCAATTAAAGACACCTTTTGATGCCTGTAAGCTCAGATATTACACTTCACATCATTAAAATCCTCATTTATGACCTTTGCAGCAGAGAAGTCACATCTTCTTTCAACAGATAGATTTTTTAAAATATCATTATATGTAAAATTACTGTGGGAAGATGTTTGCTTTAAGTTGTTCAAAGATGTGCAGAGTTATAGACCAAGATCTTTCACGAACTTGGACAAGAAGCGACTCTTGTGTGTGCTTTATTTTCAGAAATTCAGTGCAGAGTGTGCACAGAACAGGTTTTTATACACAGAGCTGTCACATGACTGAAAAAGAGGTGTGAAATCACATCTAAATATTGTGTGTGCTTGCATCAGAGTGCTTACACAGAAGAGACTGGGATTGTTTAAGCATCCTAAAGGCTACTGAGCTCTATTTCCAGCATCATAAAAAGGTCAGTGTCCATGAGGAAACAGATGGTTACATAGCTCAAGTCTACATAAAGTGGTAGCAGAGCAGGACTTCTTATGAAGTTATTAAGAGTAAAAGGGTGAGCATGAAATCTTTCTTGCTAATAGCAAAGAAAGGTCAAGGTAGTTTTGGGAATATCAGGTGTCATGATGACTTTAGGCAAAAGAAGGCGGTGGTATAACTACTTTGCACTGCAGAGAGGCTTGTTTTTATTTTACATCTTAAGGCTACATGTTATGGCAGTTATTTGCATTTAACGATGTTCCAATTTGTCATTCAAAGCTGATTGAAGTCAGGCTACCATGAATCCACTTTACAACAGGTTCCTTTTATGTAGACTTCATGGACACTGGTGCATTAAAGGCACCATCAACTGTCACAAAAATTATGTAGCAATGCATCTCTGAATGCCATTTTAACTTGCACTGCTTTCTATTCAGTTAATACAGGTTAAAAATTGTTGCATGTTATTTTATTGCAGTAGCTCATGAATGTGTGTTGTATAATCAGCTTCCAGAAGCTGGAGAAATTAAAGCTATTGAAATGTCACATTTCTGCGCTTTGCTTTCTAGCAAAGAACAGCACCCTGAGGTTTTGATCGCTTCACTGTCCAGGAGACCAGGGTTCTTCCTTGCTGTGCTGGGCATGCCACCATGTATTGCTCCCACATGTTGAAGTGAGGTTTCTGACGCATAATAATGTGGTGTGCTGGAGGACTTTTGCAAGGGTTTACCCATCTTCATGTAGACTGTGCCTTTGAAAGCACAAACACCTGCTGAAAATACTGTTTTCTTTCCCATGTGTCTTCTGCCTGAATAGTTCTTGCCCCCTTCTGTCAGTCTCTGTCCTCTTTAATGTTTTCAGGTCTGATTTTTATTTTTATTTTATTTTTTTTTCTTTTTTTTCTTTTTTTCTTTTTTTTTCCTTTCCCCCCCTTTAGTCTCTTTTTTCTTTCTTTTCTTTTTTTCTTTTTTTTCTTTCTTATTTTTTTCTTTTTTTTCTTTGTTTTTTCTTTATTTTCTTTCTTTCTTTTCTTCTTTTTCCCCCCTGAGCCAGCCCTTTAAAAAATTTTACTCCCTCTGCAGTGACCTGAGCAGCTGAGGTTGTGTTTGTATGCATCAAATGATGAAGACACTATGGAGACTCTTACAGCTGATGAGGTGCAGCCCCAATATAGATCTGTCTTCAGATTCACATTAGCAGATGGATATGAACTGGCATTGCTCCATGGACTGAATAGTTTCATAGACTTCAGGGCCAGAGGGAGCCATTGTTGCAATCAACGTGTCTGGCTTCATATGTAAAATGAACCTCAGAATTTCAGGAGAAGATTCCTGTGTCAAGCCTCATGACTTTTACTGGAAATGGAGCATATGTTACAGAATAATACTGTTCTGTTTTCAAAAGATCAGGCAGTGGGATATTCTCTATGGTCATTCCACCTACCTAGTTGTTCTTCTAGTGGTTGATACACTTTTCTGTTAAAATATGTAGCAGTTTAAATTTTCAGCGCTTCAAATTACTCTTTTCCATGTGCTTTTGTCAACCAGATAAATATCCAAAGTTTTCTTACATAAGCAGCCAGACCAGGGTCTAGTGCCTTCTGGCCCTGTGCACATTTCATACCAGCTAAGAAACTAACCTGTTGTGTCTTAAGAAATGCTAAATATACACAAAGAAGTACAGTTTATGCCTGTTATGAAGCCCCAAGCCACACAATTAAATGTGTAGATGGAAATGAGACTCTGATGTGTATTCGCTTGTGAGGACTGATTTCACAAAAGTGAATTTATGTGAGACCCTCATAAGCTTCACACTTACCTTGACAGCTTGTGAAACTTGGTACTGATCTGTGACAGAGATATGTCTCAGTCAAGTAACGCAACTCTTCACTGTCTGGTTTGACTGACAAGTCAAACTCCAGTTGGTTTAATTTCAAAATGTTTTCACCCCGAAAGGGTAGTATTACAAAAGTGGCTGTTGAATTGCATGCTCTGTACTTCTGTCTTGTAAATGTCTGTAAAAAAAATTGTCTTGAAGAACTTGGATTCAGGACTGGAGCCAGGGGCACGTAGTTAAAAGATAGACAGTGCCGAAGGGGACAGGGCTTGTGGCAGAGGGGAGGTTTGTTTCCTGGTATAGCTTTAAAAGCAGCAGATTTATTCGCTGCAGGAAATGCAAGCCTTGGGGACTGGACGGCTTGATAAAAACTAGAAGAGAGTGAATTCATCAAGAAACTTGGGGGTTTCCTCGGGCAGCTGACTGGTGGCTCCAAAGGACTCTTGAGGCAGAAGTAGCTCTTTGTATAAGAAACTAGAGGGTACCAAATCTCAGAAAAGAAAGGAACAGAGGGTAGGAGGTATGAAATGAAGAAGAGACTGGAAATGGAGAGCAGCATCTGGACAAATCTTAGCTTTTAATTTACTGTTTTATTTAAATAAGCTTAAAAGTGGATTTTGTTTGTAGCCACAGACAGGGATGTGGTGGTTGCATTTGTGAAGGCTGTCTTTAGCTGCAGCCCAGAGATTCTGGTTAAATTAGCATATACTCTTCATAATGAAAGATGTTTAACTTTTCATTTTCACCTAGACTTTTTTGGCTTAATTTTGTTTTGAAGTTTTAGTTTTGTTTTGTCAGTAAGTCAAAGGTACCCATGGTAAAATTCTGCTCCAGCTGCATGTGGATAAATCAGGAGTAAAATGAGTAATTCAAACTAAGTTAGTGAGGACTTAGAAAAAACAACAATCAAGCCATAACTACCATTTTAAAATAATGCAAATTGAGGAAACTGTTGAGAAATTATGTGGGATGATGAACTGATGGGAGACTTTGAGTATTTTAGGGGTCATAGCACAGCTTCACCATTTTTCTAAAGTCATTATCTTATTATAGGTGCTAAAGAAGGCCTGATGGATTTTCTGAATACCAGCGGCAGCTGTGAAGGGCAGAAATGGGTTGCAAAGACAGGACTGAGGACATATCCAAACTTAAGGCTCATTAACTTTTCAAACTTGGAAATGTTCTTCTGTGTCTTGGACTGTGTATATATATGTTTAATTGTGTGAACAGTGTGAAACTAGGTTGGTGCTATATATGTCACCCACTCATTTTAAAATATTTCCTGCAGTAAACTTCAGAATTTCAATGGATAAATTAAAAACAAGTTTGCATGTTCTTACTAGTGTTGATGCAAATAGAAATGTGAACTAGTAGATGATCATGCAGTGCCCACATCTCTTGTGGAACTGAGGAGAAGAGACTTGCATGAGTGGGTGTGTGGGTTGGTGTCCAGGATGGGAAGAAGAAGAATATATTATCCACTTCAAAACATTAGAGCACAGAAAAACAATACCATTTTGAATGTCAAAATACTGCTATGAGCAGGAACTCTCAGCATCTGCTTAGTGTGTCTGTGTTTGTAAGGGCAGCTGGTAGCTGTAGGATGTTAGTTTCTTGCACATTTCTTTACTTCGAGGACTACCTCCCTTGTTAAGAGAGGAAGAGGGGTTTTGGGCCAAATTAGTTCTTCTGCTTTGTAGCTCTTGAATCTGTCTGGGGTTTTTAATAGTCGTCTGGTGTAATCCTGATGCAGAAATAACCTAAGGGCAGATTTTGTAGTAATGCTCATATTGTACATCTGCTGGGATGTCCCAGAGGCTGTTCAGAGAAAATGTGAGTGATATGGGGGTTGTACTTCTTAGGTGCAGAAGAGGATTCTTTAGATCTAGGATATGAACTCAAGACCCTGTTTTTCTTCATCTGGGAGAGCACTCTTCTGTTCCCAGTTACTGAGCAGCAACCCTTTGTTATCTGATGAATTTTGCTTGCTGCAGGCATGATCAGGTTTAAATACAAGTGAGTGAAAGATGCTGGGACTTGTCACTATCCAAATTTTTTAGCTTTTCCTGGAAAGCACAAAACCCCTGTGTCGTTAATGGAAACACCACCCAATAATCTCTACTGAGAAACCTCCCTTTGCTACTACATCAAAAAATGAAAAATTGGAAAAAAAACAGAAGTGCAGTGTGTCATGCCATGTTAATTTGCTTTATCAATGCACATTATATTAAGATGATGTCTCATCATTACATGATAATGAGAACCACAGTGTTTTTTTGACATTTTATAAAGGGAGCTTGGAGTGGAAACAAGAAGGAAGGAGAGAAAGATGCACGTGTTAAATTTAGGCCTATAGTGAATAATACGCTGTAATTCTTAGCACACATTTCAGTGTACCTGTGGTGGAAAGCTGAGTTTTCTATGGATATTGAACCCTTTGTAACTATATGGGGTATTAAAAGCAAACAAAAAGAATAAGCATAAAGAGAAAGAAGAATGTCAGTTTTGATCAGCTTTACTATGGACTAAGAAAATTCCTTGTATTTACCAAGGGTAAAAAATATTCCCAATTATGTCAGTTGGGGCTATTGAGACAGGGGGTTCTGTGAGAAAAAACATTCATCAGTTACTGAAGAACTAATGAACTACTTTGTGAAAGTTTATGATGTCAAATGGGCATTCCTTGTGAAGCAGAGAGGGAAGTTCAATCTAGCAATTTCCATTGTATTTCTGAGCCCAGAAATAGTTTTTCAGGATTTAATTCCACACACAGCATCAGTCCATTCCCACAGCATGCTGCTCAACAACTGAAAGATGCCCTTAAAATTTTCTAGCAGTGCTTCACAACACTGTGGTGGTCACTGTGTGTGTGACAGCTGTGTGTGTGTGTGACAGGGGAGCAAGGTTTCAGTGAGACCTCACCAGCCCTACATACAAAGTTCAAAAGACTTCTCCTGTCAGTGAGTCCTTCAAGCTCATATTTTCCCTTGGGCATGAAAGGATTGCAAGTTTAATTATCTGCATTTCTTCTAATAGGTTATACCATTTTCTACCGTGCATTTGGGCAGTTGTGATTATTTACGCTGTAGACGTTTTCTGCTTCTTTACTTTTTAAGTTCTGCAAGTCTTATTTTAAGTACCTCACTCTCCTACTCTCTAAGACAAATTTCATATTGATCCATTTCCTATTCTTTTAAAAGTTGGCTTTCTCCCCATTTCTTATGACTCTAGGGTTTGGTTTTTTTGTTTTTTTTTTTTATTTCATTGCAACACAGGATTAAATTTCTATATATGTTTCTGACTATTTCTGTTTTTATTTCACAGACTTTGGTTGCCTATACCTTCTCTGGAGCTTTTTTAACAAGATTTAAAAAAAAGCAATTTGTTTAGTGAAGTGGAGCAAAGTCTCCAAAGAATGAAGTTTGCAACACAGCTGGCTCAAAAGTGGCAATCTGTTTTCATAAAAACCTTCTGAGGATTTGAAATTTATTTAATGCTGGAATAACCCTTAATCTTTTGAAGGTTGTAGTGTCCATTTTTTGATTTAAAAAGTTGGGTTTACAAACCTGCCTGTGCTTCCTAGACAGTCTGTGCAGGTCTACTGGTTTTGCCTGGGATAGAGTCAAGCTCCTTCATGGTAGCTCGAATGGTACTGTTTTGGATTTGTGATCGAAAGAGTCTTGATGATAAACTGAATTCTTAGCTATTGCTGAACTGTTCTTGCACAGTGTCCAGGCCTTCTTTGCCACCAGCAAGAAGGCTGGGACAAGGATTTGAGAGCTGACCCCAGCTGACCCAATGGATCTTCCATTGAGCATTGGCGAGGCCACACCTCAAATCCTGTGTTCACTTTTGGGGCCCCCATGACCTGAAATACATTGACAGGGTGAAGCATGCCCAGAGAAAGGCAACGGAGCTGGGGAATGATCTGGAGCACAAGTTCTGTGAGGAGCAGCTGAGGGAGCAGGGGGGCTCAGCCTGGAGAAGGGGAGGCTTGGGGTGGATCTTACCACTCTACAACTACCTGAAAGGAGGTTGTAGCTGGGTGTGGGTTGGGCACTTCTCCCAGGCAACAAGTGACAGGATGAGAGAAAATGACCTCAAGTTGAGTCAGGAGAGGTTTAGGTTGTATATTAGGAAAACTTTTTTCATGGAAAGAGTTGTAAAGCATTGGAACAGGCTGTGCATGGTAGTGGTGGAGTCACCATCCCCAGAAGTGTTTCAAAAATGTGTGGATATGGCACCCAAGGACATGTTTTAATGGTGAACATGGTGGTGGTGATGGGTTGGTTGTTGGACTTGATGACCTCAAAGGCCGTTTCAACTTCAAAAATTCTATGAAATTCCTTACTGTGCATGAGTTTTCCCACTTCTGTCCTTCGGATTGTCTCCCTCATTGAGCTGAGGGAACTGAGTGGCTGTGTGGAGCAGGGCTGCTATGGGTTAATCCACAAGAGTAGCTTTTAATAAACTGCTGCAACAGAGACTATTGAAATTTATATGGCTTTATGCAATGCCTTATTTCAATGAAACATTAGGAAACAAGCTGGTTTTGAATCCTCAAATTTGTGCTTATTTTAAAGCACTGATTTGCATACCTATTTGGGGTCCGTTTATCTTATGATAATATCTAAAGAAGGGAACTTGTTTCCATTACCTCAGTCTGATTTTCAGCAACTATTTTAAATGCTTTCCCCCAGAATAGATAAGTTGGTTTTTTTTCTGTTAATGTCCTTCTGAAGTTTCTGCAGTTCTTCTTGAGCAAGTTTTACCAGTCAGCAGGAAATGGGAGACAACAGTTCTGTCTTTGGCTCTGGACAAGTAGCCATAAAATGATGGGACTGTCTTGAACAGCAGTTCTCCGTTCTGCCTGAATTCACAGAAATGTCTGAAACAAGATTACAGTGGAAAAAAAGATCCTTCCTACAGTGCAGAAGGCTGAACGTGGAAGCTACAGTTTCATTTTTGTTGAATTTCTGTGACGTCTGCTTATCTGTGTTACTATTTTGTCTTTACTCATGCAAGGAACTTTCTCTTCCTTAGTTTGTGGCTTTTAAACAGCCCGACTATTTATTTTGTAGCTCTCTATTTATGTTTCTAGCTCTCCTTCTCAAATTCAGCTAGAAGGTATGGTGATTTGTCTTGTGGTTTCTTGGTGGTTTTTTTTGTTTTTTGTTTTTTTTTTTTTCAGAGCTGTATTGTCCTTTTAAAAATATAATATGATAGGAGATGGATTGATATGTAAAAAACCTAGTCTCAGTATTTTAAAATTACTTCTTCACTCCTCTGTGCTTCTCAGCCAGCTCTGTAGAGGCTGGATAACTGAATTGCAGCTTGCTTAAATTGACATATCTGCACTGACATCCAAGGAATTCAGGTTTTTCTATTTCTCAGGCTGAAGGAAAAAAAAATCATGCTTCCTCCAGGTATGGTTGAAAACTGGCTGCAATTCTAGTATCTGATATTCATCAGAAGGAAATATGTCCCAAAAATTCTTTTTTTTTTTTTTTTTTTTTTTTTTTTTTTTTTTTTGTTTTAATCGAGTTAAATATTGTCTGTTAGAAAAAAATTCTCAGTCATATTTAGTGCATTTTGCATATTGTAATTTATTTCAAAGAAAAAATTAGGGGATATCAACATGATATATTAATGCATGCCATTTCTTTGATATTATATGGCTAATGTGCTGTGTGAAGCATATGTTTTTATGTGAATGTTCTCCCTCATGTCATAGAAGTCACTTGAAGGCATGAATAGTCAACTCAGCTGAGAACCGAATGCAGATATTTCAGACAACTTATTTAACTTCTAATAAAACAGACATCTGTTTAAAACTTGACTCCTCACCAATTAACTGCTGCCACAAATGCCACAAATTTAAATGGGTAAAGATCCGTGCTCTTAGGTGGCATTTAGAGCACACTGAAATTCATACACACACACTCAGGGCAGATGTAATTCTCAGTGGTTACAACTGAGTCAATAGAAGCACAGAGATTTATATCCACTAGAGCAATGGCCCAGAGTGTTTCCCCTGGGAGGACTGCTGTTTGTGGACAGTGCCATAAAGCAGTGGAAGTTAAGGGATATCAGAACCTATGTCTTCTATGAAAAAAACAGTCAGCTGGAGGAGAAAAATGGTGTGAGGAGAAGATGGCTGGAAACTGGACTGATGCTACTGAAAAGAACTAGCACAGAATCTCTAAACTGACTCATTGGATAAGTAGATGAGGTAAAACACAGATTACACTGGACAGTAAGGGATACTGGGAAGAGACAGAACTAAGTACCATGTGCTACATGGGCAACCAGGTAACCAAAGAGAGTTCATGTGACTGTGGTGGGGTGATGTTCCCTGCAGGGGCAGACTGCTGACCAGTGTCCAAAAGGGGCCAGAAACACACTTTTCTGTCTTTCTCCTCTGTGTCACATCCCACACTAAAGACTATTGACCCAGCACTGGGAGGTGAACAAACCTTATGTTCTGGTTACTGTGACAGGGAGAGACATAGTGAATTGTTATTATCATTTTTAAAAACATGAATCAGCCCTCAAAGTGTTGTCTAGGTGTGGACAGCATCAAGGCTTTTAAAATGAGTGTGCTTTTTTCTTATATGTTTAGAGGGGTTTTTTTTGATAAAATTATAGCACCTACTTTTCCATATTTGTTTAATGTTTAACCTTGAAGGAAAACTCAGTGTGAATAGTATAAAATTTTTAATGTATTTTGCTATGTCTACATTTTCTCCTTGTAGTGATGGATCAAAAAGTTTATAAATACCCACTCTTTTTATAAACTAAATTTTTATGTTCATTATTGTGTCTGAATACAAAGTATACTAATTTCTTGTGATTATAATTTTTTACTCCTTCAGATGATATTTTATTCATAAATAAGGATAATTTTTGTCTTTTACCAGATACATTGTCTTTGCACTGCCCTAACAATTTCAGCTACAGATATACAGAATTGTTCACCAATTCACAGCACTTCATCACAACATGGTTTCCTCTACTTAACACCTTCTTTGCTGGAATTTGTGTCACTGATGCTCCATAGTAGAAGCAGTAAGCATGTTGTGCAGTCACTGTGCACTAGTGGCACCCTTAAGAACTTTGTTTTGGTAGCCATGTGGGTTACAGGAACATGACTCCATGAAGGTTTTGCCATAAGACCTCCAGAACTTTTTTATATTAACCCACCTTTCCCACTCATTTATTTTGTTTTCATTAGCACATTGATCATTCATCATCTCACAGTCTTGAGGCATTTTGAGGACAAGACAAAGTGTTATTGTAATTTGATAACAGTCACTTTATCTAAACCTAGCAGTGTCAGGGGACAGGGAACTTAGAGAAGATCTGTTTTGTAGAGGGTGCTTTAGTTGTTGGGGTATGTAAACTGGCTCATTTATTCATTCATTCATTATTCATTTTTCCTACTCTGAAAAAAACCCACCATTAAATTTAAACTTGTGATTGTATCTACAAAGCAAAACTTTGTAGCTGTGCCTGCCTCTTTTTGATTAATTTGCTTTAGAAATAATAAAATCCTCTGTATTTCATTCAAATGTGCAACAAACTGGTTTCTGACACATGAAATATTTTATATGGAACTTTCTCCTAAGCCAGTTAGTTTCACTTGGTATCATCCTAGTGAATCCAGTCTTCTACTCTCATTTACCGTGGGTCGTTAGAATGTATCTGTTGTGTTTTGTTTTGTTTTTTAAAAAGGGTAAAGAGAAAAGTCTGATCCAACATGTATTTGGATGAGGAGAAGTCTTGCATATAAGTAGACTTATGCACCTGTATGAAAAAAAAGTCTTGGTAGATTGATAGCAGCTCTCAAAATTGGTGAAATAGAAGACACCTCTTATAGCTGGTGTCTATAAGTGGATGCCCACAGACTTTTTCCTTATGAATAGCCGCAGAGCAGCTGTGAGGATTATTACAATATGTTGTAAAATTTTCCTGCTTTGGTTAAGAACAAAAATTGGATTAGTGATCAGTTGCAATTGCCAAAGGGTTTGCTGTTTTCTCGTTTCCCCATTAAAGAGGGATATCAATCCCCTGCTAAATCCTGCAG
>JAWWEU010000091.1:11167873-11181669 GCA_035583155.1 Acropternis orthonyx
TTTAACAAGTGTCTGTTCTTACAGTCTGTGGGGTATCCATGTCAGGGCTTTTCAAAAGCAGCTCCTCACATCTTTCTGGAACAAATGTCTCTAGTTATTGGTTTATAATAATTTTTTCAGGATTTATTTGTTCTTTGCTTTTAATTTGGTAGCCTTCCTCAAGGTTTCCCTTATCTGGCTTATCCAGCCATAAGTATTCTGTTATCTTAAAATTGTTAAGTTTGACTGGTTGGTTCTGTGGTTTTTGGGAGCTTTTTTGTTTGTTTGTTTGTTTGTTTGTTTGTTTGTTTGTAATTTCTTTCATGTTTTCTTGAAACTGCATTAGTAAAAACATCACATTTGAACAATTTTTTCCTCTCTTTTCTCTGCATGCATTATCTCATACTATTCTGTATGTGATTGCAACATTGTTTTCCTGATTTCAACAATATTTCTTGAATTCAGTGTGTTATATCTGACTTAACTTCCCCAGCTTTTTTTTTTTTTTTGTCAAAAGGACTTCCTAATTTTGACTGACACTGTGTGTTACTGATCATGGGTAAAATTCCTGCTATTGCCACACAAATACTTTTTAACTCATACATTCTTAGTGCTTGAAAACAATCAGATGGCCCTTGGCAAACCTTTTCATAAAGAACTTGCAGTAGGTTGATATGTGCTCTGTAGGCTGATCACTGAGGCTGAATCCTTACACGACAGTGTCTCCTGGCTAATTTGCTAAGTGTCATGCCATGAGGTCATGGTCAGTTTAAAAACCTTAATTATTTTTTGTCTGCCTTGCTGGAAATCTTTTACAGCTGTGTGACTATACCTTGTGTAGATTATAAGTTTGTAGGGTGAGACAGTTCTTTATGTCTGTAAAATGTCTAGTGTCTGGTTCTACTACCCCTGGCTTTGACTGGATCACTTTGGTGCAGCTGCATCAGTCAGTAATAACTGTCTATAAAGCTAAAATATTAAGGTTGCAAAATAGCCCTTTGAAATGTGTGCTGGGGTCAAAATGCTAAAATGAATTAAAAACTATTCCTTTTACTTTCTCAAGTCTTGTTGGTCAGTGGGATCCTTGCCCTGTGCTGGTATAAACCTGTTTTATCTGAAAATATGTTTAGGGATCTGCTGCAAAGATCACTGAAATTAATGGAAAAAAGCTCTTATGATTTAAGCTATACAGCCTTTGGGGTATGCACTGTAATTTTAGTAAAGTTTGAATGGAGCTGAACACAGGCTTCAATTCCTTGATGGACTGCCACAGGGCAAACAAGTGATTGGTAGCTGGTGATAGTGGTGTAAATGCTTCACTTCAAGTAATACATCAGAAGATATTATGTGGGAAAGATCTAAATTCCTAGTGAAATTTGTAAACGTCTTTGTTTGAAGAGGTGTTTTTTTTTTTTTTTTCCTTAGGCAGTATAAAGGGCAAACATAAAAATCAAACAGCAGTGGTAAGATTGGCATGCTGAATGATCAAAATCTTCAGTTCCTATGGCTTCAAATTCTTATTTCATTTAGATTTTATTGACACAGTAACTTTTAAGTTTTTATTTAATATTAAAAGCCCCTTAAATATTTGATTTAGTGATAAATAATCACTCTACTCAAGAGCTACTTGGAGTTAACAGCCTGATTTCAATGACATTGTTTATCTTTATTACTTTCTCTTCCAAGGTTATTTGGCAGTTATAAGAAAGCGAACTAGATATTTAAGAGTTCATTGATAAAGAAAATTCAGGCAATATGATACTCTTCTGTCTGTTACCAGGACAGTGATGATCTGAGAGTCCACTGTGGAAGAAATTACTTCCTGCATGATCAGACTCTTTTTGGTAGCCTCTAACTGATTTACAATAAAGAAAAAAGTCATATATCCTATGAGGAATGGGAGGACAGATCAATTTAAGAATAAAGTTTTGAACTTGTATGAGAAAGTTATATGCATTTTGTTCAAGCCATAAAAGATTACTTTAAGATATGGGAATTGATACATAGGGAGAGCAAGTGTTAGATTCTAGTTCAAGTTTCCTTGGAATGCCTGACAAATTTAACAGAAAGCATTCATTTGAAAATCATTGTGATTTTAAATTTTGCTCGAAATAAGGAAAGTTCCCCTCTTCTGGTAGATGTCCAGATGACTTTGTGTGCATATTTGTTGTAAATACGTACAGAGCAATCTTTGACCAAGCACACTAGAAATTGCTGCCTTTCCCACGGTCTTCTAAAGGTCACTTCTAAAGACCACCCAAACTGTGATAGCATTTTTCTCTGCTGAGATGAGACACCCATTCCTGAAGGTTTGGAAATTCCCATTTCACTAACCAAGACAATGGAGCAGGTCTTTCTCTCACTGTGAATGTTTATGGTGTTTGTTAGACTAATGTTTAGGAACCACAGAGACCAACTGATCTTTCTCCAGTCATGTTTGCTTCTCTGTTTTCCCATATGTTACTTGTCATGCTCCTTCATGACTTTTTTACAGTTTGTCAGCTGCTTAGCTGATCTAAAAGCCTTCCCAGAGTATCCTTGCTCTAAGATGCCCCATTTTAGGATTTGTTTTGCAAAATTGCTCATCTCTCCTTACACTTGACCTGACTAGATTTTGCACACATCAGGAAGAAGTCTCTGTCAGATGCAAATGCCGCAGAGTATGCAACTTTAGATAATTTTAAAATGCTTTACACAATGTATCTGAAGAGCATTTCTGTATGTTTTTTTAGCAATATTCTTGTGTTGCCTCTGTCATCAGCCAGTCCTGTGCCTGGTGATGAAGTACTGCACATATGCACAGCACAAAGGCTGCTTGGACAGGAGATAAGAAAATCTGAGTACTCAGACACACTGATGGGTAGCAGAGACAGAGAATTCAGTCAGCTTCCCTTTACGTCAGGAGTGAGTTGCTGCTAGACTAAGATTTCATTTTCATCTCTTCCCCCCTTTTCACAATTTCATTTCTGTAACCATTAGGACTATGGGGGAAAGGTGAGCTTGTTCCCCAATTCTTTGTTGGAATATTTAGCACCCTGACAAAGTTCACGTGCCATAGCTGGAGCAAGAGCATGTGAGCAGAAAGGCAGTTAATTCCTCAGGTTTGCATGATGAAAGAAGATGAAGGAAATCTGAGATGAAGGAAATCTGAAGTAACCTGCTTAATTTCGCTGTGGCCCTAACACCCTGTTAATCTGTAAACAAAGGTACACCTGGCACTGCTACAATATGACCAAACAGTTGACAAATTATCTTTACGTATGGAGGCTGTTAGCAATGGGGATAGAGGGAAATCCCCTGTGATAAGAGTGTGACCAGGAAGGCCCTCAGAACTTCCCCAGACTATACATCTGGATGTCCTTATACTGGTTTATCAAACTACTTCAAAGGGGCTTGTGTCACATAATTCACAGGCTGTTGCTCTCAGGGACTGGACTAGAAGCTGCTGACACAGAGAAACTAATATTAAAACCATGGTGTTTGAAGCCCTCTTTGATTTCCAGGCCAAAGAGGCTCTTCTCTGAGGAGCTACTCCACAGCTTTTTGGACAGGCAGGCAGGGGGGAAAGAATTGAAAGTCAGTATGACAGGAATCAATTTTCACTGGTTCATCCAGAGAGATACAGCACACTGAACGCCTCTGTTCAAGAATGAAACCCCTGTAAGCAGTACTGAAAGTGTCAACTTTGATTTGAGCTATATGGAAAATTTTGACCTTTAAGAAGTGCCGACTTGACTGGTTGTCACGTGGCTGTTAGTGGCCTTCAGATGCTGATTGGTAAATTGTTTGGAAAAGAACAATGTGGAGAAGAATCTGCACATTGTCAGCTTAGTATTAATATAATTATCCTTTTCTTCTGGACTAAAGGAGTGGTTTAGCACAGAACTCACACAGAAGGAAAGGTGCTCTTCCAGAGAGCAACAAACCAAAGAGAAAAGAGAAACCAGCTGAGAAAACAGAAAATGTAGAACATCTAATTCCCCTTTTTAAAAGCTGTTAATAGGTGGTAGCAACAATACAAATGTAAAGAGCATGGAAAACACTGGAAGACAATTTTGAAGCTCACACTGCATTTCTCTGCAGAATGGAAGTAATCTCAAATGTGAAATGTATCAAACAGAAGAGCTCAACAGATAGAATGTAAACACAGTATCCTTAAATTATTGAAATTTAATCAGGTATATCCATAAGAGGGAAACTGAAATAGCAGAGCAAGGAAAGAAAAGCCTATATTGCAATAAATTGAAACTAACAGCATAATACAAAGAAAACAAAGTGTATACGTGCAGGATATCATATACATTTATTTAAAATGAATGTTTTAGTTGAACCCGTTCAGAACACTCAGAACTCAGTGAATTAAAACTAAAGTCATAAATGCAAGATTTGAAGGAGAATTAGAGTTAACACATTTCAAAATGCTTAATACATAGTTAAAGCTCTTCTATGGATGTAACAAATAATTTTGGTATCATATTTCTTTTTCCTTATGCAATTACCCATTGTAAGTTGATTCTGAGCAATTATTGTTTGTGGTTATTAAATTCACTGTAGATCTAACTTGCAGCTGTGAACTGAGGTTTAAGAACTGTACAAAGAAAGAACACTTGAATATCTGTGGATATGAATTCAGCTGGCAGGGTAATAACCAAAGTTTGCGTTTGATAGTGAGTATTTTACAATCTTCTTAGCTAAACATGGGCAGTATAGTTTTATTGCATTGCAGAGAAAATTGAAAATCACATTCTTTCTCCATTCTCGAGTTCTTTGAGTTCTGTGTAATTAGTGAGTGTCATTGTTTTCATTCACATGAGGAACCTGAGCTTTGGAAAATGAAATCCTAAACAAGCATATCAACATACACTTTTTATATATACTAGGGCATATATTTATTAGGACATAATTCCCCAAGTAAAACCAGTAGCTGACCTGATGAGGGCCTCTGTGGAACTAGATGAAAAGACTTTCTCAGGTCTGGCTGCCTGGAGGAATTGGATTCAGATGTCAGAAAACAGAAGTGAAAGGACTTCAGGTTAATGGCATTTTTGAGATAGATCTGCCTAGATCTTCTACCTCTGTGAGCTCGCCCAAAAGACCAAAACCAATCTGGATGAGATGTGACCTCACACTTTGCTGTATGAATAAAGAAGTCTCTTAAGTGAAGAAGTCAACACAAAACAGAAAGCAACTTCCACCTCAGTTGCCTGTTGTGTCTTTAGGAGAGTCATAGAGTCAGGGCTGGGAGCTGTAATAAACCCTGAACAGTTGACTGTAGTTTAAGGGAAATAAGGGTTTTCCCTTCTTTGTGAGACTTGGCTGTATGTTTGTGGCTTTCTGACACAGTGTTCTTCTTTATTTATGTGACCTGCTGTTCCCAGATCTGTGACAACTTTATCTCTCACACGACTGCCATGTTTTGCAGTGTGATACCTGTCCTGGACAGGCTCTGTTGCTTCCTGAGTAAAAGGAAAAAGGTGTATTCCCTTTGTAAAGGGTTCTGCTTTGCCCTGCCTTCAGAAAGTGGCAGATCCCACACCGAAAACAAGCAGATTGTACATATCTGCTGTCTCAAGTGGTGAGGAGAAAAACTGAAGACGTCAAGGGGCCTAACAGCTATTCCCTGGATAAACTTCAGAGCAGAGTTGTAGTGCTTGTGACAACTCCTAAAGATTGACTTTGAGAACCAAACCTTCAGAAATTCAGATGTTCCTGTGATAGAGCAGACATCCTGTGGTCTGCCCTAGTCCAAGGGGGAGTAGGCTGTTCCTTCCAAGCTCCCCCCGAGGGAGCATCTGGAGGACACTGCCAGTGGCTTGGTCTCCTTTCAGGGTTGTCTTGCCTGACCCTGTGTCCTTCTGACACATAAAAATTTAGGAAAGGGAAATCTCCATGCTTTCTAGGTTATCTGCAGACATAGCAGGCCTGGGGGCAGCTATATCTTTCCCTTCTTAATTGGTATATTGTCTGTCTGTTCAAGTACTTGAAAGACCTTCATGATACAGACTCACAGAAATTATTTTTGAGTATAAAATTTGACACAAAATACCTTCCCTTGTGTGCTAGCTGGCCTTCAGAGATCAGAGGGGCTGGGTGTGGCTGGGCTTCAGTCCTAATTAGAACTGATTCAGTAATGTAAATCTGGTCACATTCAAGATATCACAAAGATATTGGTGAATAGTGTGGTTTATTGATTGCCGTGACAGACCATGGTTCAAAAATTGCCACTGATAAATGTCCTGGTGTCAGAAACTCAGTGGTATCACCACAGAATGAACCTAATCCAATAGGCTTCATCTTTCATTGTTTCTCCACACCTTCCTGTTGCTGTGAACTTCAGCACAGTCTCTAGACTCCTGAGGTTTGGCACAAGCCCCCTGCAGTACTTACTAAAGGATTGTTTTTCTAGATTTTCTCTGTTAGTTTCTGACTTTGTGAGATTCCCTTGGTTGTTCCTTTAGAAATCACTGGGAATTTTATGAATTATGTCCTCTCTGGAGCCCAGTGTATACCAGGTTATCTTCAGAAGGATGTACAGACGTCATGCAAACCGTGTACTTCATTCCTTTTTCTGTATTTTGGACAAGTAAAATATGGCCCGGGGAAGGTAACTTTAGCAGATTTTCAGAGCATGAGAAGGGTTTTAACACCACGTCTGCAAGTTGCACCTTCTTTGTAAACCATGTAAAGTTACAGTGCACTTAACTGTTTTGTGTCTAAGCCATTCATCTATTTATTACTTTTAGGCACAAAGATATGATCCCTCACACATGAAGATCTTGGGATCCAAAGAGCCAGGGTCTCAGAGGTCAACACATTGAAGAACAGTTATTTAGCAACATTGCCATCAGTCCCAGCTTCAGCATAAAGACTCTCCAGGTACTTGCTTGAATATGGTTTGCCAAGCACTGCCTCCTTTATCTTTCAGACTTCTGCTGCATTGGCATGTTCCTAACCCTCCTTTGTGCAATGTGATTTTACTGTAGTACTCACTGGGCCCTCCATGGGAACTGCCCAGAATTCCTGTGATTTTTTCCACTTTTTGTTAAATTTTTTTAAAGTGAAAATCCCCTTTTGTTATCTTTGCCTCTTCTTTTCTGTGCCTCCTTCTAGCTAATTCTAGTACTCTGTTACCTCTTTAGAATGTTTTGTTACAACTAATATGAAAGAGGTGAAACCTAATAATTCTTAATTAGAAATTTTGTAGTTTTGTGGTTTCTTCCCCCCCAACCCCCAAAGGAAAGTTCTGAATTAGTGAAGTAAAAACCTTGTTCCTGAAGGGGAGGAACTGCAGAATTTTAGAAGCAGGTAAAATTAATAACAAGCCACATGTCCTAGAATGTTTCCTTGCCCAGGCAGTGTAAGACTTTTTCTGACAACCATGGGAAAATTGTGCGAAAAAGCACCAATATACTTCAAAAGAATTTTGGGATGCAGAAATGCATCCATTTGCCACACTGTTCTACAAGTTGTTTTAAATGCGCAGTTGAAACTGGTCATGGTGTACCTGATGACACTTTTGCCTCACTTTGTTTGCCATAATTCCTGTTTGACATAATTCCTGTTAATCTGTAGTAAACACAGTTCTATCATTATGTCTGAGTGAAATTGCACATAAGCAGATTGATTAAAGGTGGAATTAAAAAAAAAAACCAAACAAACACCCAACAAACTCCTCTAGAGTCTGTGGGTTGGGAACATTTGTGCTTCATCAAAATCTCTAATTCAAGGTTTTTAATGATCTATACCAATACCTTCAGCAGCACATAGTAGGTCAGGATGTGCTGAGCAGTAGCTATGAGAATATAAAGATCTTTGCTCTTATCAAAGACAGAGAGAAGACAAAAAGAGAATAATTTGCTTAAACTTGATTGCTGAGCTTTCATTTTATTTTCCCATTATTTTTCTTATTTGGATAATCATATTACGGCAGATGCTCAGGTATGTTAAACCAGAGCTAAATTGTAGTTGGGAAAATAGTTCTTGCAAACCTTTTTTAACAAAGAAGTGATCATGACATTCTTCATGGAATACTGCCCAGAAATTTTTCCTCCCAAAATGTTCTGCTGTGCTGAAAATAGTGATTTGCTTTTATTGGGAAATTCAGAATTCCTAAGCATCATTCTTTCCTCACCTAATAACTTTCATCTAATAACTTTCTTCTCAATTCTCCCACCAAGAAGCTCTTAGCTGTGTCACCCCTTCACCAGACAGCATTTACTTTTGTGTTTCAGGTCTGCAAATGCCACTTTTTCCTGGAGCAGTTCTCTGTGCTTTAACATGCATATGCACCAGCAGAACCCACTTCACTTGCACTTCTCTTCTTTTATCATCTGTTCTGCAAGATGCTCAGCTGCTGCCCCTTCGAAGGAGCAGCCATAAGAGTAGAAGAGGGCTACTCTGAAATGATCCTAATTACTCCAAAATGGCTGGACCCCAAATCTGTTGTCTTCACAGAGTGATTTATAAGTCTTAGCAGAGAAGACATTTTATAGAAAAAGATTTAGAAGGAATTACTAGAAGGAGAGATTCTAATTTGTTAGGTGAGAGAGTTAATTAACCACCAGCAGAAAGTGACACCTGGAAAATAAAAACTTGACTCCTTTAAGAAAGTGAAACTATTTCAGCTGAGAGGAAAAGACATATCCTTTCAGGAACAGGAAGGAATGACCAAGCTCTGGAAAGAAAGATCTAGTCTTTCTCAGCCTTGCAAGCCTTCAGAAGTCATGGTTGGCTGTACAAACCAGAACGTGGTGTAAGAAACAGACTTCCTTTAATGGATAAACAGAGATTCTCTAGCAAACTATGTGTTAGGAAAAGTGAGGAGTCAGTCTGTTGCTGGGGGACTGATACCACATGATTGAATTTAGCCACAAGTGGTTTAAAAGTGCTTTTCCCTTCATTCTTCACTTCAGTCTCTGTAGCTGCTTCTATATCGAATTAGTGCTTTTACTTGCATTTTACTTTAACCTGGCTTGAGCTAAGAATGATTTCAGAGTAAACTGGCTGAAGGACATTCTTTACACAGCAGCACAGTAAACTTATAAACCAGGATTCTGGGATTCTACCAGCTTCCCTTTCGTAGAATATCCCAGGGATAAGTCCCAACAGGAGTGAATTATCAGCTACAGCAGTGGCATGAATGCTAAGAGAGTAAGCAACATCTAATGAGCAAAGGCTATTCAGGAGAGCTTTCTGGTACTTAAAAAATCACTTGGTAACATTAATTTCTGCAAAGATTTCTCCACAGTGTCATTAAAATTTTAACTAACAAGACCCAGAGAATGGGGATCTTATGTTGCACATTCTAGCTTTGTCTCTTGTTTTTACAGGATCTCAAATACTGCATAGATCAGTCCTGCCCCAAGGAAACAGGGCTTGGTGTTGCACAGAAGAGAGACTGGTAGAACTGGCACAGTTCGCTGGTAAGGTCAGGGGGCTGATATGCTTTCAGGTCTGGGATTTTCTTTGGGTCTTTGTATTTTTCAGTGTTGAAATATTAAGGGAGGTTGAATAAATGGTGTTTACACTTCTAACTTTTCTAGTAATGAACAGAGTTTATAGGCTGTGATCTATAGTCAGTTGATGGCTGCTGTTACACCAGGATATAAAAATTACATTCACTGTAGTTCAATAGGTGTCTGCCATGCAAATATTCTGGGCAGAGGGGAGAGCCTCAAGCATTGACATATGTACTCTCACACAGTTGTGAGGGCAAATTTAAGAGCAGATGCCATGTAAGTGGAGAGAAATCTGTTGGAAAATGCAAGTGTAAACAGATCCTTGAAACCTAATTATGATTCAGCAAATATTCATACTGGTAACAGTGGCATAAAATTCTTTAGATTTTATCAGCAGACCTTAGTTCAAAGCCTGTTTCATCTAAAACTTGAAAGATGATAGTAGCAGACTAAGGACAGTCCTTTTTAATTACAGAACTCTAGTCAGAAGGACAGTGTGATATTTCTGAGAGCTGCGTATGAATTGCTTTGGAACATGAATGGAGTATTCATGAAGTGGTAGTAGTAACATAGCAGAGTAGTAATGAAGTATTTAAGGAAATTGCATTTTTTAACATGTTTTGTATGACTGCATGATTTTCACACTGCCATCTTATGGGACTGTGTTACTAGAAAGAAATGAGTGATCAAGGCGGGGATCTTGTTGACTATCTGTAATGTATGAGAAAGTGAGCTGAACTCACTGTGCACTCACTGTGCTCCCTCCTCTCCCCTACCCCCTCACCTTTTAAAGTAAAATCACTGTATGAAAACAGGATGAGGAAAGACCCACATTCAGAAGTCTTCTGTATAGAGGGTGTCTTCTTTTTTCCAGAGCAATACCCAAGGCCTAATGGCTAGTAGCTGAGCTCTGGGCTCTTCAAAGTTCTGGGTTCCTTGATGATTTTTATGCAAAGTGGACTGGTAATAGAAGAAAAACTGAGAGCATCTCATCTCTGGATTGTCACTAAATCACTGATTTGACTAGGCATCTTAGTTTCAGAATAGCCAGCTTTGAATTCTTCTGCACAAGGAGACTTAAAATCAAATCCTACATAACGGATTCTTTCTGTTCTTTTTTTATTACAGACACATAGTGTGTGTGTCGGGTCAGTAATCCACAGCATAAATCTTCTAAACAGGTTAAAATATTTTCATTTTTGTTCAGGTTGTATAAAATTTTGGTTTTGGTTCCTCCAGAAAAAAAATTACCCATGTCATGTTGGACATAATTGTGATAAAAATATCATTAAAGTCAGCCTACAAGTTCTTCCCCTGCATGTATTTTTTGGGTTCACTTAGAGACGCCCCAGATGCTTTGACTTTCTTAAGATTTCCACCAAGAGAGTTTTAAACTTTTGTATTATTGGTGTCTATTTACAGTCCTCAGTTTACCTTAACCGGAGAATGTGGCTTCCCTGAGTCAAAATGAAGGTTTAGACCCACTGTCTCAGTGATCCAGTTTGTCCTTTATTTCAGTCTCATATAGTTCTTGCTGCCTCACTGAGCTTTTAAAACACAATTCTATTACAATGATATAGTCTCTTTAAATCACCATTTTTTCAGTGACAGGAAGTCTGTGACATGGTACCATCTAGTGATACTTAAAGGAGAACACTTCAAAGGAGTCTTCAGTGCATTGATATGGTTTCAGCGCTAGTATGCAGTGAAAAAAAAAAAAGGAAAAAAATCATTCACTGTAGGAAAAAAGCCAACAAATCTCCTCCCCACAAAACTCAACTGTGTTTTTTCTTCCTCATACCTTTACTGTTACTGAGAGGAGGATAAAGGCATGTAAACTTCTGGATGAAAGAGAATTACTTCACGCTCAGTTATGATCCCTGTTTCTCCTAGATTTTCTCCTAGATCTGATTTATTTGCATCATAGATAAAAAAATTTTTTAAATTCAAATGTCTTCCTGATTTAAAAATATCTTTGTGATTTAAAAAATTAACTTGGAGTTTCAGGCTTTTTTTATGTTCAGGTTTTTGAAATATTGAGAAATACAACTTCATAAACCTTTAACACTGTGGAAACACTGGGCTTTATCATAAAGACTGACTTATTTTACATTCAAACAGCCAGCACAGCAATGAAAGAAAAAATTAGCCTGAAATTGTCATGATTTTGGACATAGAATAAACATTAGGGCTGTTGGTTGTAAACCTCCTTAATGTTCTCAGTGGTCATGTTTTCATTTTAAAAAGGACCTATACATTTCAAATGTATTCATACGCTATGTCTTAGGTTTATACTGCTATTAAATAATCCCCTGAATACAGTACCAACATAATATCAAAATTCCATTGAAAGCTAATGACCAAAGAAAGGACTGGCAGTTTTTAAACATCTTTTTAACTGTGACTATTATGCTGTTGTTTCTTGTGTGATTTGTTTGTTTGTTGTTGGTTTGTTTGTTTGTTTCTGTTGGTTGATTGGGTTTTTTAATTTGTTTGTTGGAAGAAAACAAAGGCATATCTCAATCCACTTTAGCAGTAAGAAAGGAAGACAAGTGTCACAATGTGGCTCAGAGTGAGTGTTGGGCAAAGTGACAAACTCTTGTGTGCACGGATTCCCTGTGACTACCTGTCGTGGGTCTGGCTGAGCCGGAATTTATTTCCCCATGGTAGCCCTCACAGTGTTGTGCTCTGCCTTGGTAGCTAGAGGAGTGTTGATAACACACCCATGTTTAGGCTACTGCTGAGCACAGCACTGTAACATTCCTTCTTCAATAGAGGGCAAGGTCCTGGGAGAGGCCACAAGTAGGCCGGCTGACCCACACTTACCATAGGACTTCAATCCAGATATAAAGGCTGAGGCAAGAAGCAGGAACATGGGCACTCATTGTCTCTGATGGCTGCCTGCTGACACTGTTACACGTGCTGGAGCCCTACTGCTCAGACAAGTGGCCGACCATCACTGCTTACAGGAAGCAGAGATTGACTGCCAGCTTCTACTTTGCACGTGCGCATGCTGCTTTTGCTTTCTGCATAAATATAAACTGCCTTATAGCAACCCACGATTTGTGTTGGGGTTTTTTATCACCTTACTCTCTCCTCTGTCCAGCTGGGAAGGGGCATGATAGAGAGGCTGGGTGGGCACCTGGCATTCAGCCAAGGTGAACCCACCACACTACCATGGACTCTCACTGGGCACGTCGAAACAAGACTCTAACTGTCTTTGCTCCTGATGATTCCTGGTATTTTAATTTTGAAAAAAAGTTGTTGTGACTGGCCAACTGAAATGCCAACAGAAACCTGCAACTAGCCACTAATTTGCTTCAGATGCAAAAAAGATTGAGATACATCTCCAGTTCTGAACCTTTAGCTGAATTTTTTTCTCTGAGCTGTTGATGTGCACCATTAAGTCTTTCAGCCACACCTTAGGTGAACTTACCTAGGCATTCTAATGTATTTCTCAGTGTAGTTTCTATGCCTACAACAAAGATACTAAATTAGCAAAATTGGGAAATAAGCACAACTGATTTCAAGATATAATGAGTTATACCATGACTGCTCTTTTTTGAGGTATCTGCAATGCAGTTGTGGGAGAAAAAGGTGAGGAAGGCAACATGATGTTCAGGAAGAGGTAGTCTGTGTAGAAGGCTTATAAAAGCAGCTTGTGAAAGAATTGAAATACTGTAGTAGTGATGTTTTGAGAGCTGAGATTCCCTTTATTTAACTGCTACCTTAGCAGACTGCATGCTGAGTTTATAGGGTCAGGAAGTTACATAGCCAGACTTGGATGGATACAAGAAGTAGAAGAGGGTAACTTAAACCCAGAATTCATTAGTACATAGTCATTCTCAGTCTCACTTACAAGGCTGGAGGCTAAAACTGGGAATCTTCAAAAATGTTTTTGATGAAAAGTGTCTCTTTGTTTTTTCCACATAAAACAACTCATTTTACAAGAAGACAGTGGTTTCAATAAGATTTAATTTGGAAGGGACTTCTTCTCAGTCTCAGGCTGATCTTAAGTGGAGATACCTCTTCCCTGTCACAGACTAGCACAATGCTGATCCCCCATCTACCTATTCTGCTGAGCTGCCTGGTTCTTGGAGAGGAAGGGCTGGAAACTGAGTCTTTCCTGTCATGGTTGGATATGCTATTTCACAAGAGAAAGATCTAAAATCTGGTCTGTTTTAAATGAGCTTCGAATTTCTTCTGTAGTATTGGGGGTATTAGAAGAAAAGGCAGTAATTAATTTTTTTATTTTTGCTACCCTAATGGTATTTGTATTCTAGAAATAGTTGCTATCACTTTTGAAATGAAAAACTTTAAAGATTACATATTTATTCTCATGAAGGGTGGCACTTCTGT
>JAWWEU010000091.1:11187483-11214235 GCA_035583155.1 Acropternis orthonyx
GTCAGAAACACCTGTAAAAATGCTTCAGCTCAGTTGTCCATTATTTTGCAATCCCATTTAGCAAGGTTTGATCCAAGGAGTGCTGTGTTGCATTCTTCCACATAGCATCTGTGTGTGTAGTGGTGGAAGATGGGGAAAGGTAAAATCACAACTGGCAGAGGTGTGATTTGTATACAAAAGTGCAGCCAGTTTCCTACAGGTGAGGAATAAATTGTCAGAACAACTAAACTCCCTCAGATCTAGGCAGAGTCGTGGGTAGAAGTGCAGTGCCTGGCAAATCCCAGTTCTCTTCATGGAGCACTGGTCATCTACCCTGAGATCTTAATCTAACAATGCTTTCCATGTGCTGTGGTCTTCCTCTCTCTTTGTACATCTCATTTTGGGAGTCAGCTTTATAGGACGAAACTCAAGCTAGTGGGGCGTAGGAGAGTCCAGTCTGGCTTTGAATTTGGTGAGTCAAAGTAATTGCCCTTGCTTTGCTTTTGCAGCATATGTGATACTTATCATCAGTGACAGGAAGGGTAAGGCAATGTGATAATTGCATTTTCTAGTAGATATTGAAAGGAAAGTTCCATACTGTGAGTAAACAGCATCCCCACAACTATACATGACTTCAGGGGGAAGGCGTGCAAGCAACTTTAGAGCCATTGTGGCTATTTGAGTGGTCTTTTTAAAGAAGCAGTATCCTCCTATTCCTGCAAAGAAAACTCATCTCTTCTGAGTCAACTGCAGTTAGGATTGTAATGACTCTGTAGATAACAAAAGGAGAAATTTGGTCTGGAATTTCTGCTGAAGTGGCATTTTCTGTTTCCTTTTTTATCCTTCTCCTCACACTGCAAGTCCTGGTTTGAGGGCTTGGGTTATCTCAGGGCCTGAGTTACCCGAGGATTTTTGAATTTCATGTGCAGTTACTCCTGAAGGAGTTGGGCCCATCTGAGGTGTGTCTTTGCAAATGAAAACACTGCAGTTTTCTGGAACCAGATTTAATTAAATTGTCTTGAACTGTTCAAAGAGCTACTGAATACCAAGTGACTTTGGTATGACTGATGCATATTCCACATTGTGCTTTATTGTGGATTATTGTAATCCTGACTTTGACAAGGTAGTAGGGACAGACTCAAGTAAACAACACCATTAAAACTTAAAACACTGGACATCTTTCAATTCTGTAATCTGATGATCCTACTTTTTCACACTAAATCCATTATTCTACCCTCGGGTAAGCTTTTGCAGGCAGAGTGGAAACTGTTTCTTCTTGACAATTTGATACATAGGGCATTGCAAAAGGTTGGAGATTTTATAGAGAAAATCTCTTCTCCACTTTCCTGCAATGAATAAAATGAAAAATCTGAAAAATTCAAAGCTCTAGTCTTACATCTGTTCTGCTACAAACTTTGATTGGAACTCTAAGTTAGTTACAGTCTTACAGGATTTCTGTTTCTACAATCAATGGGGTAAATTTTCCTTTCCTTTTTGATATTTTACATTTGGACAGATTGAATAATCTTCAAATATCAGTTCAAGCATAATTACAAAGGTTTCAACTTGCCAAAGTGCAGAAGGAAAGGGTTCTTTCCTTGCCTACCCACATCTTCCTGCCAGTATTTTATGTAGTCAAGCCAACAGCTGAACTACCCTTTAAGCAGGAGAATTTCTGCAATACTGAAATCGTTTATGTAAGTGAGACAAGTGCCTTTTGAACTTTTGTTTGTCATCAACAGCAGGACTTAGGGAGCTGTGAAAAATCAGTGAATTTAAAACAGTTGTGACATATGTGGCACTTCTTTTAATCTAATTTTTCATTTAAGTGTTCTGAAAACTCAAAAGATTTTACACATTTGATTGTACTGGCTGGTGCCCTCTAATTTTGGGCAGTGTTCAGGGAGTGTGAAATGTCTTTTTCTGTATGCTGTGGTCCACAAAGCTACATTTGTAAGAGACAATGAATGTATTGGGAGTGACTTTCTACTTGTTTCTTTTGAAAAAAAGTCACTTCTCTCATAAGAAAAGCTTGCTGGTTGCATGAAAGCTTTAATGATATCATTAAAATTGCATAAAGGACATGAAAACATAGGATTGCAATTCTGGATCTTCAAAATACAGGTTTTAGTTCTGTCAAGGTAATACCCAGTTCTCCTAGAAAATGCAAAAAAAAAACCAAACCCAACCAACCAACCAAACAAAAAACCCCACCCACAACTCCAAAATTAATCAGATTTTAATATAATCATTAATTGAAAAAAACATCCCAAGGTGAACCAAATAGTTGCAGCCATCAGTGACTCTGTTCTGTATCGGTACCCAGTACCCACCATGTGGAGCTTTTTGATTTTGTTTCCTGCTGAGGCAGAAAATAAGTTTTTTTTCCAGTTGTTCATGTGTGCTGGCTCAACCCTTTCCCTTTCCACAGGAGTCTCACATATAGCTATTTAAAGCCCTGTGCCTTGATTTCTCCATCTGTGCTATGCTTAGTCGTGCTGTGCTGCTCCACTGGGATGCTCTGAGTTCAAAGTGCCCTGAGGGACGTGTCATGTGTTGGTGTTGTATAAACTGCCTGTCATTACATCCTCCAGTTAGACCTGCTGCGTGAATTGGTAGTGACAGATGCTGAGCAAATTTGGAGGAGCTCCCTTTGTAGCAGGGTGATGTTTCTGTATAATCCCTATGCTTCAGTCACTTCTGCTTCCTGGGATTCATTGTTTCTTATATTATTCACTCAGTATATGTATCTGTGTGTTGCTCTTTCTAAATATTTCTTTACATTCCCCATTTGCCAGTTATTCATCAGCATTTGCTTTCTTTGTCTGTCCTCCACATACTTCCCTTTGTTCCAGGTGACTGGATAACTTCATATTGTAAAATTAGCTTAATCTCAGTGAATAGGTGTCTCTTGAACATTGGATTAGTTTTGTTGAATTGCTAAGCAGCTTTCATATTACCTGAGTATAAATGAAAATCCTTCTAGGTGCTTCACAATTAGGCAGAGAGCACAGAAAAATCTTGGCCAAAATGGGTACTATGGAATAAAGCAGATTATTATTTGATTCTCCTTCACATCTTGAGGACCTCTTAAAATTAACACTAAGGGGCTGCGCTTGAGGGATTAGCTGCTTTACTGTGTTTTCTTTAAAACATAAATGAAAGAAGGATTGTATTCCCGCTTGCAGACACATGAGGCATATCTTTTATCCTTCCCCTTTATCCTGAAAATTTCCCATTGTAAATAATCCCTTTCACAGCCTCAATAACATCTTGGCGTTTGCACCAATGAACTTGGCAGAATTTTCAAGGAAAAGGTTAAAGGTACCAAAAGTTTTTTCACAGAATCAAGTAGGTTTGAAAAAACCTTTGAGCTCATTGGGTCCAACCTGTGACTGAACACCACTTAGACCATGGCACTAAGTGCTGCATCCAGTCTTTTCTTAAACACCTTCAGGGATGGTGAATCCACCATCTCCCTGGGCAGCTCATTCCAATGTCCAGTCACTCTTTCTGTGAAGAACTTCTTCCTTATCACTGGGGGACACCACTCTGGGCCTGGCCATCCAGCCAGTTCTTCACCCAGCAGAGAGTGCCCTTGTCCAAGATATGGGCTGCAGCTTTTCGAGGAGTGTGCCATGGGAGATGGTGTCAAAGGCTTTGCTGAAGTTCAGGTAAACACATCCACAGCCTTCCCCCAGTCACAGAAGTGAGATGAGTCACCTGGTCACAGAAGGAGATCAGGTTGGCCAGGCAGGACCTGCCCCTCCTAAATCTGTGCTGGCTGTCTGATCCCTGGTCCATCCCGTAGGTGCTGTGTGATCACACTCAAGACGATCTGCTCCATAACCTTGCCTGGCAGCAAGGTCAGGCTGACAGGCCTGTAGTTCACTGGATCCTCCTGTCAGCCCTTCTTATAAATAAGAATCACACTGGCCTACTTCCAGTCATCCAGGACTTCCCTGGTGAGCCAGGACTGGTGACAAATGATGGAGACAAGCTTGGCAAGTTCTTCCACCAGCTCCCTCATCACCCCAGAATGGATCCCATCTGGTCCCATAGACTTATGAGGATCCAAGTGGCTCAGCAGGGCACTGTTTCCTGCTGGATTACGGAGTGGCTGTTTGGCTCCCTGTACCTGTTTGCCAGCTAAGGGCAGTTGTCCTGAGGATGACCTGTCTTACTGTTGAAAACTGAGGCAAAGAAGGTGTTAAATACCTCAGTCTTTTCCTCATCTTTTGTGACTATATTATCCCCCTCCATGTCCAACAAAGAATGGAGGTTTTCTTTGCCCCTCCTTTTGTTACTGATGCATTTACAACACTTTTGGTTATCCTCCTGAGAAGTGGCCAGATTAAGTTCAAGTTGTGCTTTTGCCTCTCTAATTTTCTTTCTGCATGACCTAACAACATCCTTAAATGCCTCAGGAGTTGCCTGCCCTTTTTTCCAGTGGTGATAAACTCTCGTTTTTGACTTAAGTTCCTACAAAAGATCCCTGTGCAACCAGGGTGGTCATCTTACCCACCTTTTGGCACACAGGGACAGGCTGCTCCTGCACCTTCAAGATTTCTTTCTTGAAGTCTGTCCATTCCTCCTGGACCCCTTTGTTTTTAAGGGCTGTTTCCCAAGGTACTCTCTGAATCAGCCTCCTGAACAGGCTGAAGTCCACCCTCCTGAAGTCCAAGGTAGAGGTTTTGTTGCTGCCCCTCCTTGTTTCCCTGAGTATTGAAAACTAAATCAGTTCATGGTCAATGAACCCTAGACAGCCCCGACCACCACATCTCCCACCAGCCCTTCTCTGTTTGTGAACTGCAGGTCCAGTGGGGCCCCACCCCTGGTGGGTTCATTTTTCAGCCTGCAACAGCAAGTTATCCTCCACACACTCCAGGAATCTTCTAGATTGGCTTCTCTCTGCTGTGCTAGTTCCCAGCAGGCATCTTGGGATTCATATCAATGTTGCAGCATATTTGAATGAGATTAATAAAAATATAAGAGAAACGAACATGGGAGAAAAAGCTGGGGGTGAGGGGTTGTTTTGTTGTGTGTTGGGTTTTTTATTTTAACATAGGCTTAGTTAAAATAAGTATTTTTATTCAAAAATTTAAAGGGAATTAAAGAAACAATGTCTTTTAGATTATCAAAGGACAGGAAGGGCACTGCTTTTACATCCAGAACTGCTTGAGGTTTTGTGTTTACCTGGCCAGGTGCATTTGAGCATTTGGGTAAGGCTTTGATCCAGGCGTCTGAATAAGACACAAAGAAGACTGTGCCAGGAGTTACCACTGAGTGTTCTGCATTTGTTCTCTCAGCTGTTTACTTTGCATTGTAACAGGCTGTTACTTTTCCATACAAATCCCAGGCAGACACTGACACAGGTGAATCATGCCTCCAGGTAATCACTGAGCAATGGTTTCTGATAGAAAAACAAAAAAGAAATTACACACTACTTTCTTGAAAACTGCATTTGTACATTTTTTTGTGAAACAGTTTTCTTATTAAGCCAACTCCATCAAATAACACTTCACTTTAAATTCACCTCATAACTTTCTCTCAGAGACTTAGTTAGATAAAATGGTATTAAGAGGTCTTCACCGATCCCAGAATATGATGATTTTTAAGTAAGGAGCTATTGTGGATGTTTTCCTTTGACATCTTTCCTGTGTTCCCTGAAGACTGTATCTCCCAAAACCTAGCAGTCTACAGACAGAAATTAGTGCTTCTTGAGAAAATAAAAGGTATTAGCAAATTACAGAAACATTAACCAAATTAAGGAAGTCACAAGCAGTTACATTTATGCATCCTCTTCTGAGAGCTGGGAGGTGTGTGGAGGTCTTGATAACAAATGTGAGGCTGTTTCAAAGAGATTACTCAGAATAAAGTAAGTTTCAGCAGCAGAACACTTTCAAGGAGAACACATGCATATACCTGGTGCAAGAAGTGAGATGTCAGAAATGAACACAGCAAATTATGATATACTGAGGTTCACAGATGAAATGGTGAAATTATAAATTTCCTCCATTAGCCTATTTAGGAAGGATTCATCTAAGTGAAAAATTAACTGCCAAGCCACAGTAATGTAAAAATGTAAATGCCTGTGCCAGGGATGTGTGTCACCTTACGCCAAATTAGACTTATAAGTGATAACTAGGACAGAGGCATATTAACAGAACAGGCAGAGAAAGCAGGTCTAGCTTTCCTTTTCTGAAGTGGTAAAAAAAAATTAAATTGGAAGGCATGTATTGCATGTGATAGCAGGTGAAAACTATATTCTAATACAAACAGATACTCACTGAAAAAGAGAAATCTAGCCACACATAATTAAGTCACATAATTACTTTTTTTTTCATTCAATGACATTTTGCTGAAATTTGACCTTGCAAGTTAAAAAAAAATACTGGAATAAAGTTGAAGGGAAGAGTTGGTTCTGATGTTCTGATGAGGGGGTTTTCCACAGCCCAAAGCATCTTCCCAAGCATCCTCCTGACAACAGCAGTGGTGGATGATACCTGCCTGTGAGTTATCTGTGGTGAGCAGAAGTCTGAATGGGAATTGTTTGGAAATACTCTAACTAGGAACAGTAATATGCTGTGATGGAGAAAGTTTTGCAAGAAAATTGTCCATGAAAGACACATCTGGAACAAACAGAGAACAATGAGAAATATGTGGGCAGACCGTATGCAGTTACATTCTATCCTCAGGTCTGTATTTTTATAAAAACTGAAATGCTTTTTTTCTTATTTGCAAAGAAGATGTGGAGAAAACAAGAGGATTTGCTTGGCTACAGTTTGAGAAAATTGCCTGTGAAGGTATTTCCTAATATTTTACCTATTATTGATGAAATGAGTAAAGGAAAGTTCTGTGGCAAGACAGAGAGGTCCTGCCATTGAGCCAAGTCTGTTAAACTTTAGAGAGCATGGAGAGGTCTTTGAAATGGAAGAAATTCTAATAGCTCTGCAAATGAGTGTTGCTATTTCCACACTGCTGATTGCTGAGACTTTGTAAGAAACCAGAAATAGTTGTGGTCCTTCTTTGGAAGAGAAGAAGATGCTGGAAAAGCAGGGTTGCACAGCGACATGCCATTATCACAGTCACTGAATGAAGAGTAGGGCTACCACATCAATTTGCTAACAGGGAATCATATGTCCTTTAACTTTCACTTTTTAATAGCTTGAGCATATCTTTATAAATGAGGAAAAGGAGCAAGGGACAGAGCCTCTCCATGAGCAGGTGTGTTTTTTACTGACAGGTTACATGAAGTTCCCTTGGATCCTGGAAATTACTCTCCTACTGAAAGCTAACAACAACCCCTTGGTCTTGTGCTGGACTCTGCCATGTAAGCAATGGGGCCAAAGGTGCCTGTCCACCACTGTAATGTGGTGATTCCTCAGGAGTGATTGTGCTGATAGAATGTTTTCTTAAAAACACAGAGGTGAGCTGTGAGGTGATGCTGTGGTGCGCACAGACAGACACGCTGTGATGTTTTCATGGTCAAATGGGGCATATGCTCTGCTTAGAAGCTTCCTGACATCCAGCTCAACACCTCCACTGAACTCCTGAGATGATGAACTGGGTGTCATGGCCTATGATTTAATTTTACTGTAGATTAAATATTGACAACCTAGAAGTGTTGCTCTCTGTTGACACCTTGATAAACGTTTATGGCTTGATGTGTGGAATGTGAGATCAACTGTCTTCTTTAACATCACTTTAAAAGCAGAAAATAAACTCACAAAGATTATGGTGAACAGCATATCACTGTGAATGCTGCCACATTGTGCTAATTAGATGCTGAAATTGCTATGGCTTTTGTGATACATATAATTAATTTGTATGCCTTTCAAAGCTTTTGTGAAACAGATATCCTGCTGAGATTAAACCATTAACACAAAATGCAGAACAAAATATCTTGCTCTATTTTTTCATTTCACAGTATTGAAAGCTAATCAGGCACCTTTGCATAGCCTTGAAAAAAAATCACAGATGCATTTTTCTGGATTAAATGACAAATCCAGCCCTTGGCATGATGATGTGGACTCATGGTATAAATCAGCATTCTGATAATTGCAGTAATGCTGTGTAGATGGTCATATTGATAGCAACTACAGCCAAAGGTTCAAGGACAAAATTCCCACAGGAGGAATGATGACAAGGAAACTAAACAAACCTGGAGTAAAATATCTAGTCTTGAGAGGTTTTCTGCAGCCTGCAGAAAGGGGAGAAAGACAACTTGACTTAGGTAATCAGTTTTTTGTATAATCTTTGGGGTGTTGGAAATCATGTGTGATTTCTGCTTTGAAGACAAATTCTAATGAAGTTACAGAAGAAGGGGAACATGCGTGCCCTGCTCAAAGGCAGATCTGACACCAGCTGTTACCTTTGAGACCAGACTTTGTGCTTTAGTGACAGCTGTAATAAAGATGTCATGCTGGAAAGCATGAACATTTTAAAATAACATCTGAAGTTTAAAATTTGAGTGAGTTGCATATAGAATATTTCACAATATTTTGCTCTGCATATGTACATGTGTGTTTTTACCAGCTTTGTGTTAGGGCCTCTGTCTGCTTTTTCCTTATCCCTGAAACTGAGCACTTCTGTTCTCCGATTTTCAGCTTTGGCTTAGTTCATGGTACTAGAAGTCTCTTTCAAAGATCCAGACCATTAAGCATTAGGGTATGAGCAGTTCTTCAGAGATGTCTACAATTGCTCCATAAAATAGTACCATTTCTACATGGCACCTTTTGCACTGACAGATCTTACTCAGATGTAATATAAACATCTCCAGCAAAGTGTCTTCCCACAATTGCACACAGATGCTCAGAAGCATCCATGCTTGTTTTTAACCATGCATGGATCATGTAATTGATTCACACCATATGTTCAATTACGTAGCTTTTGGTGGTTTATTTCTTTTTCCCCCCTAAGTTGTTTCATTTAGAAAATAATAATTTTCTGAGGTTACTGTTTGGCAGCAGTTCTACACTCAGAAGGTAGCTTTGCAAACCTTCAGTCTGTCACATTCAGTGAAATACCTGTAGTTCACTAGGATGTGATGATAGTCCAGATTTCGACAAGTTACTTTGCATTTCTCATAGCTGACTCTTTTCCTTTTTCTTTTTTCTTTCTCTAATTTCTGAAACTCTGTCTAGGTTGTCATATCCATGATTGCGAGCAAGTGAGACTTGTAACAAAACTTAAGTCAATTAATGACAATTCTGCCAAATACAAATGTTTTTTTCATTACACCTCCCATTTAGAACAGATACTTAATGGATGGTGCTACTAATCATTGGGTTTTGGAATGGATTGGGCAGCTGTGCAATCCAGGTTGCTCGATATTGAGTCCCTGGGTGGCTCTCACTGAGGAAACTGGAGACACAGAGGCATTAAAAGTGCATTAGAAACAGCACAAGGAGACTGCCTTTTTTCCCCAAACCAAGTATTTCTTCATTGGAACAGCGGATGTTGTTTGATAAAACAAGTACGTACTAATCCTAGTCATAGCAAGCCATCCTGGTTTTCAGAGGGACAGTTCTGTAGCCATATGTTTGCCCCCCAGTAATGCCATATTTCCATTGCTGGAAAAAGTACAGTCTGTGTATGGCGAAAATTTCAATGGATGGTTGCAATGTGGTGGTGGCCAAGACCTTTCTAGTTCACAGGCTGTGCATTTTCAAGTCAGTAGGCAGTGGGACGTGCACGTGAAAGCTTTCTCTCAAGCAGAGGACATGTAAAGTGAGGATTTGTAAAGCTTTATATGTTTGCTCCATTTCAGATGTTCCATCAGTGGCCAAGATCATTGCTTTTATTTCTGTTAATGGGTAACCTCTGCCAGTCCTTCACACCTGCCTGCTGGAACTCTTTGGTGGCACCTGGAAAAGAGCAGAAGAAAGCAGGTTTAAGTGTTGTATGGCTGGGTTTGATCAAAAGGAAGAAGATCTCTCTGCACCAGACTTTGAAATCCTAGTGTCCCTTGCTTCACACACTGCTTGGGGCAAAACAAAGGGGAAGAACACAGTAGAGTCCTGAAGGGTTTTCTGCCTGTGGTGGGTGGGGAATGTCTTGAGGAAAGTGGTCGCAATCTCATCTATTCCCAAAAGTGCTAGTTTGGAGAAGGTACCATTACTACTTTTTCAAAGCAAGGCCAGGGTTCAGAGCTCTTCATCATTTGGACACTGAATATTCCAGTGGAGCTCCACCTCAGGAAGAAGTTGCCTTTGCTGTGCCCAGGAAGAGCCGAAGACACAGCAGAGATTGCGGGGGCAGGAGTTGGGAGTGCTGTGTTTTCCTGCCAACTGGCCAGAACTGCTGAATCTCACTTCCACCCTCATTTAAAAACTGCAGAGAGTAATGTGTCCTTGAGGACTTTGCCATTTACAGAGAAAAGTGTGGTGAACGATATGGTTATTTTGGTGCTGGTGACGTTAAATGCCAACTGCTCAAAATATGCTGCAGGAAAACCCACGGTTCTGAAAAGCTGTATTTCTAAGTGTTACGTTTTTAATACTCTGGAAGTGGGGAGAGTGGGAAGGCCAAGGAAAGAAGTGAGGAATAATATCAGTTTGGGCTTGCAAGATCTGGCTAACATGAGTGTTGCTTGGTGCACATCATTGTGCTGACATCTTGAGTACCAATCTACTCCAGCTTCTCAGTTCATGCATAGTGAGCAGGAGGAGTGGAACATGGTAAGTGTAGTTCACCTTAAGTCATTTTGTCTGGTAAAAAATATGCTACTTTTTCTCCTCAATGGCATTTTTCAACAATAAAAAAACATATACAGACAAAATGTTTTGATCAGCTCCACATGCATCTATTCATTTAGTATTACTGGACTTTTGAATTTAGGGTGTAATTTCTGACCTCTTATTTCAGAATTATCAGCTGAAAATAGCTTTTGCTGAACTGATTTCCTGACATGACAGGTTATGAAGGAATTACTTCTAACTGATGCTCTAGGCAACAAAACACAGTGTTAACTAAAATGTCATAATCTTATTTATGTTTTGAGAACAGCAACCTTCTTTTGAACTGCCAGTTTCACTTTATTTTTAGTTTGTGCTCAATTCAAAACATTTGGAGAAAAAGAAACAAGGCATATATGAACTAAGGAACAGATCTGATGAGATTGCACAGGGGATTTCTGCTTAAAAGTGCTGTTTTTATAGCATGACAGTGTCTCTGGCATATGATAACAGGCACAAATGAACACATTACTTGTGATTTTTGAGCTGAACAAAGTAAATAACCTGGAGAAGGTCAGTGACAATGATTGATGGATCTGCTGAAGACTGTCACAGCTTCATTGCAATTCTGTCATCCTTGTCTTCTAAAAAGGCCTTCAATCAATAAATGAACAGTGGGACAATGCACAAGAATTGGGAGCACAAGCTGTTAACCAAAATTCATGCTCTTTCTGTTGGGCCTGAAAGTTTACCGTGCAGACAAATTGCTCTTTTTTTGTTCCCCCCTGTCCACATGCTGATAACACACACTCTCCTTCCATAATCTCTGTATTCTTTTTTTGGGAGTGCCTGATAAAGCCACACAATGTGCTGTGGTTTCTGAAGAAGAGTCTCCCCTGTAGTGACTCGCCCTGGACGAATATTTCATTCATATCCTGTAAATGGTGCAGTCTCACTCAGAGCTGGAAGCAGGAGGAAAAGGGTTATAAATAAACAGAGAATGTATCTCCTGAAAATTGCTACATAGCTTAGGTTTCAGGGTATTTAAATTTATTTGCTTTCAAATAAATGCATAATTTAGTTCTGGGCTGAACACAGTCATGGATGTAGGATAGGAAGCTGGGGTTTTTCCTGCCTTGAGGTGCATCCTCCAGCAAGAAAGACTATCTGAAGCAGGGAAGACCTGAGCTTTTATCAGCTTCTGTGAGACTGAGGGGAGACCCCACTGCAACCTATAACTTCCTCACAAGGGGAAGAGGAAGGGCAGATACTGATCTCTGTGGTGTCCAGTGACAGGAATGGCCTGAATATGTGTCAGGGGAAGTTTAGGTTGGATATTAGAAAAAGGTTCTACACCCAGAGGTTGGTTGGGCACTGAACAGGCTCTGCAGGGCACCACTCACAGCATCAAGCCCAGCTGAGCTAAAGAAGCATTTGGATGATGCTCTCAAGCATATGGTGTGACTCTTGGACCTGTCCTCTCCAGGAGTTGAGCTTGGTGATCCTTGTGGATCCCTCCTAACTAAGAATAGCCTATGATTCTGTGATTCTTCTGGATGTCTGTCTCCATCGAAAAGAAACCCAGGCACAAAGCCCAGATTTGCATGTTGATGGGTATACACCACTAGATTTAGAAACAGTATATAAATTTAGGCTTACAGGCTTACTAGATTTGCATTTATTTTGGTCTTTTCTTTCCTGTAGGGTTATTTTGGAGGTAAGGCCCTAAATTTTATGGTTTACAGATTCATTTGTGTCAGAAGAGGAAGGCAGTGTTGTCAAAGTGCTGGCCTCTCACAAGACATCAGTGTTTCACGTACATGTCTAACCTGCCCTGGAGTTTAGAGAATGAGAAAGCAACGGTGTTACTCTGTCAGGCTCTCCCAGGAGGTGATGTTTCTTTGCTAGAAATATGATGGCAGGCATTTGAAATGTTTCTGGCTTGGTTGGCTGTGTCTTTCTTTTTCTGTGCCCCATCCCAGAGGTATTTCCATCTGTGTGGAAACCAAGGAAGAACAAGAACCAAAGGTGAGGTACCTGACTTGGCTGGCAGCACATTCCAGTTAATGAACTCTCCTGGGAAGCAGTGTATACATCTCCAGAGATCTCTTTTACTACTTCAAATAATTGCTCTACTTCTCTGGACTTTTGTGACTCCAGGGTGTGAAACAGAAGGTTGCGCATCTTTCTCAAATGGGTTTATTTGCAGAGCCAAATGAGATAGATCTATAGCCAAGTGCTATAGATTGGAAGATCTATAGTCTTGTCTGTATATTTGCTCACTCTGTTTTGGCCTGCAATGGTGTAGTGAGGCAGAACAGAAGTTTTACATTGTTTTTGGTTGATAAGCAAAACTACCAAGCTCTGCAGAACTGCCTCCCCTCACCAGACAACTTCTTATTCATCCATATGGAAGGCTATGTAACTATTTCTGTCCCTGATTCTAGAGTAAAAATAGCACCTTCACAGATTCCAGTTGTGAAAAAGAAGGTTTCTTTTCCAATACACCATATTCTTCAAGGATGTTTATTACTTTCTAATCATAAGTGTCTCCTGTGGATTAGGCAACTTGTATTCTCCTTCTGCACAAAACTACTGCTGCTTCTTCAGCCATCTGTCAGAATCTGCATTTTGCAGAGCAATCTGTGTTCTGGATTTGCATGAGGTGGTTCACCATCATCATTTAGAAGTGTGTTGAACTGAACTTTCACAGTACTGGGTGGGAAAGAAGTGTTAGGTATCTCACAAGATCTCATTCCTCCCTGTTCAATTAGAGAACATGTATCAGTGAACTCAGGAACCTGCCTTGCTGAGTGTTGTGGCATTTTATTCTTTATTTACCATTATAGGAAAAAAAAAGATATTATTTAACATGCAAGGTGATTAAAAGCACAAAGGACTATCATAGTCAGATAAGCAAAAATAATCTGGTATATCACTTGTAAGAGCTCTGCAATCCTTTAACAGCACAATACACAGACTGCAAAATGGTCACTTTAATACCCTGACTGGCAATGCAGCCTTGAAACAGACTCGGGAATGCTTCTTCTCCCAGGTTTTTAAAGGCATGGACTCCATCCCAAAAAGTGCTGTACGACAAAACCAAATTCTGCATCCAGTCACAGAAAAGTAGGTCTGGAGTGTTTCCTATGAAGAAAAATAAATGTGTTTGGTTTTGTACCACCTGTATTTGGACAGATTGGGATTTGTCTCTTGGGGAGGTACTACAGAGGGAAGAAGTGATGAGGTTAGGGTGTCTCTCCCATTGTGTACATGCACTACTCCATGCTGGTCAGTTTGCAGTATGTTCAGAATACAAACTAAGTAGTTGTCCCTGTGAACGTAGATGCCATTTTAGCCAAATTTCCCTGAACAGCCAGAATTTTGCTAAACTTAAAATTAATTTAAATTCTATTATCTTGTTAGTAATAGAGAGGCTTTCCCCCCTTTCCCTCCCTTTCTTCCTCCCTACTTTTTTCTTCCTTTTTCAGAGAAATAAGATGAAGAGCTTTTATTCCAAGAGGTCAGACTAAAGAAATACACAGTTCACAAAAAAGCAACTACAACCAAAACAAAACCCTAGAGCCTACAAGAATGAATAATGCATGATGAAATTTTCTCCACTAGAAAAGACGAAAATATGGGAAGCAGTACTGCATTTTATGTTGTATTACAGGCACAGATCAATACCAACCATGGTACAAAGGCAGCAATGAGTCCATTATTGTGATAATTTTCCCTCTGAGTCACCTGTATGAACGTCAGATTTTTACTAGCACTGCAAGAGTCAAGATATACTCTGTGCTTTTGTGTGCATCCCTACAAGGGAGGTATTGAAGTAGCTCTTGCTCTGTTGTCTCTTCATGGAGGGTGAATCCTCTTTAAATTCTCAACACCCAAAGCTCAAGGCCAGAAAACCTGAAGTAAGTTTCAGAGGATGTCACAGAATCCTTTCATGATCTAGTCCTTCTGCCCCTCCAGCCTGCACTTACGGTAGATGCCTAGAATCAAACTAAAAAGGGTTGTGAATAGCTCCTGAAAGGAATCATGTGGGGGAAAAAAAATAGAAATTTTCCAGTAATCTTTGGAGCGTGGGTTGGAAGGCATGAAATAGGATGCAACCACTTCAGCTTTGTTTAGTTTCACCATGCTGAGAAGACGCTACTGCTTTTAAGGAAGATGCTTGGAGAAGGCATGTTGCAAAAAGTCTGCCAGAGAATGGAAGGACTCAGACAAAGGTGGAATGTCACATGCCTGACTATTCCTTTCAGACAGCAGCACTGGCTAGAGCTCCTGGAGGTAAGGAAACAAAGAAACAAATAAATGCATTCTACTATATCAGAATTTATTTTATTTTATCCTCAGCCTTTTGATTCTTTGCACCTCTGAAAGCATAAGGCAACTAAGTTCTATTTAAAAGGGAATTTTTGTTTTCATTTTCTTTTGAGTTGCACTGTCAGGTGAAAGTTTTCATAAGATGCCTTTTGGAAGGTGTGATTCAATTAATTCTGTTGAAGTGGCAATTAGTACCAGGGTGGGGAACATCCCAATATCTGTCATATGATGCATGTGATTATACATGTTATATACAGCTGTTATGTATGACCTGTTACATCTGTGATATGAGTTTCTATTGTATGAGTTAATATCTGTTATATGTGAATTACAAAAAGGAAACTGAGAGAGGTGCTCAAAAATTTGGTCCTGAATGTCAACCTTCCAACACCTCTCCTTGGAAAAGAGTGGAGTCAGTCACAATGAAGTTCAGAAATAAAAAGTGACAGTGAAAAAGAACGGAATATTAAAGGTCATCCATTTCTGAGGAGTCAGTTTATTATTCAGTTTATTCCACTAGCTATCTGAACATTCAAAGTATTTTCTGAACAGTGCTTTTGGTGAAAATTATTGTATTTCTAAATAATCACGTTCTCCTCTAAAGGTGAAAACAGAAGTGGTGAAATTAAAAACTGGAGTAAGAAGTTTCCATATAAGTATGTTTTATAATCCAGAATATTTTATTGAAGAATAATATTACAAAAAGTCATAGTATCTCTATGTGGCTTTAACCCCTGACAATGAGATTTAGTACTTTTTCCTTTTCAGTTGATAGCTTCTGGATGTGATTAAATTTAATTTTCATGGGATTATGGGATGGAAACCTACAGCTGTTACAAAAAGTAAAGTTTGACACGCTTTTTTCTTTTCAGCATCTCTTTCTTTTTCTACAAGCAGATGTAGGGAAAACAGAGGTGGCAGATATATATTATGTATTTCTGTCTTGGTCTTCATTGCTTTTGTGCATTTGGTCATTTTTTACATTATCCTTGTTTTACAGCTGGCAATCTTCAACTTTTGAAGTGATATTTGCTTGTACTAGCTTTGTCCCCTTTCTCTTCCCAGTAATTCTGCATAATTGCCCACCAGCCCCACTCCGAACCCCGTGACTGAGCTAACACAGTTAGAGAACTCACCACCCTTCTCAGACCCAGGATTTTGCTTACACATTTTTTCACTAGGGCTGCACTAAAATTTTTCACTCTAGTGGTGTTGCCATGCTTCAGGTGTGCTAGGTACATGAGGTGATAAATGTCAGTGGCTCGTGGCTGATCCTCCTCCCCCTCCTCCTCCTGCAGAGTTTACTTGCTTTCCTGTTAATAGCAGAAGGCATTAGGGTGAAATTAAAGGCTGTTCAGTGGCAGTGGCTGCTGCAGTCCATGGGTGGTCATAGTGTGCTTTTCCTGAAATGTTTTGTGATGGGCTGGTCCTTTGTATGAGCAACTTTAGACTTGCTTGGTAGCTAGGTACTGCTTTTCACACCTTCCTGATATCTTCCAGATGTTTGATAGACTCCGGGTAGAAAATACGCTGAATACTGCATTGTGGTTTAGCCAAAGAAGCATTATCTAATTCTGCAGATTTCCCACTCAGATTCACTCAAAGATTTCAATCGGGAAATTTAAGAACAGTTTCCTTACAGAGGTCAGTGTTTGTTTCCATGTGAGGCACATGTGTCCTGGCAGACTAATGACACCTTAGTGTCAGTTTCTCAGTTAAAAAAGCACTATACTGCAGGAAACTTGTATCTGTGTGGAATTTCACTGACCCTGTGACAAGGTTCTGCTGCTGTTGACTCTGCAATACTTCTGAAGTAGCTTGAAGATTTTCACTGGACTTCTCCCAGGCTTCTGTGGAAATCATAATCTGTGCCCACACTCACAGACAACTGCGTTACTAAATTCTTTCCTGTACAACCAGTTCAACAACAGGACAGACACTGCTGTCGTGATGGTGGTGAGCCCCTGGCACAGCCTGTCTCCAGAGACTGTGGATGCCCCACCCCTGGAAGTGTTCAAGGCCAGGTTGGATGAGGCTCTGAGCAACCTGGTCTAGTGAAAGGTGTCCCTGCTCAGGTCAAGGTGTTGGAATGAGGTGATCTTTAAGGTCTCATTTAACCCAAATCATTCCATGACTGTTGTTATTCCCAGAAGAATCAGATGTTTTAATCTATGTACATGTTAATCTAGGATATCCTTATGTAGGAAACATAGTTTTGCATCTCATTCACCAGTGCTGAGTAATATCCCCAAATCCTTTTGCCAGCAAACATTGTGTGGTAGAGAGGTGATGTTTTTGTCTAGATCCTGCAGGTATGTGTGCATGACTGAGACTCCAGGGAAAATTTCTAAGTATGGGAAACACTAATGCAATTGTCTCCAGCATCTTAAAATTACAGCTTCCTGGCTCTTTTCTCTGACTTCCTGATTCAGAGACTAATGGAAGTCAAGCTGGTCCTCTTGTAAATTTATTCAGCACTTATTTTCCAAGATTCGTGAAGAAAGACTGCAAACAAAAGAAATTAGTTCCTGGTAATTTATGCAGGCAAGATTAACATCTGCTGTACTGGAGAAAGTGGCCAAGGTGCTTGTGGTAACATATTGGCAAAATTTTCTTTATTAAAAGACTTAAGCCCATAAGTTGAACATTTTCATTACGATGTCTCATCTTTGACCCCACGGATTTTATTTTAAAGTGCCTAACCTCATAATCTCATGGTATCATGTCTTCACAAGTCTACACGGCTCATGATCAAGGCTACTAAACACTACTTCTGATATTAATCATGCCTTTTTTGTGCAGATAAAGGAGTCCCCTTTTAAGTAGAAAGTGTGCATGTAGTTCTTGTTTTTACAATAGAAATTCACAACAAATTCATTATCCTGTGTCTTAACATGTATTGATCTCTGTTTTGCACTATGTTCAAGAAAATGAGTGCATAGCTGTGTAATTGGTTGTATCACTAGTGAAAATGAGTCAAGGTTTCATCCTCTCCTAATGAAGCTAGTGGCAAAACTGTCATTGAATTCAGGGGCAAAAAATTCCTGGCAAAGAGCAGACTTAGGAAAATACTAGTAATCTGTGCCTAGTTAGACATGCTCAAAGGTGGCAGCTAGATATAATCTGCATCTCTTAAATTGTCCTGTCAGATTGCCTGCCAGGAGCATTTTGTGCAGTTAATTTTCATTGATACTTTAGGAAATAGAGTTTAGTAGAAAGCCTTCAAAATTGTTAGTGTCTTATTTATGTAAGACAATGGAGCTAATTGAGACAAAGATAAAATTAAGCTCATGGACAATTATATTACTGTTCCTCTGAAATCAGACTTGTGAGCTGTATTATTGTAATGATTACATCATTTACACACTCTATAATATTCATTTATCTACATGGAAGCTCCATTCTTATTTTAAAGTTAAATTCACAAAGAGGTGAAGGGAACTGGGGGACACTGAGGCAGGGAAAGAAGAGAGGGATTAGTTAATGATCTTGAATGACTGGACTTAATATGCTGTGTGTTGAATTTTAGTATTAGTATTCAGGAATGCAAAATAATATTTATTTCTTTGATAGCATAAATACTTTTCCCCTACGTCTGGTACATGTGTGGGCTACATGAAGGTTCATTTTCATTACTCAGTTATAGTGAGTATATTGTTTTTTATGCATGAGTGCATTATGTTTAGTGAGCAGCTCTGTGATTTTTTTAAAACTGGAATATTAATCCCATGACATGCCTTTATAGAAATTTAATGCCTTGGTATATTTGTTATTTTTATTTAGTACAGCAACACATAAATTAAGAAGAAAGTTATAGGAATATAGGCTGTTAGTCATAGAGAGCAAGAGCCTCTTTTTTTCTCATTAAGGATAACGTACTTCTCCTCAAAAAGCTCCATTAAATGAGTGAACCAATTTGTTGAGCAAGGAGCAATCTAACAGGAATATCAGGGGTAAATCACTGTTATGGCTCAGTCTGGTGAATGGAACAGATGGTGCTGGTCCAGGATATAAAGAAGTGGGGATAAATGGGGATAATCAGTTTGCTGCCAATCAGCAGACGGTATGGGAAATAAATCAGAGAGGTGTCACTTTCACTCTGGTAACACGAAGAATGAGTGATGAGAAGAGAGCAAAATGTGTCCTTGGTGGACTTGGCAGTGCTGGGTTAATGATTACACTCGATGGTCTTAGAAGGCTTTTCCAATCTAAATGACTCTGTGACTCTGTGATGCTGTAATATAATGACCTGGTAGCACACTGCAGTTTGTGCACCTGGCAGAGGGCAATTTTACAAGGCATGTCTCAGCCCCCTGCAGCTGACACAAGGAGTACCTTTTCCTGGGAGGAAAAAAAATGACAGAAATATGTACTTCAGGGTCCTGTACATAAAAGCCACCCACAATATAGTGCTTGGAATGTGTGGAACCCTTTGCTTCTCTTGTTGATCACCAATTCTGTAACTTTTCATACCTCTCTATTACTTACCTCGACCTCTGCCAAGCAGTTCCCTGGGTACCGTTTCTGTGTGGCATAGTCACAGCGTCAGTGGGGATTTTGTAGGATTCAATTTTCAAAAGCACTTGGTGGTGGCCTGGTCTTGTCCTCACTGATACCACTGAGAATTTTACCACTGAGTTCTAAATAGGAAGGAGTTTGGCTGCTTAAATTTTGCCTGTTGTCATTTCCTTTGAAATCATCACTGCCTGTATGGGTATGTAGATCTGCTCACGAAAAATATTTTAGCACCTTTCCAAGGTTTTTCATTAGAAGAACATTTTGTATTTTGCAAAACACTCAGTAATTTTCTTCTTCTGTGTCTTCATCAATAGTGTTGAGAAAAAAACCAAACTCATACCTCAGCTTTAGTACTGCTAATTGTTCAGGTGTCTTTTTGCAGGTGTTCTCAGGCAGACATTTTACAGGAATAAGGCTGCAGCAAAAAGATTCCTATTGGTAGCAAAAACATTACTTTCAGAAAAAGAGATTTCCTGTATTTATTTTAAAGCTTTTCTAAGGTCTAAGAGTTGAAGGAGTTAAAACTTTTTTGTTTAAGTGAAATCCAAAGTTTCTCTTCAAAAGATAAGCATTTTTGACCCTTAGAGATGTTCTCTCATCCTGTATTTCTGTGCTCTTTTCTGTGATTCTCTCCTTTAAGTCCAGCTCATTGCCTCAGGAGATATTAGACTTGTGATAAGAAATACTAAATACAGGTGTGGATTCTGGCCTCTTATACTGTAAATCTTGCTTAAGCCTGTAAATATAAGTAACATTTATGAGAGCTCTGTAAGTGTCTGTCCTGTCCAGACTTGCCTGTTATGTTTAGAACAGAATTTACTTCTGTAAGTCTTGAATATTTTAAATATTAAAGGTTCAAGAAAAAAAAAAAAAAAAAAAATAAAAAAAAAAAAAAAAAAGAAAAGAAAATAAAAGGAAAAAAAAGCTATTTCCCAGAATTGGAAGCCAAATTAGACCCAAGATGATAATCCAAATTACTTCATGGTCCTAATTTCTGGATACCTTTCTTGTGTATAACTCAAACCTGTGAAATTACATGGCCTACAAAGGCCTTAATTATAACCTTAATTATAACTATTTAATGCAAAATATCTGTACTCTGGATCTGGCCTAATCAGTCATCTTCCTTTCCATAATCCTCTGTATCTTTCCATGAGTTTCCTAAGTTCCTTTAGTCAGGAGTTGTATACAAGGTTGATGAGTAAGTCTGCAAGTCTGAGAAATAAACTAATGGTGATTTAAGTATGGGAAGAGATCAATAACTAGCAGGCTTCCAGGAATCCTCTGATCATCTCCCCTTCATTTCTTTTTTGCTTGGGCATTTTATTAATTCAAAGATTTTTCAAAACTTGAACACATTTACATAGTTCTCATGTGCAATTAACCTTTGATATGCCTGTTCTAATTGGCCTTTTACTATCTTAACTATATGCAGAATTATGTAACTCCTATTATTTCTTCAGGAAGGGAGCCAGAAACACCAGAGAGATACTGATCAGAGTAAAAGTAGATGTGAAATTTAAGAAGAAAAAAACCAACAAAATCTCATTCTCTTATGTTTATGGGCTTTCATTGTTTTATTTTATGTAATTTTATTTTGAAATAATATTTGATCAATGAACTGTGAGAAAACAACTCTTCTATTTCAATATTTGGATGATTAATATTCTAATAATTTAAGGTTTTGTACCTGGATTAAGAAAAATACATAAAAATGGTAATTGAAGAAACAAAAGTAACATTCAAAATCTTTTGTTTGAGCAGGCTTGCTTTCTGGAATAGAACTTTAATTTATAGCAAACCCTAGAAACAAAATTAACTGCTGTATTCATTTTTCCCCCTCACCTTCTAAATTTCAGCAGAAGGATTAAGTTTTAAAGATTTCATAGAATCATAGGGTCGCATGGGTTGGAAGGTCACCTAGTTACAACCCCCCTTGCATGGGCCAGGACACCTTCCACTAGACCAGGTTGCTCAAAGCCCTTTTCTTCCTTCTGGTGAGGTGGCTCATAACAGAATCCAGTAAATTCACCTGCCTCTGTCCTCACTTTAATTCTGATCCATCAGCTCTTAGGCAGCTCCTCATCCATCTCCAGGCAGAGCTCCCTACACTCCAGCTGGTCACTGACGTGGAGGGTGACACCCCTACCTGTCTTCCCTACCTATCCTAAAGAGCCTGTGTCCTTCCTTGCAACATTGAACTATCTTTTGATTTTTTTTTCTTTTTGTTCACTCTGCTATGAAGGCATTCTTGGGTTTTTTAGATAATTCTTTTTCAAAAGAAGAAAGAATTATTTGGGGACAAAACTAGAATAATTTATATTGTAGTGTCTTCCTTTTCAAGTTCTGAAGAAAATGAGAAGGAAATTGAAAGGAGCCAGATAAAAGTCCTGGAGAAATGAGTCAGAAAGAGCAAAAAGGAAAATGATACTTCAGAGTGTGGGTGATGTGGGATCATCCTAACATGTTTCTGTCAAAATGGAATGGCTGAGAGTTGCCCGACTCTGCCCTGTACAGCAAAATAGTCACACTAATAATGTAATATTCCTCATTGTGCTTGTCCTATTGCTATTTTCAAACACAATGCACATCCATCACACACAATCAGCTGTTCAAAGACATAATTGGGCAATTTTGTTGTGAATAGCATTCAATTTCAGAACCTTTGTGGTGCTCACTGGATGTGATCTATCCACAGTTTAGTAAATGAAGTTGTCCCAGAGCAACTGGTAACAATGCAAAGATGTGCAAAGACCAGAACAAATATATACCTCTGTAAATCAATATTTTTGGGGTACCTGATAGTACTGTGATTTTATACTGTATTTCTAGGGTACCAAGACATGGTGAAGTAATTGTAAAGGCCTGTGTCACAAAGGAGGTGCTTCTATTCCCTCCCACTTTACTTGATATATATATATACCCTTCAATATCCTTTGATTATGAGATGACTGTTTCAGGAGATCAGCCTTGCAAAAAGGTACCCTTCAGTCACATCAATAGAAGCACAGCTGGATGAACAGTTTTCAAATTACTTTTTCAGAGAAAAATACTTGAGTCATTAAAATACAAACTGGTTGAGCATAAAGGTCCCTTTCAATGAGATTACCATTACCAGGAAAAAAAAAAGTGTAAGCGCAATTATCTCAATGTAAAGAACAGCTTTGAAAATGTGCTTATTTGGACATTAAACATGATCTATAACAAGTATTATAGATAAAATATAACAACTCTTTAGAATATTGATACAAAGTATTTGATTTGAATGACATTTTTGCTTTTCAAGATTTTTTTTCAGGTTTGAAATTTAGACTTGATTCAAGCCTGTGAAAATGTCAAGAATTCCTGTAGAATGGTGAAAATGTTTTCATTCCCTTTTTTAACGGTCTGTTCTGATTGCAAAGGAGAAACACTTTTTTAAACTTTCTTTAAAATTCTTCTGTTTCTTTATACCATGGACACGATGCTCATCCTCTAACCTTGATGCATAGGATGCTAAGGGAACTTATTGCAAATTTTGTTTCTGATAAAACAGTGCTTGATGTCTCAGCTGATGAAGAGCCCCTATTAGCTATTACTAATGATACAGCCCATTTGATAAGATAGATACAAATAATGAAGTTGGTCTAATTGCCTCTGGCAAAATGCCGTGGTGCATGTACTCACTACCCTATTCACTATAGTTATGTCAGCATACCACATGTTGTAACCTTCGAGAATAACCTTCTTAGACAATAACCAGGAGGCTGCTTATGTTTCATTCTCTTCCATTTCCTGCTGGTATCTGGTGGTTTTTTAGCATATGGGGTCTTGTTGCCTATAGGAAGTTGGATGCAGTAGAAGAGGTCAGTATGGAAAACAAGATTAAGGACACCCCTTCGTGTAGGGTTAATCTGCCTGCTTTGGAGTCCCTGGGAGATAAACAGTAGGAACACATTAAAGAAGGAGTTATAATTTGAAGGTGCTTTATAAGTCTGGCCATAAGCCTATCACAAGGTAGTGCTGCAGTTGAGCTCTTGTGAGTGCACCTCTACAACCAGACCCTCATGGAGCTGTGAGCAGAACATTGCCTGCTTTGGAACAAGGAGGAATCTGTGCTCTTATGCTAGATGGCTTCCTGAGGCTTTGTCTTCTGGAACAGATTTCCAGGAGGTCTTTTGCATAGAGCCCTTCTATGTCAGTAAATAGTTACCACAGTGATGGAGACTCATTACAAAAGGTTTTAACAAAATCTACATCCACAGCCCAGTTGTGAACAGCAAGCAGTCCCAGTTAAGGTCACTCTCTAATGATGAGTTAACTGAGTATGGCTTCTCTAGAGGTGTCCAAAACCAAGGCACTCCTAGTGTTGCTGATGCTTTTTTTGGCATATTTTGAATCATAAGATGGTTTGGGTTGAAAGGGATTTTAAAGATTACCTAGATACAAACCCCTGCCATGGGCAGGGACATTTTCCACCAGACCAGGCTGTTCAAGGCCCCTCCAGCCTTGCTTGGGATGGGACAGCCACAACTTCTCTGGACGACATCTGCCAGTGCCTTACCACCCTTACAGTGGATAATTTCCTCCTGATATCTGGTTGAAATCTGCCCCCTTTCAGTTTAAAGCCATTCCCCCTCATCCCATTAATCCATGTTCTTGTAAAAAGTCTGTTACCAGCTCACTTGGAGCCCCTTTAGGTGCTAGAAGGGACTTCAAGGTTTCCCCAGAGCTTTCCCTTCTCCAGGCTGAAAAGCCCCAACTCTATACTTTGTCTTCATAGGAGACATGTTTCAGCCCTCTAATCATGTTTGTGGCAGTTCCTAGGAAAGGGGTTCTTTTTCTGTCCCTGAAATAGTTAGAACTAAGCCCAAGAGTGTGGAATTCTCCTTAGTACTGAAATAATCTTAATATTAATAAAACTTCTTTCTGCAAGTGAAGCAGTGAGATGCTTGTTTTCTTGTTTCCAATGGTGTTTTTAGCAAATTGCATTTCCTACCCTGGCTTCTCACTGTGGACACTACAGATGTTCACAGTGAAGCAGCTGGGTTACCAGGATAGTTCTCTCATGGTGGAATAAAAACAGTGGAATAAAGATGGCTTTCGATAAATGCTTGCAGGGTGTTCACAGTATATGCCTGCTGCATACTGTTACTGCAGGAATGAGAAAATTTAGACCTGAAATGTTAATAAAAGCAATTATATGTTACTACAATAATTCTAATCCATGCCTAGCAATAATAAATCTAAAGCACCCTAATTTCCATCACCAAAGGACCAGTACTTTGTACCTTGATAGTCAGAAGAGGAAGCTGGCTTCCTCACTGCATGATGATGTCTCCACAGCTTCAGATTCCCTTTTAACTGAAAAAATAGATAAATACTGTATGAGGATTTAGGGAGACATTCAAGAGTGAAAATGTCTTTGTTCAGTTCTCTTCACCTTCCTTGGTGATGATGTAATTGGTGGCAAGGACAGTTTTGAACTGTCACTTAGAGGAACTCCAAAGAATTAAAAAAGAAAAATAGCTCCTAAACCACTAAATGTACAAGCTGTGCTCCTTAGGATACGTAACATGTGCTGTTGCTGGTTTGGGCGTAAAACCCCAATGTTCCCACACTAATGAATGCCTAAGTACTTCAATTTTTGCATGCACTGTGTAATGCATTCTGTGCAAAACAGTCTCTTGGAAACCAAAAGGACCACCCTGCGAGAACAGATGCAGTTTTCAGTCCTATTTATGATTCTCTTGCATTGAATGCCACAGTAACATTGCCAAACAAGCAATCATGTCCCAGAAGAGATGGATTCTCATTATGTTTTAATTCATATAGCAATTACGGTTTCATGTATGATAGTTAGCAAAAGCTCTATGAAGTTAACTTATAAAATGTGGGCAATGTTGAAGAAGCAGGATGTGAAGCTGCTTTGCCTCAAAGCCAGTATGTTCTCTTTTCTTTCCTGCCTCTGGTCTCTGAGCTGCATCATGACAGTGAAAAGAGGAAGAATATTAGTCTTGAAAGATAAAGGAAAGAAGAAAGCAGGTCAGCAAAACCTGTACTCAAGACAGGTTAAAAAACTTCAATTACTTTCTCAAACTAATAGCATGTTTCTTCTGAAATGTTCCCACCAGGTGCAGGAACAAAACTCCTATCAGTTTCAACGGTCAGTTTTATCTCCATAGAGAAAAGCAGCATGGGATGATGCCTAACAATTCAGCTGGTATGTCCAGAGAGGGAAGACTAAGGTGGGACATAAGAAAGGGCATTGAGAAGGAGGGCAAGAAAAGAATGAAAGAAAGTATTTTAATGAGTTGTCATTTTGAAAAGCATGATTTTGTGAGTACAAAAGAGAGTTGTCTGCCTATGTGGATACATAGGAAAACATTTTAAAAATTTTGTCCATATTATTAAAATGACTATGGAAAACACATTCATAACTAAAATAAGCTTGAGATTATGACCTGAAATGTTATGGACAGGAGGAGAAGTTTTTTTCAGAATACCTCTAAGAACTCTTACAGAAAATATTTTTAGCATTGCCATAAATGCAATACATTCCTGCATTTCTAATGCAAAACACTAATGTAATTGACTTTGTATTTAAATCAATATTGTTAATCAGGAGTGTTTGAGAACATGTGAAGAAGAATTAGTGAGAGATTGAATGTTTAGCTTGAACAACTCCTTCTAATTTCTTTGATTCTTCTCCTGCCTATTTGCAGGTCTGATTATCATCATGTTCCCGTCACATTCATTGTGGTCCCACATAATGTTTATTCAAGCTGCTGTGTACTTGTGAACCCTTAAAAAAAAAGAAGAAAAAGAGAAAAATCACTATATAAACTAACCAAAGCTTTGAAAGTATTTTGAAAACTGACTTGAAATCTTGCAAACATCAACGTATTCAACTGTGAAAAATGATGCATCTTTTAACACTTCTCAGTTATTAGATGTACTTGAAAAATTCAAGTAACACTCAAGTATCTTCAAAGTCATGATTTTCATTTATGTATTGCAAGGTTCTATAAAGTTGAAATATTTTTGAGGAACTGTCAAAAGAGCTTTGACTTTGAGCTTAAACCTAATTGGTATGCAACTCTCTAAAGCTCAGATCAATGTGTTTAGGCTAGTTAGATAGCTAAAGGCACCAAATCCAATTAAAATATTTTGTGTGACAGAAGCAAGTATAGTGATTTTTGAAATGAGATCATGTGTCTAATTTACTGGGGATTTTCTTGAGAAGCTCCTTTGGAACTATA
>JAWWEU010000091.1:11221425-11235232 GCA_035583155.1 Acropternis orthonyx
AACTGCCTAGAAGAAGAAGATACAAATCAGTTTCCAGAAGAAGAGGAGCATATTTAGGCAGTTTCTGAATATCCACTGATGCTTTCTTATTAATGGAGACAGTGGTGAAGTGTCAGTTTGGTGATGCCCAATTTCAGGTTAGGAAGCCTTTACAGCGCTGGTGGTTCCAAAGCAATGGATAACCATCACCACCTTTAGCTTTTTCCGCTTGTTATTTCTTTTTATAATTCTCTCATCTGGATCATCTCAGTTTCTTAAGCTGGATTAAAGGGCATGGGCAGCCACAAGACATGAAGTAAAACTAAACCAGTTTGGAGTATTGTACACCATCTTATGTTCCTTGGCTATGATGAAATCAATAGCCTGAAAAAAAGACATATCAAAGCAGATTCTATCTGCTGTACTTATGCAAGAGTTTGCCCTGTAACTTTGCCTCATAGCAGTAAATGGTGCCCTACACTGCAGCCCATGACAGTGTGGGGCAGTGCCAGCACAGTCCCTGAGGCTTGGAGGCCTGTGGGAGATTATGTCTCCATGCCCTTAATATGCCTTTTCATATTCAATGGACTCTATTGGTCTGTGCAGAAAAGACAGAGTCCTCAGGAAATGGGATGATGCTGTGGTATCTCTTGTCCTCATTTGCACCATTACTTGCTTTGACAGTTCATTGTGAAGTTTCTTGTAGGTGCATCAAGTTTCTGACCTGTGGGAAGAAAGGATTGTGTGACCTCTCACAATCTTGGTTTTTTCCTCTCTAGATTAACCTTGCTAGAAATGTGTTCCCAGATTGGGTGAGTCTTACAGACCTGGACACTCCAGACACTATGTGAGTGGTGCAGTTGACACATTAAAGGCATGAGATGCCATCCAGAGGGACCTGGGAGAAGTGGACCCCTGGGAATCTCAGCAGGTTTAACCAGGCCAAGCACAAAGTGATACACCTGGGTTGAGGGGGCAACCCCAGGATCAACCCAGGCTGAGGAATGAAGGGACTGAAAGAAGCCCTGCCAGGAAGGACTTGGAGTGCTGGTGGATGAAAGGCTGGACAGGGGCTGGCAACATTTGCTGGCAGCACGGACAGACAACCCTGTCCGGGGCTGCATCAACAGAGATGTGGCTAGGAATTTGAGGGAGGTGATTCTGCTCCTGCAATGCTGTGTCCAACTCTGGGCTCCCAGCACAAGGAGGACATTGACCTGCTGGAGCAAGTCCAAAGAAGGGCCATGAAGATTACTGGAGAAATGGTACAACTCTTCTATGAGGAAAGGCTGAGAAAGTTGGTGTTGTTCTTCCTGGAAAAGAAAAGGCTTCAGGATGACTTTATTTGGGGCCTTTCAATACCTGAATGTGGGCTACATGGGAGCTGGAGAGAGATTTTTGGCAATGACATGGAGTGACAGGACAAGGAGTAATGTCTTTAAATTGAAAGAGAGTGGGTTTAGATTGTGTATTAGGGAGAAATTCTTTACTGTGAGTGTGTTGTGAAACTGGCACAGGTGTCCCAGAGAAACTGTGGATGCCCCATCCCTGAAGTATTCAAGGCCAAGTCAAATGGGTCTGTGAGCAACCTGGTCTAGTTGAAGGGGGGAGAAGTTAGAATTAGCTGATCTATGGTATTCCTTCCAACCTAAACCATTATTTAATTCTATGGTTTAAAACCATTCAGCATAAGTGTGAGAGTGTGGAGACTAGGAAGGAATATGCCTTCCAGAGTAAAGCAGACTGAGCCCTAAGAAATAGCTGGTCTGTTTTAGAGCACTGGATGGGACTCAGCATGCTGAGGGAAGGGTTTGCTGTTTAACAGATGACCAAAGAGATCTCAGAAGGCAGTGTTTGAGCATGGGCTAAATGGATGGGAAAACACAGAAGAAATATTCTCTTCTCTTTCTGCTATTGCTCCTTCCTTGATCTCTTTTCCCTGCAGATGACAGGGGGAGGAAGACTAGTCAAAAAAAAGGCTGGAAATGTTTCAAGCCATTTGCTTTGTGCAGCAGAAGAGCCAGTCTCTGGAACCGTTGGAATGAACAGATATTTTCAGTCTGCATTGGCTTGAAGAGGCACCATACAAACTTTTTCTGCTGAGCTTTGTTTTGCCTTTAGGTATGTGGCTGCCTGGGGTTCAGTGAATCATTTTGTGGAGGAAACAACATTTACTGGTGCTGGTATTGTGGTGCCCGCAAGAAATGACAAGCAATAAAAGCTTCCACATTGTGTGCAAGGCTAAGAATTATAATGGGAAACTCAAAGGATAAAAAAGGTGGAAGGGAGGCTTTCTCAATAGCATAGTTCCATTAGTCTTTGCATTAGAGTGGTATAATTGACTCTTACAAAGTCTTTCTGATCAGAAATCCATCTAGGTTCAGAAGAAAACAGTCACTTCTCTTTTTGGAGATGAGTTGATTCACACTAGTTGATCTGTTGAAAATCACTATTTATAACACAGAACCAACTTAGTTTATTAAGACTTGTCATGATTCACCAGCCTGTCTGGACATTTATACTTAGTGATAGAGATAGTTCAGTTTCTTTCCCTACCTGTTAAATTCCTTTAAAAATAATCTGCTAGAGACAGCAGGTCATTTACTCATTCAGATTCAAATATGTATTTTCAGAAGCAGGCAGAAGGATTTGTGAGAATATGCACAAAAAGAACATTTTGGAAGGGCCAGTACCTATTAGGCAGATCTGCTGTTGTTTATGTTAAAAAAAATAAATTAAAGCACTTACTGAATGCCATATGCTCAGACAATAGGTTAAAGAAGCTGCAGAAAAGCAGAGTGTAAGTACAGTAAGTGCCTTGGAAGACATGTGTTTAGTAATAAATAAAATACAGTCCTTCGAGTCCAATGAGTACTAAGTGCAAGAATTTATGAATAATTAATTATTCAAGAGTATGTTAAAATTATTATCTTTAATGCTGGAGAAGTGAGCTTTTGAAGACTGACAGTTTGGAATCTTTAGAAAAAGATTATCGGAGTCTGATGGAAAGCTTGCGGTGGAGGGGAGAGATAGAGAACAACATAACTTAATGGTTTCTCATACCCATCCCTATCATCTTTACTTTGAAGGAGAAACTGCAACAAGATGAGAGAAAGGGTCTGAAGAAAGCCTCAACAGTACTGAGTGTGGCCAGGTTCTTTCAGCAGCATCCCGTTGACACCACTGTAATAAGGAACGAGATTGCTCTGAAAAGGTAAACCAAAAACTGGAATCCAGGAGACCATTCAAAACCTCCTTATGGGCTCATTTCCCAATGTCATCTGCTTCAGGCACCTTAAAAAATGGTGTGACTGTGGTGCTTGGTTAATATTTCCCACTAGTATTTTAGTCATGAGTTGTGTTTGGCAGCAGCAAATGAAAATCTAGCAGACACCAAGACAAGGCCATTTATGATTTACTCCACAGGTTAAGAAACAGACTAAGTCAAGGAGCTGCAATGCCCATGTTCTCCCTCTTTGTTGAAAGTATTTATTTATAATAAAAGCAGCAGGACTTATTCAGAAATATGCCAGTGTATAGTACACAAATATAAAACCAGTGTGGAAACAATGAGGTAAATCACTTGTGCATAAAGTGGACATTATCTTCCTGCAACTTGGCTAAGAGAGAAAAGCAGTTTAAAGAGCACAATGCAAATTATTTGCTAAATGTGTTTCCAGTGCTGATTGTTGCTGGGCTGTGGCAGTAAATACTAGGGTCTGGACTTGATACTGAACACTTGTACCTTTCATGCTGTGTTTCTCTATTATCTCCCTTGAAGGTATTTTCCTCCACTGCTTTGGTGGAATTGATAGGGGAGTGAGGGAGGTGAATCAGGAATTGTAATTGCCATTAGCTGGTGTGGAGGAGAGTGAAAGAGCTGGAGGTGAAGCTCTGCAGATGCTCCAATAAAAGAAGTACAGCGCCTGCAGCAAAAACCTGAATTCTCATGACACCTGACTGGCCAGGATTTCTTTTTCCCTGATCCATCGTGTGTGTGTATTGTTGGTCTGCCACCATCAGAAATGCTCTATCCCACCCAGCCTTGGGCATTCCATGGCAAGAAGGGATGTAGGACAGAGCAAACAGATGATCTGATGAGGTTCATACTGCATTCACCTGCAGCTCCTCAGTCCAGGTTAGTCATAGGGAGCACAAAGCTAATCCTCCTGTCTAGAATGTAAACTTGGAGGGACTGGTAAGAGCCATGGTAACAAAATCATGTCCCATGCAAATCCCAGATATTTCATAGCTTTTTTCCCCTCTCCCCTGAAGGCAGAATTTCTACAATCTCTAGTAAAGTAGAAAATGATCTTGCTCTACCATTTTCTTATTCTTTGGACATGCAATCTCTTATGACTAAATTTGATCTGTTTATTAAAATTAATCCTCCACAAATAGCTCATGTGTTAGAGGTAGTAATTTTGAGCTACAAAGTCTGGGATTATCACTTAGTAAATATTGATATAGATTGCTAAACTTTGTTGAAATGGGAAATCCACTCATTTAAATACTTTCCTGCAAAAATGTTTGAGTTGACTGATTTAATGTTTTTTACCAGATTAAAAAAAAGGTGTTTAGGAGATAAATGTACAAGATCAGCTCTCTGAGTAGTATTAATTCACAGATAGGGGCAACAAAGGCAGGGCCATACTATTCTCCCATTTCAGTCAATGAAAACGTGGGCAGTGGTTTAGAACTACATTTGCTATTTAATTTTTTAGGATGTCAGTTTAGTCTCTGCCTTTCCTGATGGTATTGGTGAAATCAGACTTAAGGACTGTGAAAGTTGTGAATGGTAATAACCTGTTCTTTTCTTTTTCCATGAAAAAAATAATTAAACAAGGGTGTTTTCTGTATTCTTACTGTCTGCTAAAGAAATAGGAGGACTTTTTTGTTGCCAGGTTCACATCTATACAATTTTCGTACTTCAAACACAGAATTTGCTAATTATTGCAATATGATGGTTCTTGAATTTTACTTCTGTGAAAACTCTGTTCTATTTTGTTGAAATATGGGTCATAAACTAAGGATAATCAAGATTCCATGCTCAAATGCAGCTAATTTAAGGTTGCCATGAAGGAATTTTTTACTAATTCCCTCTGTAGTCTGTGCACAATCTGTTGGTTAATGTAAAGATGAAAGTTGGTAGAAAATGACTGTATCCCAGTAAAAAACTGTGTTGTCATACCCATTTCTTGTTCATAATACAGAAACTTCAACTCAGACTGTTGGAAGCTATTTTGATGCAGATTTCTGGAGAGGTGTTCTACAAGTAAGTACAAAATATCCCAAGACATGAATGTTGATGGGAAATCCAATATTCACTTCACTTCCTCTAGATAACAAGTGGAGTTTGGATCCAGGACTAAAACTTTCACTGTAAATACAAAAAACTCCCCTACCTTCTGAGGTCATAGTGTCTTCCAAGACTATGTCTGCACCAGCAGTTTGTCATGTATTAACTGTGGCCAAATGTTATTTAGGAGTTAAGACATTTCAAATTATTAATGCCTTCATGGACTTTGACTATAATTATATTTATATACCACGTAATTTTCACCTTTGCAGGAAGAATAATTTGTAAGTGTGGGAAACTACTAGATCAGCCCAAAAAGCTCAACATTCTGGACTGTGTCATCTCCTGGTGCATCTTGGCTCTTGATAATGACTGTGTTACAACAACTTAGGAATGATTGCACAAACACAACCTCACTTTATTTAGGACCGTATGTATATTGTAGTACAGATGGACTGCCAGAACCATATCTGTAGCACAAGAAGAAATGGAGAGCTATAAAATAATGTGAAATCTCCATTTCAAATGGTTTACAGTTTCAAAGGCCAGGAGGATGAGGGGAAACTTTCTAGAGGGGCAGTATGTGTGTGAGGTGGCAGGTTTGTAAAGAAGTACGATGTTTCATCCCAGCCCATCAGTAAAATATTGTTAATTATAGTGAGCAATACTTCGTTTGTATTTCTCAATGTTTTACTCCTTGCATATTCAAAGGAGTACAATAATCTGAATCTGCTGCACTGATAGTTTTTGAAAGTGTTGTGAATGCAATAAAAGCTCAGTGCAATCCAGGGCATTGATTATTGCATGGCTGTATTTGATCCTGGGGAGAAGTCAGCAATAGCACATTCAAGAGCACATTCGAGGTGTTCTCCTCTCCCCTTCTGCATGCTGGCAGTATAAAAATTGCCTCATTCAGAAAGGAAACATTTAAAATGGTGCCACTGAGCTGTCTAAAAGAATATGAAGAGGAACTTAACAAGATTCACATACAAAAGAGTGGTGGGACTGTCAGAGCTCTCAGCACTGGCCCAAGGTCTTTACTCATTTGAACTGAAAATAAAAGTCTTTTTAACCTCAAGAAGATCTGCAGACTGAGGCAGTAGCCTGTATTTATGTAGTGCCTTCTTTGCAGCCTTAACAGAGACCTGAAAGCGTTGGGAAGGGGAGCCACCCAACAGGACTTCCCTCAGTGTCCCTGTGGTGACCCATCTGCCTTCCTCCTTGAGTTTTCATTGCTGCTTCAATTTTGCCATTTCTCTTAATGTTATTTTGACTTCATATATCTGAACCTTCATTTTACTTTATTTTCCCCCACATTACTGTGGGAATAAAAATAGTTAAGTATAAATTACAGTGGTTTTTATTTTCTAGCAGTAGAAGCACTGGGAAGCAACACACATGAACTAACTGGGTTATAAAGCAACACAGCATGAGCACAGTCTCTGCTCATGACAATTTACAACATAAACAGACAGAACAGTGGGCTCACTGATAGGGCTCACAGAACCACACAGACCTGAATTATCCTTCCCCAAATTAAAATCTCCCACACTGCAAAACTAAAATCATTAGCATCACCTAGTACTACCAGCTGGATAATGGGCAGTACACAGTGCAGCACGTCCAAGGGAAGAGGAAAAACCCACATTTATGTAGAAAATATGTTTTAATTTTCAATAGTTTTCTTGAATAGCGGCAGAGCTTTCTTTCAAGTATAAATATTTTTTGTTTTGGTTTTCAGTTTTTGAGTGCTGATACATATTTTTCTGCTTGCATAAGGAGCCAGTGAGTGTAGATGGGACTTTGATATGGAAGACAATGATCTATTCATCATTCAGCTTTCTCAGAGACGAATAGAGGTTATATCTACAGTGCAATCTAGATAGCAATGATAACTTATTTAAGATTTATAGAGTCTTGCCCTGTCTCAGGTCTGCCCCACTGAGGCAGAGCAGTGACCAGGCCATATGATGTAAATGTAGCTCAGCTCAAGTTCTTGGACTTCAGGTACATTCAGACACCTCTGAAGGTGGCACAGTGGGTATGTAAATAGTTCTGACAAGTACTGTTTCTAGTCTCTCATGTCTAAGGCTTACAGGAAAAGTCATGTTCTCCTGTCACATAAAACTATGAAATACCCATGATCCCAATGAAATGTTTCTTGTCTCTGTCTTAAGCCTCAGGTATTTTAGCAGAGGTCTCGTCCCAGGTTCTGCAATGTCAGTGCTGGCCTTCAGCTCAAGCAAACAGCACAGAAGAGCTTGTTGCTGTGCCTGGGGGCCTGACACTTAGGAACACCAAAACACAAACAAAAGGCTCACAAATTATATCATTCTGCACCCCTTACTTATAGAACAAACTTGCCTGCAGTGACATCTATATAAGCTTGGAGATTATGAGCACTTCTCTTGTGACACAGAACATTACTGAGCATTTTGTGCTTTTAATTTGGAAAGTGGCCTCACTGCACATTAATTCAAAAGGATTTAAGCAGGAAGCCTTATGATCATCTGGAGGCCTTCCAATTGTTTTGTTTCTGTTATTTCTTTTAATTCAGAGTAAGACCTTAAGAACCAGTGTACTTAAAATGCGAGTTTCATGGTTAAACCTTGTCTTTACTGAACAAAGAAGCGTAAGGCAGGTTGCTATCTTCTTAGCATAAACTGGTCAGGTAGAAAAGGGCTTGTAGCTGAAACTTGCCTCACATTTTTCTTCCTTGAACTCTGTGAAGGCCAAGTCATATTGTGCCTGATGTACATGGTAACTGCCAGTCACACCAAAGGCCACTCTCTGAGGGCTGGATCCCCATTTTGGTAAACCCAAAAAGTCCTACATTATGTGCTAATTACAATCTTTAGCAAGTTCATAGACGGACAGGTAGAAGTTAGATATTCCAACTAAGATAGCAATTTAAATTGCCTTTTTTGTTATCAGAGAGAATTATGAATCTCCAAAAGCAGTCTCGAACTAACAGAGACAGGACATGGGGGAAGGATTTAAAGCTGTGCCAAGAGAGGTTCAGACTTAACACTGGGAAGCATTTCTTTAGGGAGAGGTGGTCAAACACTGGATTCCTTGAGTTGTGTTTGATGCCCCAAGTCTGTCAATGTTCCAGACGCATTTGGAGAGTGTCCTGAATAACCTGCTTTAAATTTTGTTCAGCCTTGAAGGGGATCAGACAGTTGTATCAGATGGTCTTTGAAGGTCCCTTCCAAATGAAATAATCTAATCTATTCTATCCTACAGAATGAAGTGTCTCCAGTGTTAGAAAACTCATCTTAGAGACACCTAATGCCCCTGATGGTTTTGTCTGTCCAGTACAGATTCAATTTAGGGGATGACAGCAATGCCATAATGGATTTTTGACTGCTAAAGAATTAGTGAATGTAGACGTTGGAATTATGAATGAGTGTAGAGGAGGAACTAGAAAAGTGAGCTAGGAGCTGTTGTAGGTGAACAGAAAACATTCAACTATCATCATGTCACTTTGCATAAATCACACCTGGGACCAATAGAGGTGCCAGGAAAATCTCTCTGAGGACTTTATCATTATGAATGTTAGCAAATACTTCTTCGTGGTGAACCTAAAACTCCTCTGCTGAAGTTTATGTCCTGCCTTTTTCATCACAGAAATGGCAAAGAGATTTATTTCTTCCTTTTAGCTACCCTTTACATGTTTGCAAGTAATTTTGTTGACTGTATTCCTGTTTCTAGGATCCTTAAGCTGTTTCATTAAACCCAGCTCTTTCAATATAAAGGGTCTGGGGAGAAAAAGACAGAAAGATCTTCTCTGCTTGAATAAAACTGATCTCAAAATGTGCCTGAGGAATCCCTTATGTCAGAGTATCCTGCTGTCTGCTGGTACCAGGAAGGGTCCAAAGCACATTTGCAAAAATGCTGCATGGAGTCTATTATTGTTTCAAGTGGATCTGTTTCCTGTATCTCTTTGAATTTGTGGAGGATGTTCTCTGCAGTGTAGTGGGTGAGGCAGGTAGAGATGAATTTTCTGAGATCTGCCTGATTGAAGGAAATATCTATGATTAGCTGTATAAGGAAGTGAGTAACATGAGATAATCTTTTAGATTTTTGTTTTAGACAGCTTCCAGAGGCCTTGCTGAGAATGAAAATCTTTCTGCTCATCTTGCATCTCTCCTATATTCTCTCATTAGAGACAGAATTTAGGGCTAGACCTTCCTTCACTTGATATCTGTGCCAGGTGAGGATCCAACATTCAGTTCTTTGTCAGTGTCCCCTTCTTTCCTGTGCGTTTTAAGATACTTCCTTCCTCCACTTTCAGGTCCAGGCAACTGCAGAGAAACACATATCCTCTCTTTTTCTGGACAGTTTGATATATAGAGCATTTAATCCAATTTATGATTCTTTCTCTTGTCTATGATGGACTGAAAATGGTAAATGTTCTGACATTAATTATATTCTTTAATATTTCATATTCTATGCTCAGAGAAATCTACTCTTACACGTGTTTTTTTCAGCTTTTCTAGCTTATCTCTGGCACACAGGTCACTTTGATCCTAGGATGAGCACACTTCTCTATTACTTTTGAAAGGTAAAATGATTACACATACATGTAAACAAAGGAGATGCTTTATTAACCATTTTTATGAGTGCAAACATCTAGTACCATTTTATAGAACTCTTGCCTTAAACATGGGAAATTAATTGAAGTTGGTGCCTTTTGTCTGTATTTGCATTTGTGTAGAAGAGAAGAATTTACCTTTAGATCAAAAGGAGCACACGAAAACACTTCTTGTGTGGAATTCAAAAGTGTAAATTGAGGTGTGCACAGCAAAGATCAGGGAATGTACCAGGAAACCAGCAGCTGATGTGGCAGCACTTTTATAAATAGTTGCAGCCTGCTGAATCTTAGGAACATGGGATCTTGTTCCGTCAGCAGTGAGCATCTCACCACCACAGACCACAGAACTTCACTGCAGTGTGAGACAAGGCTTTAGCACTGCTTGTTTAGGAACTCGTATCAGTAGTAAAATCTTCCCAATAAAATTATGAATCCCTAGCCAGTAAAGACAGAGAACATGGCCCTTTAATGCAATGTTACTTTGAATGGCTGCAGGAATTAGAGAACCATTTGGATCTTCTGAGAAATACAGCATAGGTATTCATGGCAGAATATCCAACTGGATAAAATGGGATTTTGTCCTATTGTACTCCACTTGCCACATGGACTTCCAGGCAGATAAAGGCTTTTCTATGTAAATCTATTTCTCATAGTGAGCTCCAAACACCTGTAATGAAAGCACATCTTGAGAAGATCTGGACCATCTAAGCTTTCTGCACAGTCAGCAGAGACAATCCACTGGAAGAAACTAATCTGGTCTACTCTCACTATCTGTTGTGTCTTCACAGGTTCTACTAACTAACCCTCTACTGGCTGGACACAGGGATGCCTGCAATGTTACTATGCTGCTAAATTTGATATTTTCATAGTTATTTGACCCTTTGAGGACCATCATCTGAGCAGGAACTGACTGTACTTCACACCTCTATCACTGAAACACCTCAACATTCTCTCCAGGATGGTAAAGTTTGCAGGAGGTGCATGTGTTTACCAGATGGTAGTGTATGGACAGTAGAGACTTCATCTGTCACCACTCCCAGAATCATCCCTACTCTTTAGAACACTGTACTTGTGTCTGTTGTCTGAGGAAATGTCAAGGAAGGTGGGAGGAATACTAAAAAAAAAGTTGTCAAGCTGTCCTTCACTAAAGTGAAGTTTGGCTTGAGCAAGGCTGAGGACAGCTGGTGTTTCCAGCTCTGCCAAGAGTTAATGGGAGGATCTTCACACAAACCAAGACTGAATGCCTCATTCTTATCAGTAATTTCTCCACTTACCAAGATCAGAGATAGTTCTTTTAGCATTATGTAAATAAAAGTAAAAAATACTGCCAACTGCCAGCTGCCACTAGACCAAAAGAACTAAAATGTCCTTTGGTTTTAAAACTTATTGTTTATTAGCTGTAAAGGTTACACACCATTCCCCAACTCATGTTTGACATGTCATTCATCAAATTCTACCTGTCACTATCATTTTTATATAATGACCCAAGAGTTTTTAGAGGGTTTTGCTCATTTTTTCCTTCTTAATTTATAGAAATAAATACTTCTTTGCTTTATTTATAATGTAAGTTATGGCATATGGGGTACACTGCAATCAGAAGTGCATAATACAACAGGAGCATCAAATCTTTAAGCAAATGAACCAGACAAAAATTACAGTCCTTGCTTTATAAGGACTCAAGGAGTTGCTAGAGAGAGAAGTATCTTTGATGATTAAAAAGCTGCATGTCTTTTACAGGAATCAGTCTAAAACTCATGTTTTACTTTGCCTTTACTCTGTAGCAGAAAGGGAAAGGCAAAACCAGATGTGATGAGTGATTTCAGCCTGGTACTGCAGGTTTGTAAATTCAGGTGTGCTGACATTTCTGTTGTTTTCAGGGGATTTATTCATGTGCTGTCCATTGTGCATCCACCAAAATGCCCGGAGGAGATGGAACCACGACCTGCAGCTTATCAGGCTGAGATTTACAAGACTCCTAACCAACACACAAATCTGAAACTTGACTCTGAATTACAAGACTTCTAAATGAATATTTCTCAGACACCTGAGTTTACATACAGAATACAGAGCTGTGTGCACATAAATACTCCAGGTTTTTTTGCAATGGCTGCAAATTAAAATCTTCTCTGATCTCTTGATTCTGATATAATTTTGTAATAAAATAACATAATTGAATCTGGTGTTTCTGTTTTATATTTTCATCAGAGTAAGAAACTTAGAGTTGTTTACTATCTCTTCTTATCCTATGGTTGTAATGAAAGGGAAGAATATTCATATTATTTGCATTTGAAAAGATGCAAGAAATCTGCAAAGAATTGGAGTTGTTCTGTATCACAAAAGATAGGATAAGGATCAACATCAAGCCCATACAGAGCATATCTACATTCATTAACTGATTTTTCAAAACGGTTATTAGTACTTGTTCAGTGTTCTTGAGTTCTTTCTTTCAAGTAAGCTGGTTGTTGAAAGATCTGGGATGAATATTTAAACAGAATTATTAGAACTACACAAGATTCCCAGAAATCCACTGGTGAAAGTGATAACTTTGCATTAATGCTGATTAGCAGCTGAATTTTGCAGAAAGGCATATCGAGGAAACTCTTTAAGATGGAATTAATTAAAATGGAAATTGCAGACACAGCTAGATTACAAAAGACAATGAGCTAGAAACTCAGCTGTTACAAATCACTACAGCAGCATTGAAATCCAAACCTAGCTCAGTGGTTGCTGGAGGACATCCAGATCCTGATTCCAAAGTGTCTTATAGAATTTATGCTGTGCCATTTTAATGTTGCCAATAAAAATTATAGTGTTCCTGTAATCAAATTATTAATGATTATACTACATAATTAAAGGATTGTGTGCAAACTGTAGAGCTTTATTATTTTTTTTTCTATTTTCATCACAGTATTTCTGTTTAGCTCAGATAACAATACAAAATTTTAAAAGAACTTATTGTTTTGTAAAAGATACATCTTAGTTGCTGTGTTTATACTTACTTTTGGATAGTATGAGCTTTACTTCCCTGCTCAGAACAAGAATACCTATTTCAAAAGAATGACATGGGGTCCTGTGACCAACACAATGAAAGCTGAAATGACATTTTCAAGTGGTGAGCCCAGGCTGATGACACAGAAATGTGTGAAATGCTGACGTCGTGCTCTTTCCCTCCAAGCAAACATGGACCCTTCTCTTGTCCCAACAAAGTCAGTCCCTCAAATTACAACATATCAATATTTTAATTTTACTCCTCAAATATCGGTGAAGAGAAATATAAATCTTTATTTCGCATACAGGGGAGATGTCTACATTTTGTGAAGAGAGAGAACACACAATCCTTTTTGTGTGTTTTTATTTTACAAAAGGGCCAAATCCCTGGCATTTTGGTAAGAAAACAATTAAGCTGAGAGTACAGAAGGCATATAGTTTAAACTGCTTTTCCCTTTACATTGCTTCTATAAGAGTAGCATCATTTGTGTTCAGATTTAAGCATTGATGAAGAAAGGTCATTAGTTTGTAAGCAATTGTCCAAACTTTGCAGCAGAATTGCAGTCTTATACTGTGGTACAACTAAAGGGAGTGCTGGAGGTCCTCCAGCGTTATGCAGTTTTTAGAGCAGGTCCCTTCCCCACTCAGCCAGTTCAGTCAGGAAAAGGTTGGTTCTGCCTTGTTCAAGGGAACTGATAAGCACACGTTGTGTAAACTGAGCCTTTTGGAAAGGAGGAAAACAGGATGATCTACAAATTAGCCAGTGAGTGTGAATGGAGACTGAACAGTGAAGAACAGAGTTACCACAATAGAAAAAGTTCTCACTGCAGAAAGAATTGCTGCTACTTTTGTGCTGCCAGCTGTATCAGTGCCTCAACGGTAGAACCTTTTGACAGACTTCTATAAAGTATCATTATGGATAATTTCTCCTTCCCCTCCCTGCC
>JAWWEU010000091.1:11261854-11276568 GCA_035583155.1 Acropternis orthonyx
TTTTCTTCTGATAAATCCTCATTTTGATAGGATCTAATAAATTCTTACTTTTATCTTCTCCAAATAATTGTTTCTTTATCATTTAAAACCTCATGCAAGTCTGACACAGCTGCATATGGATGTATAGATATATTGAGAGGCTGCTTTTACCTGTCTAATGACTGACAGAAGACTCCATAAGGTCAGGCATGACACCAGTGAAAGTTTTAATAACTGTAAAGCATTTGTGTAATGGTTCACTGTAAGGGAGAAATTTCCCTTCAACTTCATAAACCGATAGAGAAAACAAACCTGCTGCTGAGGTACAGAAACTGCCATGGAACCCTGAGAAGGAATGGTCCTGGATGGATCTATTGTATTTCTTGTTGGAGAAGCCTAGATAAATTAGAGCAGTCTGTGAAGTCTGGTCATGAATATAAAGCATTAGAGAAATAGTTTACCAATGAGAGTGTAATGTCTTTACGTAGAGAATTGCATGGGGTGGAGTCATTAGTTCTGTGCTTTTCTGAAGCTTTTGTTGTGCTTAATGTCTTTCGTATACACTCTTATAAGACCTTTGCAAGGGTGGCCTAGATGCACTAGTTTGGGTTCATTTGCTCTGTCACAGCTTGGACGACACGCAACAAAACCCCTGTTAATGTCATCATTATAAAGCATCTCCCTCTCACTGTTTGCTAGCTATCGCAGCGTCAAGAACAGTAAAATACTGTCTGCCTTTAAACGGATGCATTGAAGCAAGGTTTCTTTCTTTCCACCTTCACACTGAGTTCTTCTGAAGTGCAATGAAGGTCAGGGTTTCGGCACCTCATTGCTCAGTTTTAATGATTCATGTCTTCACAGCTCTCTACCATTTGGAGTATATGGACAAGAACAACACACCCTTAAATCTGTAAGTTTTCAAATGAGAGAAATATCAATTTCCTTAGAGTTGCCTAAAGTTAAGTACAGAAAAGAAAGTCTGTGAGCCTGGGAGGTTTTTGGTGTTCCTGGACTAGTGGATCCTGACTGCTTTCTCAACAATGTTTGTCTTTGTATTCTGCAAAGTGAGGAGCTCACATCTGCTCAGAACTGGGGAGTTCAGAGAAAAAAACAAAACAAAACATAAAACCCCAAACAACCCAAAATCTAGGAATCTCCCTCTCCAGCCTTAGAAATGCCAAAAGGTTCACTGACAGAGATTGTCTTGAATTCCTGGGAATGGGATTGTCTCTTGAGCCAGAGCAGAAACCCTGAGGGCTGAATCATTCCATCCAAGTGCTGTGCTCAAGAAAGGTAGGAATAAAAAAAAAACAATTTGAAGTTTATATAGGTGGAATTCAATGCAGATTTTTCTCTGTCAGAAATAGAATCTGGAGTGCTTTCATAATAAGTGAGGGTTTTTTTTGTCACCTTTACTGGCATTAATTCCATGGTGATTGAAGAAACTGACCACAGAGGAGACCCAGCCTCCTTTCTCCCATCACGGCTGTTTGAGCTTGTGTTGGCAGTGCTGGGGAGACAGATCCAGGACCTCACCTGGCCAGGGAACACTCATTGTTCTGGCCAGGACAGTTTTCAGCTGGGACACCTTTCCTGTGTAGTTTCTGTGTCACCTGCCTCACAAAATGTAAAGCTGTCCAAGGAAATGCAAGGGAAGGATGGAAATGTGATGAAGAAGATGGTGTAACATTTTACTCTGTGAACAGATAAAATAGCCTTTGGGACTGCATTCAATTCCCAGACCATTTTAACATAACAAATAAATTCTTACTCCAAATACAGCTGGCCCATATCTTGAAGAAAATACATTATTTTTCCCTTCACCAAATTGTAACTGTAAAGTGAGATATCATCACAAAACCTCTTTGCTTAATCTCTGTCCTTTAAATATTTTCTCCTACGTGGTGAGAATGGTCCTGAAGGCACTTAATTGCCACCTTAAGAAAAGAACTAACCCTAGAAATAAATTCAAGAGAACGGCAGAAGCAATAGGAAAATCCAAAGGATGTACTCAGTACATTTAAATGTTCATGAAAGTTACCAAACTGCATCCCATGTGAGTGAAACAGGATTCTTTGATGCATTCTGGTCTTCTTTAAACCATGGCAGAGATTTCATTGTGACAAGGGACCAGTTTCTCTGACTGCCTGAATTAGGAGAGAAAGATAAAGCAGATGTTTCCTTAGTAGAATTAAAACCAGGAGATACACAAGCAGAGAACTAAATAATTTCTGTCTCATTTTTTATGACACATTTGTGAATTATTTGCATTGTGCACTTACAATTAGAGAGCAGAACAGATGGCAGTGGTTCAGTTTAAAAAAAATAAAGAAAATATTTCTTTTCAGAAATGGTGACGCCTAGAATTTATTTACTACATCTGAAACACATTTCTCACTTCTCTCTGTAACTGAAGCACTGTTCCACTGATATTAGATGGAAATGAGGGCAGACCTAAGGACATGCATGTGCCTGAATCTGTGCATCCAATCTGAGTGACTCAGCACACTGCATGTACCCTTTAGTTATTTTCTGATAACAACATGTCTGCAATGTCAAATGTGATGAGAACTATACCAACTACAAAACAATCCCATGCTTTGAAAGGAGCAGGCAGCATTCTGGTCAGAAATCCCATGGTTTGCTGACACAAAACTATGATGTTGTCACCCTGCGGTTTCTCACATTGCATGTTGCAGGGGGAAGGAAATCCAGGTGATTTTGAGAAAATGGCTGACCATTGGAAACTGGATCATTTGACCTGAACAAGACCTTTGTCAGGAAGTGCCATGTTGAAAATATCAAGGCACATGGAAAAATTCACATTGGTAACTGCTGGAAGGGTGCACAGATTCAGATTATTGTTGACCAGACTACAATGGTCTTATAGTATCTTGTTTATGTCAGTAACTGCATCTGGGAAAGGAGAAAGGCCTGGCAAACTAAAAAAAAACTACCAATTAGATCATTCCACAGACATCAACAGCAGCCTTACAGTCAGGAATACACCCTTTTCTGAGTGCAGTGCTCTAGAGAAACGAATGCCCGTAGCTGAAGTAATTGAGCAAAATTCAACAGCTTGCAATATCCATGAAATTGCACTCATCCCATCTTGGCCATAGACCCTGGATGAGTCTATATCCAACTTCCTGTAATCCTAAAGTCAATCTTAATGCCACTGACTGACACAGGAGTGATACAGTGTGAGGTTGCAAAAGTCAGATATGCCTTTGCAAATATGCACAGACCATATGAATTATTTTTTATAGTACTTAGTGTGTACACTCAGAACTACTCTAATATTAAGAATCTGCTCAGGTATTCTTGATTTTGCATTCATATTTTAAGTAGACTTAGAGCTACCCTCCAAAAGTGAGCAGAATTGCTTGCCAATACCCCAGTGGTCTAGTCACAAGGCAGATTAGAGGATTATGTACAAAGCATCATTATTTTAAACACATATCTTAGTTACAGTGGCATTGGTCTCTTTGTGTGTGTTTTGGTGTTTTTTTTTTTCAAATCTCTTACTGTGGTGACACATAAGAAATGTACCAAAGTTCATAGTATGAGAAGACTTTTAGTGACATTTAAAAGAGTTGAGGCACGGTTTCACCTCCCTTTTCTGTTTACTTTATGGTAGGAACATATTATGCAGATGAATGGCTCTGGAATGCAAGTCTGGGTGATATTAATAAATAGGTAGAAGGGCATAGCTTATCATAATTCATCACAAAACTTTGCCTCTAAAGAAAGATACACAGCTATTGAACAAAAGACATTTGGCTGTGAAATGGGCTGAAAAGTTACCAAAACTCTATTTGACAGATATGAAATTTATATGGTCATTTGTTTTGTTCACCTCATTCAGCCAAGAACTATGCACTTGGCAAATCCAGAGTCTGCATAAAAATGTTTCTGACACATGTCCAAGTCTTGCTTCAGTTTTGGGTGTGAAACAGTATTGCTGCAAAATATGAGGGGTACCTATCTCTAATATGAAGAAATTAATCAGTTCATCTACTTTTGAAATTCAGAAGGAAAGAAAAAAGATAAATTGAACCTTAAAAGGTTTTGCATAAGTTAAACAATATCTCTCCCCATTCTCAAATACAGATATGTACACATCGAGTCTGAGGCTATGTCTATAGTGTGCTGGTTGTACTGATGTGGAGTCTGTGGATAGACAAAATGTTCTCAAGTCTCAGACTCAGTGTGTGACTGGCTTAATGTCTCCAACAGCAATTCCTGTGAACAGCTGGGAGACGCTTTCCCATCATTCTGCTGATACAAAGGGCTGTGGAAACTCTTCCTAAGGTGCTTTGGCAAAATCAGCCCAGGCAGAGTAATTCTGACTCACTGTTGGTTTGGAACAAGCCCCACTGATCTTGTCTGCATACACGGTTCATGTCATTCTTCTTTGTACTCACTTGAAAACTGACTTAGTCCTCTACACCCTAAACCTACACATAAATGGCACTTCAGGCAATATGCAAAATCATAAAGATTTTTAAAATTCAGCAAAACATTTCACTTAGAAAAGTCTCTAGTCTGTCCTTTTTGGAGATTTGCATAACTTTTGTTATGAAATTTGCACTTTGTACATGCTGTGGGACAGGGCTTTGAATGGTGTGGAATCTTTGTGTTCACAGGCATTTCGTGTACTCAGAGTAATTGGATGTTTGACCTCATTTTGTATTTCCAGAATGACTTGTATGTGTGTATATATAGAATTTGTAGTGCTGTTAAGGTAGCATAATTTAGCTTGCATTATAAATCAGATAGGGATGTTCAAAGACAGAATTAGAATCTAAATAAACCACAGTTATTGCCATATACAACACTCAACTGTGGTGATTTACCACTGCACTTCCAGGCTTGTGTTATGATGTTTGCAAAACACCTGCTCACAAGACTGTGCTTGGCTTTTTCAACAACAGCAGCTAACTTAGTTTCAAGACATATTCTCCTACATAGGTTTTCTAGTTTTTGTTAAGTAAAAATGTTATTTAAAAAAAAAAAAAAAGGCACTTTGGAATCAGTCCTTCATATTTTAATATAAATTGAAAATTCATTTCTATGTTCATATGCAGGACTCAGACAATTCTTCATTGATTGGCAAGGAATTGAGAAAAAACAAAACACTTCATGCTCTATTAGTTCAACTGTTTTAACTAAGTGGGTGCACTGAAAGTGATCCAACTTATCTCATACATTTCCCTAAATAAATGACACGCATTCCCCTCTCCGTTGTTTTAAAAATATTTTGATTTTTAAAAGCGGGATAGAGTTTCTACTTTTCATTTTGCACTGTTTAGAGAGATTTTGCCATAAGCCATGTCAGCCACTGTAAAAATAACAAAATATTGTGCAGAGAGACAAAATTGACTGATACCTTGTGTGTAATAAGGCTCTGACTGATCCAAGTGACCGTGCTCCTGAAGACACACAAAATGTATTTGGCTGCTGAAAGAAGACAAAAGCTGAAGTGTTCCATCTGACAATAGTGGCCAGACTTCGTGAAGGAAGATCTGGGGAAGGGCTCTCCCCACGTGGGTGTGCCCTTCCAGCCTGAGCAGTGGATTTATTTTAGGTGAGGCACAGCGTGCGCAGAACTGGCCCCACTGTTTAAGTCCTAAGGTCCATTTGCCACAGCTGAGAGAGCTTGGACAGTGACAGTGAAATCTTTGGGACTGTTCTGCTGTAGAACAGTCCCATCTGACAATAATCAGAGCTAAAACAACCATGGAGATCTCATCTGAACATGCAGTTGGCACACCAGAATGGGAGTTGGTTCATAAGTGGCTGACCACCATCAGCTGTCAGTCTGTCATATCTGCCTCATCCTCATGGTGGTAAATAGTAAATACTCTTTTTCCCAAGGTCAGTTTGAAGGATGCATTTGAAATAACATGTAATACTAGCAATCTCTTGACAGTAATTTTTAATTGTTCCTTGTTTGGCAACAGCTTGTGAAGCTACTGTTATCTGTGACTGGATGGTGGAAGGGATGAGAGGAGACAGCACAAAAGAACATCCTAAAGCCCAAGCTGGGCAGATGTTGCTCACTGTGAGGTGAAAGCACAGCTTAGAATCTGTGTTATGAAGAAATGGGAGCAAAAATGAACTGCAAGGCACAGTGGGCATTTGACTGTGCAGCACTACACTGAGCAGAGTTTGCCCGCAGAGCTTAAATTACCCAGCATTGCAGGAAGCACGTGACCAAAGGTTCATTGGTTTGAGTTTTAACTGTACCAAAAAATGGTTGCAGCTTTGCAAAAACAGGGATTGAAGATTTTATAGCCAAAAGCAGGCTTGCTTCTATGAAAATTAATGGTTGAATGAAAAAGGAGATAAAAAACATTAATCCCATCCCTGGAAATAAAAGTAGGGATGCACATTTTAGATTTACTAGGGACACATCAATGAAACTGACAGAGGAAATAATAGAGATCAACCCAAAGGATAATTTAGCAAATTAACAGCAAGAAAAACTATCTGATCAAATTCAGCCATAATGCACTCTGTTGGCTTAACTATATGATAATAAGTGTAATACACTGTGAATAGAATAAATCCCTGTAGTTCTTCAATTTCCTGTTAGTCATAATATCTTCAGTGAATCTCAGTGACATCTTTTTTTTTGGCTTCACAACTCTCTTACCCACCAAATGGAAGGGAATTTTTCCTCAGAAATTGCAATTTCCATTATACAGGACTCACTCAGCTCGTATTCAGCTACCCTCCATTTCTTTTCTGTGCTTTTATTTCACCAGGCAGAGCAATACAGCTCCCATAAACCTAAACTCTATCACTATGAATGACTCCATAGTGAGTGTTTAGAGAACCTGAAGGTGTCTTTAGTTATGCAAAGAGGGAAAAAAAAACATAATCATAAATAAATGTACATCAGGAGAATCTGGTGTGTTCGTTTGTTGCTGTCACATATACAATGTTGCCACATACACAATTTAGGCTTCTGCATGGACAGTGTTAACAGGAAAAACTTATTCAAGTAAACCGAACACAAACACTAAAATGTCTTTACTTCAGTGCTATGCTTCCAGTATTCATATGGTACATTGTAGTAATAATCTCTTTTTCTCTTAGAGCATCTCGTCTGTCTCCCCACAGACATGCCCTTCCTCCTCAGCATCCTCAGGAACATGACTGTGGACTCACCAGCAGCTCAAACTCCCCTTCAGTTAAATGTCTGACTAACAAACTTTGAGAATGTTTAGAACACAGGATGTAGGAATCCTGCACAGTATCATTGTGTAACTCCAGAGTCAAAATCAGATGCTACGAAGAACGGTGTACTTAATATAAAAAACAAACCCCTGGAAAATAAAAATTAAATGTAAATCCAAGAGAAATTTAGAAGAAGAGAAATGCAGAAGATAAAACTTTGGAATACACTATGTCTACTAAGACCTGAAAATATTAGAAATATTAACATCAATAAATCATTATCAAATTGTTCATTCTTCCACTTACACTGTGCTACAAACATTTCCAAATCTAAGCCTTCAGTATAAACAGTAACTGTAGCATGTACAGATTTATTTTCTGCCTATGTACAATTGTTCTACAGAAAAAGGCTCTGGGCAAATAATTTTAAATTTTACAAACAACAGACTGTCTCTAACCACACCTTATTGTTAGCAAATTCATATAGCACAGAAAACCCCACACACTTCTACAGTTACAATATAATGTGAAATTGGTTTAACTTATATAATTCTTGCTTTCTATCTCAGGAAATTCAGTATTTTTGGGAGCAAAATCATGCTAGCTGTGATAGACAGATGTGTGTAAGATCAGAGTTTAGTGTATATTTGCTATTTCAGTCAGAATCTGCATAATGTGTTTACTTTACAGAGTGGTTTTCCACATTTAAATCTTGCAGGACAGAAGAAGGTGTGAAGCCAGCTGGGCTTTCAGTGCCATGAGTTCCCACTTTCTTACTTCAAAGCTGACATGGGAGCTGGGCAGGGAGAAAGTCCTTCACTCAAACCTAGACTGCAAAATGCGTGTCTACAGCCAAGCAAATGTGGTGTATTCTGTTCTGTGTCCTGTAAGGACAACTTTCTGGGAGCAGGAGAGGGGATTAGGAGTCTGCTGCAGATCCAGGCTTTTCATTGTCATTTTCTCCATTAGTTTTCAAATTTCTCCCTTGGCATCTTTTTTTTATTCCTTTATTTTTTAAGAATACACCTTGATTTTTTTTTCATTTTAAGTCAAACTGAAGTGCTTTCCATTTTGAACACAGAGACAAAAAGTAGTTTCTAAAGACACAAGTAAAGCAAGCTGATATATATCTTTAGTGATGTATTTCCTTACATTCAGCATCTAGTGGATGAGGGTTTTGATCCTAATAAGTCTGGGATTTTTCCCAGATTTATCTTAAAGATGAAACTGACTTTTAAATGCCCGGTAATGTTCTGTCAGCTGGCATTAGAGGGATCAATGCTTTTCATTTCTGTGGGCACATGAAGAAATGAAACGATGGATGTGACTCTGTCCTCGAGACGGTGCTGCAGAGAGGATGCAGTTTAACCCTGGGAGTTCGAGTTAGATTTCGGCATTGGTACTTGGGAAGGAAAAGTGCAGTCAGTATTCTCAATTATGCCTGAATGTTCACCCCCATCCGCTCTCAGAACAGAGTAGGCTGGACATTCACAATACCTTGTTTACAGAGTGCCTTTGGAGAGCAGAACCGACCATTTTCCAGTACATATAAATACAAAAATAATTAGCAGAAATCAGTATCATGACTAGATCTTCATAAGTGACCTCTTGCCAGTGAGCTCCTGCATTAATAGAGTACGAATGTCAGTACGATTATAAAGGATCTCTTGACTATTAATACTTCAAAGTATTTTACTCATGAAAAACTAATGACAGGAGAGACATTGCTGCTGTTGTTATTCAAGTTCAGAACTAAAAAAGAAACACCCCCTGCTAAAAAAAAATAAAAAAAACCAAACCCAAAAAAACTCCAGCAACAAAATAATTATTATATTGCACTATTATAGGACTACTTTAATGAAGACTCTCAGTCTCTTGATGTTTTGATTATCTCTTCATTCAATTTGTATTTTCATTGGCATTTAAATCACATCTACTTCAGGTCTCTTGCCTGTTTTTGAAGTCTGGATGTTCTGTCTGCATTTTGTTTAGTTGTTCTATGTGAAAGTATTGATTTAATTAAGTACATGAAATTTGTTTTTCATTACTTTAATGCTGCAATATCAATGACACAACATTACACTGCAATGCTTTTCAAGAAAGGGTATATTTTAAGCACTAGTTTATCTGATCAAGGAAAATATTTATCTGAGTGTCACTATTTCCTTCTGTTCACATCTTGTTTAATACCAGAGTATGGCCTAAATTCTCCTCTGTATTCTACAGGTATAAAGTTGTTTCAATGCACGTTGAGAAGCAATTTGTATGATTGAAACAGAAATGATTTTTACATAAAATATCCTGGAAGGGATTACCTTAAAAAGCCACCATGCAAATGTTTGTATTGGAATATTAATTTATGTTAAAGCCTTCAGGTGTTTGTTTCCCTAATTTGTTTAATACATAACCTAGGGAAGACCCAGAAAGGAAAGCATATTTTTGCCTGTGTGTGCATATATTTCTACATAGTAATATAAATGGAGGTTGAGGTGTTCTCAACTGCATTTCAGAATTAATGAAAACATAGCAGTGGTTTATTTCATTCATCAAGGGATGGACGGGTGTTTATTGCTAGCCACTGCAAACTGCCTTCTCAGTTGAAGTTTCATTTATTATTGTAAGGGGAAAAAAAAAAAAAAAAGAGGTAGATTAATGTAGATTTTTCTGTGGGCATTCTCATCTGCTTTCTCAAATTCCCTTTTATAAGGAACGGCTTAAAAAGTATTGCATTAGCTGTATGAGCTGTGCCAAAAACAATGGTGTTGAAGTCAAGGGTGTGAAATTCAAGCTGGTCCTTCAGTTATGACTGTGGACATCAGTGCCATGCCTGTCATTCAGTCCTGGGATGGTCCTGGAGCACCCGGGTAGTTGCCCACAAGGACCAGAGAGCAGACAGCTGGAGAGAGTGGACCAGCTCACAGACACCTTCATAATTAAATGCTTGACCATGCCCTTGAATGCTCTCCAAGTGGGACCTTTGGACCATTTCAGACGTCGTGCTGAGCAGCTCCTGTTGTCTCCAGTCCTCCTGACTATGGAAATGTGTTGATTAACACTTGGGTGGATAGAACTGGAAATGCCCAGACACCTCCTGCTGCAGGCATGACCAGCTGTTCACTGCTCAGACACCTAAACAGAGTACAGGAACTTCCTGCTGGTGGAGAAGCAGCCATGCAGGGCAGCACCTCCTGTTCAGGATGTGTGGGAGACAGTTGGCAGGTCAGGACAGCACCAGTGTGGATTCCTGCCTGCCCCAGGGTGGTCAGGACAACAAGGACAACAGGGGCTGTGAGAAAGGAGCAAAGCAGCAGCATGAGGAGGTTCTCCTGGCTCAGCTGAAGGTGTCACTGAGGGCACTCTGCAGCAGAGGTTCCCATTGTTATTTGGGCAGCAATAAACCCACCTCTCTGAGCCCTTTTATTCCTCTCACAAGCACTACTGCACAACAAAGCCCCAGTAATTTCTAGGGATTTTAACAAACCCTGCCCATGGGGGTATGTGCAAGAGAGGTTAGGAGAAGGGTCAGCTCAGGTTTTTATGTCAGTGTGAAAGTCTTAATGAAATGTCTGCCACAAATTCAGGTCTTCTGCTGATGATTAAAGCTTGCATTTTGGACAGTATTTGATTGTGAATCCTATTGTTAATAATGAATCATGGATAGCTCATTAGATTAGAAACTAGCAGATACGGGTGTCTATCAAGAGATTTCTGGCATTTGGAAGGTATTATAAGCAAGACAATAAGTAAAAGTGATCAATTTCCAAATTAATTACTCTCCCATGGGACATTCCCAGACCTGACAAAATGGGTAAATTCCCATCTAGACAGCACCTTTTGGGAAGCTGGGACAGGAGCGGGCACTGTGTGTCTCTATTTGATTAACCATACCTTTAGGTCCTTTCACAATGCAGATAATCTGAAAGTCCCACAAGTGTATAAAGGCTCACAGCTTTTCTGGGTTTAACAGATTGGTTTAGAATGTTATTTTGGGTTCATCTGCCCTGCAGAGTGTAAGGCAAAAAAGTGGCTCAGGGAAGGAACAGGAAAGAGAGGAGAGCCACAGAAAGGCCAGGGTGCACTCAGGCAGCCTGAGTTACCTCGGCAGGATGAGAAGAGGGAAAATAAGCAGATTCATTACATACAATGCCATAAAAATATCCAATTCCATTTCAAATGAGCCTATGCACATGGTGACTTTATATAAAATTCATGGGTTTCAACATATTGGTTGGATAAGGGAGATAAGCCAAAAATACATGTCATTGCAAATTAACTAATGTAGCAATAATAAATGCCAATGCCTTATCAGTGTAACTATTTGTGCTAGACAGGTCAAAAAGTGAGGTGGTGGGGCTGATTCTGAATGCAAAAAGCTTCTGATATTAAGAAAGTTTCAGTCCAGCTGCTGAAAAGGAGTTGCTGTGTTTATGGCCAGAGATGTTGTGATTAATATTTTGCTGGAAATGATAAACTGAAAGAAAAGCAACCTGGTTTACATGAAAATTAAACATGGGGATATTTCAGTTGTCCTTTGCTCCTTCTTACCATAAAGATCAAAATTTCTGAGCTGTCAGTGGACAGATCCACTGCACTGACTGTGGGTGTTCCTTTGAGGGTTACAGTACAGGCTTCTATAGTTGTTGATCATTCATTGCCATTGCTGAAATTGTGTCCACCACAAGCAGTAGGCTTTGCAACACCAATAAGTCCATCTGCCCACCTTGCAGGAAGCAGTTTTTGGTACCAGATGTTTATAGAAAGACTCGTGGGTTTAAACCCCATGTCTGTCCCACAGTCTGGGTGAGGAAGGAATTGCTAATGAGGGTTCCTGAAAGTGCCATTATTTAAATGAAAAGCAAGAAAAATGAAAAGTAGAAATGCCTCTTTAAGGCTTATTCAAATAATTGGCTTTTCTCCTGCACAAATACTAAAATCTACATCTAATTTCAATAATTATTGAAAATGATATTAATAATTAAATAAATTGAAGCTTAATTATCTGCTAAGCAATGAATCACAACTAGACCATTACCCTCAGCACCAAGAAATGTATCTGAACAGATGGCTTAGCAGTAGTTTTTCCTTGGACATCTGACTGCAGAACATCTTTTTTTTCAGTGGAAGGAAGCAAAACCTAATTTTTGAAAATACAACTTTTCAGAGACATATAGTGTTTACCTATTTTACAGGCGTCTCTGCTGCCTACACATGTGGAGAAATTGTCATTACATTTCTGACAGCTTTCCTTAGTTTTTAGTTTTCCTTTCATTGTTTTGGTATTTTCCTTTCAAAAAAAAAAAAAAAAGAAAAGAAATTTTAAGTCAAAATGAATGACATGACAAGTGTATTTCTTTTAAAAATATGGAAAAAATCCTCTGTTTGACCATCTATTTTTTTCTTTTCTTGAAGTCTCCATTTTATGAACAAATGGGGTTAATTTGATTCCCAAAATGCAAAGCATTGAATTTTTAGTAAGATTAGTATCTTACTTAAGTTGTCTGCCTGTCTTACTTTTGGTCATTTGATACAAATTCTGGCACTGAAGACTCAAGGACAGACATGCCATGGATTAGCTGGGGTCAAACTGCTGGAAAAACAGTTACATCATTCTGATCAATCCACTAATTAGAGGTCACTGTTGAAGATCAACAAAAGCAACACTTGTTTAGGAATAATACAATTATTGTGAAAGAAATAAAAAAATATTCTAAGAAGGGATCTTTCATATGTAATTGGTTTCAATTTCAATTGGAATGGTCAATTGTAAATAAATAAATATGCATGGATTTTTGTTTTTTCCCTGTCACAGTAACAAAAATCTTTTCTCTTAGTATTGTAATGAAAATTTTAGGCAGCTAATGAGAAAAAAATGTTTTATTTGCTTTATACATCCTCTAAAAAAAGGTTTGAGATGCATTTAAGACAGTATTTACCTAAAAAAAAAAAAAAAAAAAAAAAGACAAAGGGACAAATACATTCCTGCTATCAATTAAAACTGGTTGAAGTCAGCTTCATAATATTTCCAATAATCAATGCAAAATGGATAATTAACATCCTTCTTTAGTCCACTAAAGACATTTTTATGAACCTTGATTTCTCATCCTGGTCCTGGCAAAACTCCACAGGGAGTTTTAGTATTTTAAAGCATCTAAAATGTCCACATGCCTTAAATAGACATAATTCTATTTCAATGTAATTATTCTCAGACTTTCAGAACCAAAACAACAAGTAGGAATTCACATCTCCAAAAGTTTTAAGAGTATTCAGAAAACCCACAGTGAAAAGCAAGATGATTTGTGTTTCAGATCTTGTGCCAAACTGAAGTGAAAACCTAATCAAACTATTCTTCATTAAAATCAAACTAAAAGGTCTCAGCAAACTACTAAGTGCAAAGTTTTCTTTTTGCTTTGCATCTGATATTAAAATCTACATTAAGAACACATTAATATGTACAAAAAGGTGTGGAGCATAGAGAAAAGCAATATATGCTTTTAATGGGAATAAGGGCAACACTTATGTACAAGGTGTGATTCTTGGGGTTGTCTTGTACAGGGCCAGGAGTTGGACTTTGATGATCCCTACAGGTCCCTTCCAACTCAGAGTATTCTATGATTCCATATTTAAACAATTTGCATGTATAATATCATTCAAGCAATAAACAAATGTGAAAATGTTAAGGAAAATCTTCATTTTAGCTTATGTAAAGAGACTTCAAGAGGCTTCAGTTCAATATCAACTGAACAAGGGTCTGGGTGCACTACTGGATCTGACATGGGAATCCCCTGACTCCTTCATATTGCAAAGCATCCTGGTAAACCCTGCTGAGAACAGTCCCATAGAAGATTTCAGCAGCTTGAGTCTCCCTAGATTGGTTTACCTTGGGATCTTCTCTTGTCCCTCATTTCCCATGAAACCCTTGAGACCATAGTATAGACAAGTACAACCTCCTGACGAGAAGACCTGAGCAACTAAGGATGGAAAGCCAGGCTTTAACAGGAAGCTGGAAAACATCGGAAACACAAAAAAAAACCTTGCAAAATTGCTAGTCACATTTCAAACAGAAGGCAAAAATTACAAAGTTTACAAGTTTTCAGTGATAAAATGTGAAAATATGCCCTGATATGAGCTACTGCTTGGAAGAAGAGGCATCAGGTGACTGATTAGTGAAGCAGTGGTGTTAGACATAAAAACACTGAGGAAGAGCATTGAAGGAAATCAGAATTTATTATTCAGAATCTGGCAGTCAATTAAGGTTTCATTTGCTGCCTTCAGCACAGACAATACAAATTCATCAGCAGTTAAGCCAAGTGCCAAGTCATGCAGGACTTTCCCACTGACTTTTTAAATTCACAGTTACCTAACTGGAAATGATGGGCCAAACATTGATTGCAAACTGTGAGTTTAAGAGAGCAAAACTGGCTGTCAGCCTCATAAAGACTTCAATAACACACTGGATGTTTTTGCTAGCTCTGTTTTTGGTGATACAATATAAGTAAAAACATTTGTGAGTCTTAAAATCCATGTGCTTCTCTCTGTTTCTTTCTTCT
>JAWWEU010000091.1:11318181-11329297 GCA_035583155.1 Acropternis orthonyx
AGGGTGACTCAAACTAGCGTATCACCACTTCAGGTTTAACAAGACTTGTGCAGACATCGCATGGACCAGTCCATAGACATACTCAACCAAGACTGAAGAACTTACAGAAAGATTTTAGAGTCAGGGAGGAGCAGCACTGGAACAACATGAAACTGTTTTCACAGGCAAAACATACCCCAGCGAGCAAGCAGAGAAAGAGGCAGTAGTTGCATGTGAAATTGACACCAAGAGAATTATTTTGTTCATCCCAAAACTGATGTGCATTTTCAGGGCAGTGACTTTTTGCCTTGTTACTTTGTTTCAAGAGTAACAGACTTTATGTTCTCTCCTCCCACACTCCAAAGATTAAGGTGGCCGTCTAAGTGTTGGTGAGCAGGTTTCAAAATCTGTGTTTTGAGTCCAAGGGACTCAGAAGCATGGATGGTCTATCTGGTGTTGCCGGTAATATTCTTTTTTTTTTTTTTTTTTTTTTTTTTTTTTTTTTTTTTTAATGGGATTCTACTTCTTATGCAAATATTTTTAGTTATTTGAGAATAAAGCTTGGAGCCTAGATGTTCCCACACTAGGTTATACCACACCTGTAGGAAGGGACAATATGACTAAGATCCTCTTTCTCATTCTGTAGCCAAGTAATCTAAGAAATACATGCAAAATTTAATTACTTTTTACTCATTTGCAAGGAATCAATTTTCCAGGGATTTGTCTTACATTAGCGATATAAGTCCAAATACCAAGTTCAGGTAGGTTGTACAGAAAAATGTGCATTTATTTCTTCTGCTTCTTCTATTCATGGTGTTGTGTTTAGACCAGACTGCCTAAAACATTGGCAGGAACATCGTTTGCCCTAAGTAAGAAGCAAACAGGAAAGGATGGGTTCAAGACTAGCAGTTAGTTCCCACAAGATCAGGACCACTTTGGGTGCTGCATGCCCACCATACTTAGCATCAGTCTAAGGTTTGCTGATTATCACAGGTGTTGGAGGAAAAAATGTCTAAGCATCTGAGACAAAAAGGTAAATGCGGTGACATAGCTGTGTGCAAATCAAAGCGAGTTAAAAGTTTGTTTTCCTACACTGCAAGGAGGTCTTACCTGCCAGCGGTAGGGCACACTGGCAAGTTTCAGCTGAAAGACACACATACACAGAAAAAAAAAATGTCTTAGATTTTACAATCAAGTAAAAGTCCAAGAGCAAAGAACAGGTAATAGGGAACTTTTAGTTTGAGTATTTTTCCAAAAGGTACCCTAGTAGATACAGCAGAGATACACCTAGATACAGGTGTGAGCAACCAGAAAGTCCACCCTGAAGTGGAGAAACATGCAAATGGGACCAAATATCATACATTTGCATGAAAGAAACGGTATCCATGAAACACTTCTTCCTGGACAGCTTTATTCAGAGGAGGAGTACACCTTAGGGAACATTCCCAAAGCATGCTGTAGGCAATTTCACATACTCAAAACCAAGTAATTGCCTTTCAAGTTGATCAAAACTCAGATGCCAAGTATTTGTTGTAATCCATTAATTGCTGTTCCTATTCTATTTCTTTCTCTGCAGCACATTAATTTATACATCGGCATCCCAACAGCTCCCTAGAGGCAGGCAGCTACACTCCAGCTGGCAATGTTTCATTGGCAGTGGGCTTCTCTGATCGATTTTATTTGCATCTGCTGTCTCCTTGTCAAACGTCTGTGCACATTTATTATTGTTTGCAGTTTGCTATTTCATTCAATTACTTGAAGGTTTTGAGCCTTAGGGATAATCTTGTTGCAAATTGTTTGTGTAATGACAACACTCTCACGTAATTGTATTAAATTCCAGGATCTGCATTTAAAACAGCATTAGCCATACGGCACATCACACAGAGACTTGTGAGTTGGTAGATGTTGCAGAGGGGCATGGTACAAGGAAGAAGGATCTCAGGAATGTATGTGCTAAAATGTTATCCTGTGTTGGAGTGGTTGGTGTCAGAGGTATCCACTTCTCTAAATATGTGAGGTACATAAGCACATGCATGGCAGGATCCATGTCCCCATTATGCACTGATACATAATTCTTGTCACTAGAACTCCCAGATCATAATGAAGCACAGCCCTGACTAAGATTCCCTTAGGATTTCTTCCAATATGGTCATTTTCTGACTTCTGCTTTTTATGTAGAAAAAGTTTAAGAAATAAATTATGCACCTTCTTGTTCACAGTTATTTCATTTAATTCAGAGTATATATGTGCATTCCATGCACTTTGTTTCTACACCTACATCACTCTGGAAGGGGGGAAATTCTGGAAGACACCTGGATGCTTATCCTATTAATCTATCACACAGAGCCAAAACTGCCTGGGGATTGTTGGAATAACTGACCCAATACTGTATCCATCAAAGCTTGACACTGGTCAAGTGTCATCAGCCAACTCTGACACCATCCAGCCTTTCAACAGACTATCAGAAAAAGCCTTGACTCATGGAGTAAAGTGAGTATCAGTATCAGTTTCAGAGTCAACTGTATTATAGAAATAAAATTATTTCACACAGTAACAAGGCTTTTTCTTGACAGCACAAACTGAACTGTAACTCAGCACAGACCCCACAAGGCATTCATGGCACTGAAAACTCTTTCAGAGAGAATGCCTCTATAGCTCCTGCTGAGTGCACTGACCAAACTCCCACCAAATCACACTCTCGCTTTTAACTCCAAGCACCACAATGTATTGTTTCCCATTAAATCTTGTTCATATAACACAGTGTAAATGAATTAAATAACAAGTCAATGAATGGTATTTGTGGAGGAGCCATTGGTAGGCTTGTGTAGAAATCAGATGATTCCTCAATTCCAAGAAACATAGGCACTTGTTTTGGTTTTCCTCTGTTGTACTTTGTGCTTCTCAAAGAAAGAGGGTCATTCAGCTTTGGTGTGTCAATGAGGTCAGCTATGAGTGAGTATGGTGATTTGTCTCAATGATTCTGTTTAATTGACCAATAAATCCTCAAGTGACAAAAACAGCTGTGCACAAACATAAATCCTGTTCAATCCCTAAACAAAACTCCAGGCAAGTTTTGAATTGATTTCTCAACATATCACTAAAAATAGGACCTAGCAATGATTATAGCTGAGAAAGCAGAGGCACACACAGCTGTTACAGAATTATTTTGGAGGGATAAGATCACATGTTTTCCAATTCTCAGAAACTGATTTTCTTTTTATTAAATAAATGGAGATATGCCAAATGGTTTTGAATACCTCTTCTATTCTAGATGCCTTCTTAATAATGCTTCTCCTGTCTCCAGACATGTTCCTATTCTGCTTCCATTCAAACCAGTAATTAAATTCCCCATGGCATAAGAACTGAGCCCTAGCACAGCATTTTAGCAGCTGATTTTTTTTAAAATCATTGAAATGCAAGGAGAATTCTTGCTTTATTTCCTTAGAAAAGGACACCTAAAGAAATTATTTAAAGGAGGTTCTGTTCAATGGCAGAAGAGAGACTGAATTCAAGCGGTGTCTGTTGTTCAGGTCATACAGTATGTTATGTTGGTTGAACTTTCATAATGAGAAAACTTTCAGTAAAGGACTACTAAGAAGATTAGAGAGGAAGAAAGAAATATGGATATTTTTTATGACTGGAAGATACCAAGACTTCTAAGAAAACAAATTACATGTGTCTTCTTCAAGACCAAGACAAACTTTATCCTCTTATGGGGAATGTACGGAAGAAGACTGATGCTAATTCTATCACCTAATGCATTTCAGGGACAGAAATATACCAAAAGGACAGAAGACTCTGGAAAATTAAGTTGCTTTATACACAAAAAAGTTCCTTTATCAGTGCCTTGGCAATAGTATTTGTATTTTCTTTTTCCTTTATTAAGCCTCCCTCTTCTGCTCTTCCCAACTCATACTGAAATGAACTCCATATTTGAAATCCCAGTGTGACATACTCATGGCACACCAATTTATGCAAAACAGCACACCAGTAGTCAGAGAAAAAATGGCATGCAACCAGTAAAGCTCACTTTTTAACGAGAAAATGGCAGGGAGCACATGAAGCAGGTATAAATCAATGTCAAGCACTAACACTTTGACTGAAACACTCAACATTTCAGAGCGTTTATAAAACACCGCTTGAACTTTGTCTCAGTGTATTTTTGTCAGTGGTAGGCTAGAAATTAATTGCTATTTTGACACAAAGAAAGAGGAAAACAATATGTATGAGGATGGATATGCAGGTTAGCATTAAAATGCCAGAGCATGTCAACAGAGATGTCAAACAGCAATATTGCTTCAGACAGCATGTGCTGTGACAAGTGCTTAATGAAGCTTATCCCTTATAGCCCTCATTATAGCCATTACAAACACCATGTCCCCTCTCAAGCACAGTTGCCAATGTTTCCTGGCTCGTGTGGCTCCTGCACAGAAGAAGAACACAGACTGCTACCTTGTGGTTGCCCTCACTCCATGATTAAAAAATGTTGTATTGCTAATGGTCACTGATATCAGAAGCAACATAAATTCAAAACTATAACTTAGTGGAGTTCCTTTATAGAAAAGATTTAAAGCAAAGTTTGAGCCAATCCCAAATATAACTCTTAGACTGTACTGGTCAGAAAACTGTCTGGAATCAGTGTCCAGTACCACGTCCGTGTGGTGACTGCAGTGACTCTGAAAACTAAGCTGAGTATTTGTAGATGGAGAAATGAAGAAAGTCCTGTCAGCTGAAAATAAAAACAGCATTCTTGGAAAAACAGATAAGTTGAATTTTTTATTGTGATTTCATACTTGTGTTCTGATCCGCAACTTGAGATTCTGAAGTTGTTTTGCTGAGTCAAGAAAATGAACTGGCAGTGCCAGAGTACACGGTACATAACAGGGTGTTCAGATGTGGCTTTGTTTTATCTGTTCCAGCTCGCTCAATTTTTAATGCTTCCACTAATTATCTTACCTTCTTCATACCTACTTGATTTAAAAGGTACTTGAGGGAAAGGCCTTTCAGGAAGAGTTGAATGAGAAAGCATGGAACCAGTTCAGAATGGGGAGAAAAATGAGTGAAATAACAGAAGGACAAGGAAGATTGTTGAATTCAGGAGCTGACAAAGGGGTTAAGGGGAGAGAAATATAAACTAAAATCAATCTCAAAAGAGTTATTGTCAGTAACGAAGAGTAAAAGACAGTCCAGTATTCCAAAGGCTATTTCATAGCTTCAAGATGCAATGAGAAAAAACACCGCACCTAGTTACTAGATGTTTCCCTCAACACTTTATTTTTCAAACCTTGTATATTTAATTATAACTCCTTTTTCCTAGCTAAGGACATGCACACAAAATCCTTCTCTTAGCAAACAGCACTAAACACACTGCAGATATACTGAAAAAAATTAATATTTTCAAACAGTTTCTCAAAAATAAATCAGTATAGACTGTTTAGCCCATTGCAGGTAATACCAAGAGATCAGTGAAAAAGAATATATTTACATGAAGTATATTTCACTTTCAGAATTGTCTGTTCTTTAATTCAGAACCTGTAAGTATTAAAAATACGAAAAACACTCGAATAGCAGTTTCAAAGTGATAAAAATTGCAATTCAAAAGTTAGAGAACAGTGTAGGGGAAAAAAGAAATACATGAAATATATGAAATAATATTTAAAAGTTTAAGTTAGCAGGCCTATAAATTGAATTACACCCTTCATAGATGATTTTTTAAATGGAAAGGAGTAATTTTTATAAAACAAAAATCTTAATCCTGAAACCACAGTTTCAAAGATTTTTCTTACCTAAAACTTAGAGTCACCTTTTTTATTCTTAGTTTTAAAACTCATGTTTGGCTCAAATACTGAATAGTAAAATTCATTATTTGCCTTATGGTGTTTGGAATTGAAATTAAATTCCAGTAGTACTATAGAAAAATGAGAAACAGTCCTGTTGCCAGACAAAAGATAAATATACTTCTTAAGTTTCAGTATCCCTAAAACATGCTGAAGGGTAATTTCTCATTTTTAGGCGCAGAGTAGTGTGAAAAAGTCAATGCAACCATACTAATACTAGAGATGAGATTCAACATTCCAAATACTGTTAAATGCACAATTAGATGTGTGGGAAACAAGGGCCATATAACATGAAGGAAGGTGTCACTTCTTTCCTGTTTCTAGGATGATTCTTTGGGAGAGATATCATACTGTGTTTAAAGAAAGCACAGCCCCATCACACTGAGGTGGATCATTCATAATTCAGGCACTGTTTTAAGATCTTCAACTTGAATTCAGAAGATATTTTCTAGGTAGTGCATTTTGATTCTTCTGAGAGAGCCAGCACATAATGGAACAGATCACAGGGCATCTTTAAACCACTCAGTCCAAAAGACTCTCCCAGAATCTCATGAAATCAACAATCCTCGTATCAGCATGTCAGGGTAGGGACTGAGAGGGCAGGGGTGGGCTCCTCACAACCATACCTGACAGGAGGGCAAGCGAGGGCAGCTGGAACCAGAGATAAGCCGGATGTAAGGAGAAACCTTTCTGCCCTGAGGACTGGCAGGCAGTACTCCCAGTTGCTCAGCCTGGAAGTTTTTCAGGGGGTGATGAGACAAAACCTGGAGCAGTCTGTTTTGACCAGACTCTGCTTTGAGGTCGTGGTTGAGACCCTTTGGACCTGAGCAACACTGTGGTGCTATGACTATGCAGAGTGAGCAGATCATCAACGCGACACAGAAAAGGTGGACAAACCAGTTACTTTGGCAATTTCTCTCTCGCTCGCTCTCAAAAAGAAAAAAAAAAAAAAAAAGAGGAATCCAACTGCTAATTGTTTATCCTGTCTACATATCAAGGGCCTGCTATTTCACTTCTCATTCATGTTCATATAAATCCACAGATTCTTTGCAAATCCTAAGAATCTGAGGTGTGAACATAAGCTTCTGTGACTACAATAACACAATAAAGTCTCCAATTTACTCTCAGCTGATGTCACTGAAATTACTGTAATACTAAGTTTGCTTTTTGGTAAGACCAAGACAACTTAGGGGTAAGGGGCAGGTTAAACGAATTTGGACAATTAGCAGTGAAACAGGCTGAGGGGCTGGGGAGGTTAAATTTGCAGGAGCAGGTAATTCTCACAAGACTCTATTCTCTGTTGTTCTGACCCAGGACTCATACAGGATATTCCCTCCTGCTCCAGTTGAGTTATTTGCATTCTCTGCTTGGTTGTGCATGCAAAGTTGGATATGAAACTGCAGCCTAGTAAACATGAGTTTTGGCAGAACAAGGTCTCAGGACATCTCTGGCCTTTTCTTGACCTGAATTGTTTCAGCTTTTTTAATCTGTTGGATTTTTTTTAAAGATGTTTCATCTTTTTCAAGGCAACTATGAACTAGATTTGGTTTAGTTATCCCTTGGTTTATAATAATAACAAATAGTTGTTCTGTGTGGACTGAACTGCCCATGCCTGTAGACGTAGATGTTGTGTGTCAGAGTGCAGAGATGGGATCAGAGGGCACAGCCTTTACACATAGATCACAGCGGTCACCACAGGGGTACAGCCTCTTGTGTTTCAGGTAAAGCCAGTTTTGGCAATGACAAACAGAAGCAGAAAGACAGAACAACTGGAAACAAATGGGAAAAGTTACCAACCAAAAAAGTACAAGCAGATTTTGGTAAGAAACTGTTAAGTACAAAAATAATCCTTAGGGACCCAAGGCTGAGAAGAAAGAAGTCCTCAACATTAAATCACACTAAGGAACCTGGGATGCTGACAGCTTACCACAACATCCACTTCACACTGCACCCATTGCATCTGTATCCTGGGGAATGCTTGAAGCAAAGCAAAGGGTCAGAGAAAAGATGTAGATCTTAAGCCTGTAGATTCTATGGACATTTCCCTCATAATAGCTTTTAACCATACTGTTGCTACTGAGACCTGTTGTCTCTTAAATAGATAATTTAGACTGCAAATGTTAATGTTTTTGCTTGAGCCTTGCTGTACTATCCTTTCAGTAGAGGCAAAGGTTTAGCCACCAAAGTTCTTACAAAGGAAGGTAAAGTAGAATTCAGGAAAGTAATAGGAAACTTCCAAGAAGCATAAATCTTTAAGATGAAATAGCACGTATGGGAAAAATGCAGGGGTTAAATCTTTAGCCAGATACATATTATGGTACCTGGAAACAAAGAAACAGCAGCATCAGTGATAATGTTCCTGTTTAGGAAAAAGAAAGGGAAGGAAGGAAAGGATAAGTCACACGAGCATGTGTTTGGCAACATCCTCCCCTTTCAATGATGCATTTGGAAACATATTTCCTGGCCAAAATGATAATGAAGAAAAGGTAGGAAAGTAATGGCAAATGAAGAGTTGTCTGAGTTAAAAAACAATGCACATCTCAGGTCTCAGTTTCCCATAGTTGGTAAGTTCAGAACTCCTCTAGCCTTGTTTTTCTTTCATTGCCACCAATAAAAACAGAATATTTTGGGAAAGAACCTTATGCATAACAAGCTTCTTTTATAAAAATACACATGGTTTTCTGGAAACAGAAATTGTGACAGCAAAACATACCCTACATTTAGTTAGGTTTATACAAACAGTGAGGTGAATCCATATCTTCTACAATCATGTCCCACACTCAGATGGGGAATATGAATCTCTATACAGAGTCCCATTGTATTTCAATCCCCTTGTAAGGTTTTTACAAAACACAACTTTTTTTCCTCAGAGAAGTGTTGTATGTCAGATTGAGTAAATATAAGTTAATATTCCTGTGTTTCTTTCCCACTTCTCTCACAAACTTTGAAAAATATTCTTTCATCTATTAGAAGACCCTAGAATTTTTAACTGCACTTTGAAGAAAGTATTCCAGCTGAATGCTTGTCATGAGATGTACGTGCTTGAAGTTCACTGCATGAACACACAATGGAACAGGGTGGCAGCCACCAGCAGCTTACAACCAGAGTAAAAACAGGGACCCAGCAGCAGCTTTGTTACAGGCATCACCATGGGAAAAGGCTGAGTCACATCATGTGCCAGCTCTGCCAGGAGCTGGACATGCAACGTGTCAGTTCCGACTGCACATCACTTCTCTGAGGCTGCTGCATCACCTGACAGGGGCGGGGAGGACCCTGATAATATCCTCCACTGCTGTGGTAATGTCTTCCTCATCATACAATCAGAGAATAATAGAATGGTTTGGGTTGCAAGAGGCCTGAAACACCAATTCCTTCCACCTCCCACTATCCCAGATTGCTCCAAGCCCTATCCAACGTGGCCCTGAATGCTTCCAGGGATGGGCAGCCACAGCTTCTCTGGGTAACCTGTGCCAGGGACTCCCCACCCTCAGAGGAAATAATTTCTTCCTTATATGCAATCTAAACCTGCCCTCTCCCACTTTAAAGCCATTACCTCTTCTTCTATCCCTTCATGAACTGCAATTCACAAAGTAATGTAAAGCGCTCTTCTGCTCAAGTGGGGGAAATGTATTTCAGCAAATAATATATTTGCAAAAAGAAATTCCAACGTTACTTGAAAAGACATTTACACAAAGAGACTGTGTCATTGTGCTGTCCCTGGAAAACAAGTTTCCACTTAATATGCTGTCAGCTCAAGGAAGAATTAAACTCTATTTCTAAGCCTTAGTCTGCAATTTTTACTTTTTTTTTTTTTTTAGATGGAAGAAGTGGTGTGTTTAAATCAAAAATGTGCTTTTTGTTCACCTACCAAGCTCGTCCTGGAAAAATAATTAAAAAATCCATGGGGATTTTATTCTGTTATTCCTTCACAGAATAATATAATTAGAGTAACCTCATGTCTGTTGTTTCCTAGCCAAGTAATGCAGGAAATAATTGCCCTACAAGTACAAACTCTGAATCTTCACTTTCTTTTCTGGTAAATTCCTGACAGGGAAAAGAAAATAATGTATTTACCAATATCCCAAGATCAGGAAATATGCCAGTGTCAAACTGATTTACCTTGCCAGGACAACAGCCTTTCAAAAATACTAATAGCATAATAATGTTTTCTCATTATACAGGCCATAACTCAGCACAGTGTCTCTGTCTAGAAGTTGTCCTGTTTAAATCATTTGCTATGCTAATGAAATGCGGTTTAAATATTGTTCTGCACTGTGTCTCATGGAAGATGTTGAGTCCAGCTTGGTATATGGGGCAAAATTCAGTAAGTAAGAGTTATTTAGTCTTGAATAGTGGAGAATTAGAGCTGCTCTGGGGCTTTGTGGCTCAAGAGAGCTGTCAGATTGCAGAGAGTTTGCAGCCTGGAAGGTTGGAGGTTGCTTCTGCTCAAAATGTTGGGTATATTGAAATTCTCCCATGAGTACTCACAGGTTTCTACTACTCACTTCAAAATACCACTTTGAAAATACCAAATTTAAAGAAATGGAAGTGCCAGAGGTATCACCATTTTCCCTAGTGGAAATGAACTAAAAAAACATGGAGAGGTCCTCAGGTCAACCTTCTGAAAGGCTAAAGTCCTAAATACAAATCAGAGTAATCAGATTCCTTGAGATCTTTACTTAGGAGTTACACACCCATTTTGAACAAAGAAGTTCCCTCCTCCCTGTGTGTAGACATTGCAGTCTTACTAGGGCCAATTGTCTCCATGTTTAGGATCCAGCTGGACATGGACTGGCTTCCAAAAAACCTCCCTCCTAAGAATATGTTTTCTAAATAGTCTTATACATAAATAAAGAAGCTTTGGTTTTGAAGAAAACAAACACTTTCTATTGAATTACTCCTTTAAGTTTTACAAAGGGTTTATATAGAGCTCTTCATGGATAAAGGTCTCAGTTACAAAGGTCTTGTTGGATGTCACTTTGGCTTTTCTGCAGTAAAGCAACAAAATTGAGTGCTATAAAATTATTTTCCATTCCCAGAGACAGACTTATTAACCTTGAGCAGCTTGCCTTCCAAATTAAAAATTTTTTATAGGTTACACATGTACTACACCTGAGCTTAGCAGCTTAAATCTGTTAGAGCACTGCTCCTCTTGTTAGAAATGCATTTCATAGTTCATCTTTCCCAATTCTGAATAGAGCCGCAGAAAGACACTCCCCCTCAGACCCTCTGTCATGAAGATACACACCTGTTCTTCTGAGCCTCCTAGTAAATTTTGAACTAGAAATGTTTTGGGAGCC
>JAWWEU010000091.1:11365427-11379939 GCA_035583155.1 Acropternis orthonyx
CTGGTCCCTGAGAAGAGATCCCCTGAGACTGCTTTGGTGTGCCAATAAATGCCTTAAGTATTAGGACCTGACTACGCAATTATTTTGCAGTGCAGTTCACATTCCAGCAGGCAACATTCCAGCTTTTGAATGCTGTAGGGTGGATCTGGTGATTTCTGGCAGGAGCATCACTGGTGTGGGAGGGAGCATTCCCCTCCAGGTCTGTCTGTCTGCAGACAGACACTGCACTTTTCCTGCAGCCACCTGGGCTGGTTCCTCCACAGAGATGACCTGAGGTCAGCTGGACATTGGCAGCTCATCTGTTTCCTCCCAATGAAACTCTGACATTTGGACATCCAGGAACTTGTCTTAAAGTACCTAAAATGGTGAGCAGAGAGCTCACTGACAAAATGTGCTATATAAGACTGAAAAGAAAGACAAAATACCTTGGAAAAAACTTCATTCAGTCAACTTCCATCACAGACTTGCAGGTCCATAACGTCATAAGGATGTATCATCATTTCCAGTGGTACCAACCAAGAAGCACTTAGGTCCCATGTTCAAACACGTCCTGTTACCAGTGGAAGCTGGAGATACATCACTCTGAGCTTTCTGTTTAGAATTACATTAATTTATTGCATAAAACCAAGATCCACCAACCTTGTGAGTCCTTATTCAGTAAGAATGTAGTTTCTTCACTTTCTACCACATTTAGCCAAAGAGTAGCACACAGGAATGGATAAGCTTGTGCAAATTTGCTGAGCTGTGTAATCTTGTAAATAATATGGTTGATATTACTAAATTTTAACTGTGGGCACGTGTTCTCAAACAGAACTCAAGTAAGTGTCAGAGGAGGCTTTTAGACTGTCCCAAGTCGCGAAACATCAAAGAAAAGGGATTCTCACCTCCTCAAACTGCAGTGTTGGTTTGGTAGCTGTCACATGTTACTTTGAAGATCTACACTGACCTGCTCCTTGCACCTGAGTATGATGGTGAAAGACAAAACACAATGTGTTGATACATTTCGTGGATGATTTTCTGGATTGATGATATACAAGAAGCTGAAACCGTATTTCAGTTGCCTGGTGATACCATGTGACATGACACAGATGTGTTAATTCTGAATTGTTGAAGCAATTTTAATCAGGAAAACATGGAACTAAAGCTTCAGAGTAGTGTGTTTGCCATGGGATCAGCCCAGGAAATTCAATCTCCATTCATAAAGAATAGTGAAAACTGCTAGAGAAAACAATTGTTTGTAATTTCTGGTTGAAACTGCAAGGCAACTGAGAATAAGGCACAAAGTTTAATCTTACAAAGAACACAAACTGTCTTTCACAGTAATTAAAAGGCAGATTTTTGCAAGTCTGACAAACTTTCCCCTTAGTGTGTTGAATGAAGGCAGCCAGCAAACTCCTATGTTTCAGAAAAAACAAAATCTACACCTTCACTGAACAGGAGTAAAAAAGTGCTATGCAGGCATCATATCTACTGTTTTTCAAAGAAGTAAAAAAAGAAAGAAGGAAAGATAACAATTTATTCTTGCAGTTGTGCTTTGTTTCCTATAGCTGACTGAAACAACTAGTTCCTCAAATACATTTATTCCGTTGTTTTTACGGATACAATTCAAATCACAACGTCGTCAAATTATGTTGGCTGTTAATCAACTGTAAATATTTAAAAGAGGTAGTCAATGTAGTGAAATGAAATTTAACTGCTTTAGGCTGCTCATCTGCATATGTTATTCAAGATAGCTTGGTATAATAGCAGGGGAACTTTTAAGAAAGAAGGAATTCAAGCCAGGAGGGAATATTTTTAAATGCGGGTATTCCTGTGGATAGCACTGTGCTGCTCTGATTCTGCTTTAGCCTTTTACAAAGACTCACTCTATGCCATACAAATTCAGCTCTGTAGTATGAAAACATTCTCCAGCAGAACCAGACCAAAAAAGTTGTAACTCACGTGTATCATGTGAGGTTGGTTTTCCCTCCTAGAGGAAAACATGGCTTGTGCCATGTGGTAGAGTTTTTCAAATGTACATGTTCAAGGCTCCACTTTAGAGATGAAAAAATGAAGACTGATAGAAAGTTGTAGATTCCTCTGTGACTTTGCACTGCAGCCTGCTACTGAATGTCTGGGATTTGACACTACTCCTGGTCTTCACATTCTTTTTCTGTCTTCGTATTTCTTCATGTTAAAATTCTGTGAAGTTTTTGGTGTAAAATTCATACAGATCATGGCAGAAGTAAAACCAGCAGCAGCTGGACACTCCACAGTTTATCCTTTGCCTATAGCTAGTAGTAAGGAAACAAATTATCCGCCTCATCTCCTATATGTTTTCTCTCTGTAAGGCACATTCTGCAGGGTTAGTTTGCAATTCTCCTCCCTTCCTACTCTGTGATCTCAGCCTAAACATGCAACAAGCAGCCAAGAAACCATGAAGACTGAGCAGATGACAGATTTGTCCTGTGACCTTGTCAACCCCAAGTGCCCAGGAACAGGAAATATTGTGAGACTTGTTCAGTGTGAGACTTGCTCGTTATGAGTCAGAACAACAACAACAAAAACAACAAAAAGAGGGGAGAGGAATATAAGCCCCTCATCTTCTGGTGCATCCTCCCACCTTGAAGGTGGCATACCCAGGTGTCCTGCCAAAGGGACAAAATCAGGCTACATGAGTCCTTACAAGGACTGTTGATCTTCCTCTTAGGAAAACAAGCAATTTCCTCCCAGTGGTGTCAAATTGTACTGGCGTATGTCCCACAGGACAAGATAAAAATCCATCCTGCCTTAGAAGTGGTTTGCTGCTCATGCCAAATATACCAAGTGACAGATGCTTTTCAACAAGAGGCTCCTTAGCAACCACTTCTCTTGATTCTTAAGGGATGCCCAATGCCAAAGGTACTCCAAAGAAAGAAACATTTTAATATATGCAGAAAAGAGGAAGAATCTACTTATAGAGAAAAAGATAACTAATGGAAGAGATTCATCTTTATGCTTCTTTTACAGAGCACTTCAGAGGCTGTAAAAAAAGGTATTTAAATGGAATATAACCATTTCATCCCCTATAAAGAGGAATTAATGATCTAAGCTTGATACAGTGATTTTGTGTCTGCATAAGTGTTTTGGCTAGGCATGTAGTTCTTACTAAAAAACGGCAGTTTATTCAAAACATATAGGATATTGAAGTTCCCTGTTTAATTTTTAAATCTTGCTTACTTCCTTAAGTTTCCCACAGAAAAACAAAACAAACCGCACACAAACACAAAATCAAACAACCAGCCAAGTCTCAGAAAACCCAATGAAAAACAGAAACCCCAAAAGTCTACATAAAATTCATAAAACTTCAAATGCTACATTTTTTTCATTTTTTTTTTTTTTTTAACACTAGTGTTACCAAGAAAGATCACTTCACCTTTGCCTGCTGTTCCTGAGCCTGTCCTCAGTGTCCTGTTCCTGGTTTGGGGCTCCTCAGGATGAGAAAGTCCAGGTGAGGCCATGAGGTGGTCGAGTGGCTGAAGGACACAGCATCCAGGGAGAGATGGGCAGAACTGCAGGTACTCAGCCTGGAGAAAGGAAGGATAAAGCAGGTATTTTATTGCCTAAAGCTATCTATAGGTAGGGCAAGGAGAAGCACAGTGGGCACAGTGGTCATAATGTGTAACAGCAGAAGATACTGCACATGAATAACAGCAGAAAAAGCTTTGACCAGAGAGCAAGAAAAGGTATTTTCACTCTGACTGTGCCCAACCATGTGGACCAGGGGCAAGAGACACAGTGATATCTCCATACTTGGAGGGGTTCAAAACATGAGTGGTGTGACCCTGAGCACCCAGATCTGATTTCAAAGTTGAATCTAACTTAGAAGATGACCCTGACAAGGCTGAAGCATGTAACTTCCAGATTTCCCTTCTGACCTGAATTATTCCTGATTCTGTGATCTGCAGCATACAGATGATCTTCAGATACTCCCAGCTGTTGAGTTCAGTGATTGTCTCCAACAACAGCCAACAGCACACACCCAGGGAAGAGTACAAGCACAAGGCGGGACATAGTTCTATCTCCCCTAAATAACCATCCAGTTTACACAATTGATTCAAGGATGCAGGTCTGCATGGGAAAAGATGAGTTAGCACACTTCTGGGATCTGAGGGGAAACAGTATTTTATTAAGATGGCTCTTGCCTTATATAGGTCAGGGTGAGAACTTGCTAGAAAGAGGGCATAACCTGGGAGGAGTGAAGGAGAAGCATGTAAAATAGGAGGATGGCACAACTGTATATAAGGGTGCTGCAATGCAGCAAAGATTAACCAGTGAGAGAGTAGAGTCCAAAACCATGAGGGATAAGGGAATTTTCCAGAATTTACAATATAATATATAGGGCACTATACAATAAACTGGGAAATATAATATAAAAGTCGAAGTGCTTATTCTTAAACAGTCCATATCCATTCATACGATGGTCTCATCTTCGCAGGGACTCTCGGGCTGAATACTTCTCTTCCAATCTTCGTATTCATCCTCTCCCACACAAGGACACACAGCCAAAGGTTGTATTTCTTTTTAATGAGTAGCCCTCACTGGATTTTCCATCTGTCAGGCCACCTTAATTTTTAGCTTTCCGGGGATCCTGAGACATGCTTAGGTGTTTCTTTCTTAATGCACTAAGGCAGTAGACTGGACATGCACTGCCTTTTCAGCTCCTGCATGGAGTTGCACTGGAAAGTCATTCAGCATCTCTCACTGTCACTCTTGTTCTTGCAAAATTCAGCTGTAAGATACTAAGAATAAGGGCTGCTTCTTCTATAACATTTTTGTGTGCCCTTAGCATGTCAGAGGTGTGTGATTAAAGCAGCAGAGACAGGAGAATGGTTACACTGGGCAGGACCATGTCCAAGATCATTTCATTGATAAACAAAGTATGTGAACCACTGTAAGTGTTAGTGACAAGCACTTGAACGTTGCTTCTTCAGATCTTTTAATGTGCAGTCTCATTTATTCTTTACTGTCATATTCCACAATAGGGCTTTAAAAAAACCTAAACAACAAACAAAAGAACCAGACAGAATTGCCTTATGTATCCAACAAGCTCTTTGTCTTTTCTGATGGAGAGAGCCCTTTGATTAAATTTATAGGTTTGGATCCAGTGCACTGAGTAGATTAAAAATGCTGGCATTTTAATTAACTCATATTTCTAGAGCTAAGGCAAAACAAATATGGATGATGCTGAAAAATGCATCATAATTTTAATTATTGTAAGGGACAAATGCTTTTTAATTAATGTAATCAATGAATCTTTGTTTTAAAAATCAATTTTCTTTGCAGTAATTCAGTCATTTATGTAGATTTTTAAAGTAGAAAAAGAAAATAAGTGGTTTCACTGACAGAACGTGGTCTACAAAACTTGTCTGCAGAACTGTGTCTCTTCTAGTTTTGCCTCAGCAAACTTTCATCTAATTTGCAAACCTAAAAATTACCGAAACACAGAACTCTCCAAATATACCATCTATTGCACTTCAGCATTAATCTTTCAGACCCCCTGACTTCTTTATCTGAATTGTTGACAAAGAGGAAGGATAACTGAGTCAGACCAGAACACTGGTCTTGATCACTGGAGCTTCACTGTCTCCATGTGAACTGTCCTGTGTGGGCCAGTTGTGTCTTTGGAGTACAGCTGCTGTGCACTGCAGTGATGGCTATGATATGTCTGCACAGAGAAGACTATTGGACATCAGGCAATTTTAAAAAATTACAATTTGTAAAGCAACAGACAAAAGGGATAATTTTTTTCTTGGATCTCAGAGTTCAAAAAATACCCATGAGAAATCTCTGTATACATGATGAGCTGAAGCACTGCAGTAAAGGTGAGCTGGCCCAGGCTGTCTAATTACTGAAGTCCAGAAGAAGAAAACCTTTAAGCACATCATTCTTCATGAGCAAAGTCCTGCTGAGCTGCATCATTTACCAGCGGTGTTCAGTCAGACATCTGAGTCAGTTCGTACAAGATGGAGCTCTTAGCAGGTCTTCTGAGCAGACAGCAGGGTATTTCAAACAGTAAAACTTCTAAAAAATTCAAATTAGCAATGTTACAGCTAATTTTTAGTTTCTATTTCAATAAGGAAAGAAGAAGAGGAAACGGAGAGGGGAGGATTTCAAACCTTTTCTTGATGTGTTGGCATTCTGCCTTCTCATCTCTCATTTATCAGGGGAAATTCAGTGGGCAAATTCAGACTTAAAGACACAGCTCCTGAAGTGTCCCCCAGGATCCTATCTGACCTTGACTCACCCACTACCTACCTGTTCTCCTTTTAGCTAATCAAAATGCAGATAAAATCACAGTTTGAGATACGACATTGAAAATAAACTTACAGTCACTAGAAGAATCTTGTTTAAAAAGAATTTCAGCCATTAAAATAAAGAGAAAGTTAACAGATTATGAGCACATCTTTCACCTTCAGCATAATTCCATAAGAACTGCATATCTTAACCGAATGAAGTCTATTTTACAAAAATACACTTGGTTTAAATTCAGAATTTCCATCTTGCTTTAATATGTAATTACTGTGGTAAAAGTAGTGAGATTACAATGAAAACCTGTTTCACTGCATTGGAACTGTTTCTGACTTTCTATTTAACTGTGCCTTGTTCCCTCTGCTGATTTAAATGGAAATGTCATCACTTACATGGTTTTGTTGGAGTTTCTGAACAGTATTTCTGAGTCTGTGTGAGCTTGTTTCACAGACAAAATTTTTGCAGACAAGTACTGGACACCTGAACCTTCTAATGACACAGGGAGAGTTCTGCACAGCTGAGCACACGAGACACAGGGAACAGGTGGGATCCCTCAAAAATTGAGTTTGGGGTTGAAAACTATAGTTTACTGACAAATTTAGCAGCCTTTGCAATCATAAATTTTTCTCATTAGCCTGAGAGATCCTGGATGTTATTTTCAGTTAAGGATATTCCTTCCCCTTTCCATTCCCCTTCCCGTTCCTCTTCCCCTTTCCCTCTCTCCCTAACCATCACTCAGCCTCCTGGGGGCAGTGCCGCCACAATTTACGGGTTGTGTGGCGATCTGAACAACAGCAGGAAGGGATTTTACCCCCATCGGATAGGTGACCTGTCCAGAGGTTTCCACATGCTCCTCTCCCTTTGCATTTTTCGAGGGGAGAGGGGAGAGAGGATCAAAATTGCTTCTACTAAAATATTTTTACCGAGGACAATCTTTAAAAATTATTAATTATTTAAAACTAAATGGCAGTTAAGTTTGGTTACTATAGTATCCATTAGTTTAGTTAATTGTGATGTGGATATACATCTTAAAGTCCTCGGTAAAAGGTAACACCCATATTACAGAAAGCACAAGAAGGGTAAAAAAATTTCATTTATGCAGTTGAACTTTCCACATTCCCCATCAGTTTTCTGTGTTGCTCATCAAGTCCGGTGTGCAAGACAGACATATGCCCAGCAATGCTTTCTCTGAAAAAACACATTCTACTGTACGGAAAATTTCCGTCTGATAGAGGTGATCTCCTACACAGACTGATCTGCAATCTGTCATGTAAACAGGATAATTTTTCAGCTACCAGATTTGACGTAGCTCTGGGAAGAACCATACTAGTCTGAAAAGGGATCTGGACAAGGACACATCCACTGGCATGTGCTGGGCAGTGAACAAAGATGCCAGTGTAGATGAAACTGTGCCCTTGGTATAAACAGAGGTAGGTCTTCTGCCAGGGCTGTAGGCAACACATCACAGGGATTTAGGCAGCTACAAAACCATTAAATGCTGAGCAAAAGTGTGGCAAGAAAAGTATTTGACAGCTCTGAAAGAGCCTTGCCCTTCCAGTATGTGCTGCAGAAGCCTTCTCACCAAGTTCTGCTCCTATCACCTGATCTCCTCAGCACTTTGATAGTCTATTTACCTCCCCCAGAACCAGCATGCAATTGTCTGAACTCACATTTCCTAACAGAGAGGTTCCCTGACCACTTTTAGGTACTTGAGGTGGCCCTGGCTGGTCTGGCAATTCCTGGCAGCCAAGGCCCAATCTAAGGCTCATTGAAGTCAAGATACTCTGGCTTAGATCCTTATTTTCAAGAATATGTCCTTTTCTTTCAAAATATAGAAATTGAAAAGATGATGTACACAGACTAAGATTGTCTATAAAACAAAAATAAATTTATTTTATTTAGTTGTGACCAGTACTTTTTTTTTTTTCTTTTTAATGTCAGTTTTTGATAGTTTGCATTTCCTTTAGCTAGGTTCTTTCTGTGGGAGTATTTGGAGTATCACCCTTTTCCTTATTGCATTGCTGTTTGACTGCCATCCTGCCCATGTCAATGTCTATTTTGTATTTGTAATGTCACAGGATTTCAGAAACTTTTAGTGAGATATAGTTATTTAAATTTTCAGCCCCCTTTCCCCCTCCTGCATTTCAACAGTGGGCAGGACTTGCCTATGTCAACACATAAAGGGAAACATTGCTCCTTTCCTGCCACTGAGTGGGGAAACCAAACAAATCATTAACTTGAGGTGTCATCTTCACCTCTACTCCCTGCAGCCCACCATATTTGTGTAACAGAGGAACAGTTGCAGAGCTGACACTTGTTTCCTACCCTTCATACCTTTCAGTCCATGTGTATTCTAACCCTGCAAAAGCATTTGGTCACCCACAGCAGTCACCTAAGATTCAGACTAGCCAATCCCCCACAGTCTACAGAAAAAAACAAAACTAATTAATGTGCTATGACCCACCAATTAATAATTATGAGCTATTTCTGCCTGTGGTTTGAATGGGTCAAGTGGAATATCCCTTATGAGAACAGAGATATTTTAAGTCATGACACTGCATCAGAAGCAGAAGGAAGTCAAGGCTCCTTGTCCAGACCTTCAAAAGTGAACTGGTCCTTCAGGCTGAGGGATCACAGTTTATGTGGAATGACAAGGGAAGTGTAAGAGCCAGGACTGACACATCCAATCTGCTGTTCTAAGCAATTGCTGATCCTTCAGTCCATCACTGAGGGAAACTATTGATTCCCCCTCTCACACTTGCATATTTAACTTAATTCTAGTTTTGGGTTGGGTTGTCTTCCCGGCCCCCCCCCCCCCATAATGTACCTTGGAAAAAACCTTCAGTATTTTATGTGTGCTTTCCTGATGAACTTATCATTGAATTTACAGCTGTCTTCTCAGCTATTCCATGAAGAGAGAGACCTTCTCTCAGGCAGATAAGATTAAAATTATACAGACATGACGTGAGTAAAAATGAACTTGGGACTCAGGAGGAGTTTGCAGTTAAGACCTGTCAGGAGCCACAATAAGCGTTGTCTCATTTTAGTAACAGCATCTTGCAAAATGTGTTATATTTTGATAACAGAAAGATGGAATAATCTGTCATGTCTCAGAGTGCTGGAGAAGGGCGATGAGTTTCCCCTCCACCTCACTGTTTATTCATTCCAGAGTCAAGCACCTCCCAAAAGCTGCATTTGTGCAGCTGCTCCTGGACTCAGAGAAGTGTAATTATAGAGGAAATTCCACTGTCCTTTGTTGGAGAAACAATATACTCATGGGCATTAGCAAAGAGAAAGATGAAAATAACATTTCAGACACACATGTTCCTCATGTGCATTTTGTGAAGTTTTTGTTATTTATATGCCTCCCAAAAGGGTGTCTTATTTGTTCATAGTTGTTAAGATTAGAGCATGTGTGATGGATAAAGGAAATGCTCTTTGTATTACCACAGTGATGGCAAAGGCAAACACAGAGACTCTCTTGCTCCTCTCACCAACCCAAACATAGATCTCTACCTTTCTTTTTCTAATTTAGGATTAAATCTAGGCTAGGTTCCCAAATTTCCCACAACACTACAATTTACAGAGTGGGCCCTCAGACAAGCAAAATACATAAATGAACATTTTATGGGATCACTACGCACTGAGAAATTCTGGGTAAAATCCCGAGAATATAGAACATTTAAGAAGTTTGTATCAAATATAATTGTGTGAGAAAGTGCACATGCAAACAGTTTCATTTGACTCTCACTTCACTACATTTTCCCTGTTGACTCATTTCTTCCTTTCCTCTCACACCATGGATGTCAGTGTCATGTTAGTGCCTTTTTCACTACCATTTAGAAAGGCAATTTATCAGAGCATTCAAAAAAGTGTACTCGAACTTTCAGCTACAGCTGAAAAATATTCCACTTTTATAAAGTACTCAAATCCAAGTTTTTCTGAAAGCCAGAAATAGTGTTAATAGAAACTAATATGTAGTTAAAAAGTTAACGGTATGTATAACTAGGCAAACCCTAATACTTGTTATTTTTAGCTCTTTCTTACAGAGTTATTTTTTCTTTTGCCCTTTATGCTGTTTTCTGCAAATGCCCAATTTTACCCAAGAGAATTTTCCCACAGAACTCTTGCAGAGTCTTGCAATAAAGTTGGACTCATTCACGTTATTACAGACACCTGACCAGACTTTCTGCTTCCCAGTGTAAGGCCCATGATATCCATGGGACTTAATATAAAATAAAAAGCAGAGGTTCATTCCAAGGTTGAAGAGCCAAAGGTGATATCAGACAACTCTCAGCAAGATTAGTCCTGTTATTTCTAGGGTAGCAGCAGGAAGGACATGCTTAAAAGCTGGTTCTAGAAGTAGCTGTAGCTACCTCAGAGTGTTTTTCTTTTCTCTGCAAGATAACTGAGCAACCTAAAATTTAAAAAAAAATTTAAAAAACATTCAGCAGAGATGAGGTGAAAATTATCATGACAAACTAAATTTTCTCAAATTTATTCCATTCAAATATGAAGACTTGTAATTTATGCTCTAAACTAAACTGAGACATCATGTCAGTATCTTGAGGAAAACGTAATTTTTGTTATTTTTCCTGTTAACTGTGAAGTTCCTGTATATTCTGTGAGAATTCTGCCAATCTTTATGAAGTCAGCTAGTTTTCATCAGGGCTCTTTAACTGATGGAAGATAAATGAGTACAGGATAGTTCATCACTATCTTGCAGGCAATGTCTATGTTGTGAATCTCTCAGCTATTAACATGCACAGAGTCAGAAACAGACATAAACTCAGGACTTTATGTTTTTACTTACTAGTGGAAAGAGAGGATACACAGAAAGCTGCTTTAAGTAATATTGTGGATGTGCATTTGTATATATGCGTTCATATACGTATTCACCTATACAGCCATCCTAAATATCCATATACCTGTATATCTATAGTTTTATAGCTATTTGTATATTTGTATTTATGGCTTTGGAGGGGTTCTGGCACAGTTGCACTAACATATAGTATGATTCTGTGCCAGTTGTAGCTGCAATGACGTGAACTGAGACACAGCTCCTCTGTCAGCCCAACACATCTTGTTACACCTCAGAGGGCACTGCACAGACTATGACCATCTACCTAGCTCCTTCCGGGAATATTTACATACAGGCCCACAGGCAACTAAATGTCCATGTTAAAATATATTCTGTTAGGATGTCACCCAGCACCAACATTCAATCAGTGCAGCATACAGAAACTATGACATAGTGAAGTTAAGAAAAACAGAGTTTACAAGAGGTTTCTGCCTGGAGAGTTCCCTGAGAAGTTATGGAAACTGTGAAATTACCTACACTTGCTTCAGTGAGCTTCAGATAAGGCCTAGACACCTCAGTCTGCAATGGAGACTGATGGAGCCCAGTACAGGATAGAGCAGGTGAGGACAAGAGCTGACACAGCAGATAACTCCCCAGGCTGTCCTTCGAATATGCACAGTATGCCAACACCTTCAGACATTGTTGTGAAACACTATGGTAAATTTAATATGAAAACTCCCCCACTTTTCTGCAAATTTCCTGAACCATCAAACAGAAAGAATCACTGTGATCCACTTGTAGGCTTCTGAAAGGCTGCTCAAGGGAAGCCAGAAGGGACAGCAACAGTGCTAAACACTTTAGGATTTTGCAGTAATATCTATAAAACTCAGCTACATTCTTTGAAAAGACTAGTGGTCCCACAGCTTCTAAATGCCATACACTTTTTTCATTAGAGAATTCCAATATTTAGTAAGAAAAAAAGGAGACTGAAACAGAAAAGTCATGGATGAATGTTGCTATGGTACAATGATTTGTCTGAGAAACCTTTGCAGTACAGGTAAACTGTGGAGATGGTGCACTACAAAACCAGTACATTAATTCTGGTCATTTCTGTAACAGAAGATTCCCTTGTTATCCTGGGCAATGGATTTTTCTGAGAAAAAACAGGAAATCAAGGTATGTGGGGAAGAATCCTGGGACTCAGGGAAACATGCAGCCCCATGAACATCCAGATGCAGGGTCTGCAAGGTGAAAAAAAATATCTCTCCCACAGCGCGGACCCAGTCTGTAATGATCCTGCTTGCCATTAGCCTCTTTAAAGAATTGGAAACCCAGGTTCTCAAGCAACTCAGCTTACTTTTTTTGAGAGACTACATCAATTACTGTGTGTGCAAAGTGAGCCTTAAAGCAATTAAACTATTTTCCATCTCAAATGTTAAGTAGCAAGAGACAGACTTTCTCAACAATCTCCAATTAGTCTAAAGCAGGAAACCAGCTCTTCATATCTAGGACAAAAGCAAGAGACTTTCATATCTCTTGCTAAGTTTTTGCATTGATGTGACAATGAAAAGTTCCAGGTAACCCTGAATAAATGGCATTCGTATAGTACGTTTAATGTTTTCAATGGAAAAAAAACAGATATATTTTTGCATTACATCTACAATTACAAGTCATAGTGTTTATCATAAAGGACATCTAAGGCTTTTAATGTGGTGATCATCTGGTTGAAAACTAAATTCACATCCTCGTTAGTACAATCATTGCTGCCTGGGACCATTCCTGGACACAGAAAACCAGCTGGCTATACCAGCAACTCATTAGGTCAGTCCCTGACACAGCTTTGGCCTCTGCTGAAGGCCAGATCCCTCCGTAATTCCTGAGCATGACATGGGAGCAAGAAAACTCAAGGGATCTTTACTAATTGGCAATTTTCCTTAAACCATCTTGTTCTGGAAACAAATAGAGCTCATGATGATCAGCCGTGGTCTCTTGTGTGCTTGTTCCTGTCAACGGGCAAGGATGTTTCAAAGCATATTAAATTTTCTAATTTATTCACAGCATTTGATTTTCAGCTCCATGGTGAGAATCACACTGTTGAAACTAAAGGAAGCAAACAAAAAAAAATAACCCAAACACAAAAAGAACACAAAAACCCCAACAACAATGAAAAAAACCAAACCTAAACCCAAGCCCAAACCCAAGCCCAAGTAGAAAAATATTCAACCAGAAAAGAAAATCTACAGAGACATAGACACCAATACTATTTGCAATTAAAAAATAAATTTTAAAAACCCCACAACCCTTTTTCTTCTTTTGCATTGAGAAATCTTGCAAGAATTAAAAGTTTAAAGGTATGAGCAGATAAATCATAAATCTGGATTGCAGGAAAAGGAAGACTGCACACACAAAAGTTTCCAACAGCATGCACATGATCAGTGTTTTGTTAACACCTGTCATCTCTGACGAGAAAAAGATCATAAGGATATGTTAAAGACTCATGACATCCTACAGCTATCATTACATTAATTACATGAAGATCTTATTGCAGCATTTCTATATTAAAGAGGGCTTACAAGAAAGATGGAAGTGAGGAGAGGTTGTTGCTTGTGTATATAAGTTTTGCCAACTTGAACAGGATGCTATTTTTCACACTCATATTTATTTCCTTAGTTGTAAACTCACACGTCTGTGTGATACTATGCAAAAAATAATTACAGATTAAAAGTGAAACAAAGGGTTTCTCCAAACTCTGTGCATCTCCAGTATAGTTAGCAAACCCCCAAACAAACAAATAAAACTCAGAATGATTTCTGCATCCAAAAATTAAAACAAAGCTGTGAGTGGCCAGATCAGCATCTGACTTCCAGTTTACCTGTGAAAACATTATTTACAAGCCTCTGAAAAAGCCATGTATGTATGTGCCAGATTGTTACCATTATCTGTGTTCTGCAAAAGGCTCCAATGCATCAGATGTTGTGGGCAAAAAGAAAAGACAGAAATATTGCCATCATCACTTAAAGAACAATATGGTTACATCTAGGAGAAGAATGAACTGATTAGCTTATGGGTAGAGGTGGCAGACACATCCCTACAAAGTGACAGAGAACAGTGTCCCGGCTTGTTAAAATGATAGATTTAAAATGAAAAAAACAGTTTTCAGAAGCCTACTATGTTTTTCAGGGTCACAAATGAAGAATTTTAAGGAGGCGTTGGAAGGAAATAATGATGTGACTATTTTCTCTCAGAGAGGGAGTTCATCAGAATTTGATGCCTGGAGGCATGGAAGGGCTTCTCTGGAGGCAAAGGACATTACAACCATAGACTGACAGGATAATGGTTGTTATGGGTTTAAGGTTTCAGAATTTTTCCCTTTCCCTCACCCGCCTGGACTGGGAGTGATGCCCGGAGCAGAGGGGGGCGGGGGGGGGGAGCTTCCGGGGG
>JAWWEU010000091.1:11380684-11391627 GCA_035583155.1 Acropternis orthonyx
GTGATTAATCGTGTGGAGTCCTCTGTTCTATTAGCCCCCAGATATCTTAGTTTTCTTTTTCAAACTAAGACAATGGTATAGGTCTAGATGAGGTGGGAGATGTGCCATGCAAGGTCTCTGAAAGCTCCAGCATTTAGATCTTTCATGAGATAATAAACATAGAATTGGTGAAAGAGAGGGGAAAAAAAGGTGGAACAGACAAGATAATAGGCAAGGAAAAGTTCTTTACAGTGACAGCCTGATTAGATATGAATAGTCCAGTTCTGCATTTCTTGTGGCAATTGAATATATCACAGTCATTAACGTGGGCCCTCAAGGGACAGCGTAAGAGAATTCTAGTTTTGTGGAGAGAGTACCCTTTCCAGAAGGCAGAATCTGAAAGACTTAAGTGTCAAAAGCAACACTTCAGAAAAAAAAATCCCTAAAATACTCCAGGATAGTACTATGCACGTCATTTCTACAGCAATAACTGCATGGCAGCCTGGCAAATGTATTAATTGTTCTTGTTTGCTCTGATGGAATAGCTGCTTTTGTAATATTCTCTCCAAGTGAAAGGCAAGAAACTAGCCCAGGTGATCCCACTTGATCCCATGTCGTCAAATGGAGCTTTGAAATAACAAATAAAGATTAAAGGTTCTTTGAAGTAATTACTTGTTCAAGTTTTGTAAAGTAGGGATTAATGCTTAGTGAAAAGACATAATGGGCAATAAAATACACATTGAAGCATCAGACTAAGACTAACACTACCAATCTCTGTACTGGAGACACATGCAACAAAACTTGTGGGAAAATACATCAGGTTTAGAACTGATAAGGAACCAAAATAAGTGAAAACAGACCTACATCTTCCACTTGTTTTATCATTTTGTCCCAGAGATGATGAAATCAACTTGATAAAAAAGTGCTGAAGACTAGTATTAAAACTGTACTCACAATAAAATTATGCTCTTTAGATGACAGCCGAAAAAAGTATTTTCCAGGATCTGCTGTTGTCTGTACTTTTCGTTCCTCTGCCCAGGTTGTCTTGTTCCTGTGTCCTTCTCCCTTACCTTCTCTAGAGAACGATGACAGTCTCTGAGCCCTGCTGATCCCTGTAGCAGGATTTCCAGTATCAGCTTCTTGTCCCAAGGAGAGGGGGTTCGTGTCATTGCAGCTGACTCTTTTCTTCAAATAAACACTGAAGCTTATTTGCAGCTCACCTCCAGGGGAGGAACAACACCAGCACTTTAAGAACTGTAAAATAAGTAAGCACAGAGCCTTGGTGGGTTTAGGAACACATCACCACTTTTATTGAGGGAAAGTTAAAGTATCAGTGGCCTACAAATCAGACCAAGTTCCTGGGACACTCAACCTCTGCATCAGAAATTGTCTCCCACCGGCTGCTAGGAAGGGGACCCAATATGAGAAGTCAGAACTATGAGATCTACATTATTATTAATATCAGATAGTAACAGGGAAAAACTACAAACAGTGTTGTCCTCATTTGAACATCCAAAATACTTCCTGGCAGGAAAAGCCCCTAGGCTCCTAGATAAAATTTTGTAGGCATGTACTATACTGGATTTGTCATTTGCAGAGACACACCCTGAAAGGCTTTGTTATCAGGCTGCAATTCACTGGTTTACTCTCCCTGTTTCCACTGCCCATATGACACCTTTTAATAAATTATGATTAATGATAGTAGGGACTGAAGGAATCTAAAAATTGTCTGCATGTGTATAGTCATGCCTAAGTTTGGTGTTCATGCAGAAGATGGAGATTTTTCTTTGTGAGAGCCTTATTCTTCTTCCAGTAGTCATGTAAGACCCAAGAGAATAAGATGGAGTAATACTGATGATATTCTGTAACATGGTAGTTGAGACTTTAGAGTAAACCTTAGGATCCTAGGAAGACCAACAGATGTCTTTGCCCTCTCACTGCCATGAGAAACCTTTAAAGTGGTATGAATACAAGGGGAGCAAATTAACTTTAGTATTTCACTCCCAGTGGCATGTGTTTTAAGGACTTCACCAATTTCTACCCCAGGATGGCAGTGAGTATTATGACTCAATGTCTTTGGCAACTCACAGAATAAAGCAGCGGTACTACTGATGTTGCTGAGAAAGAAGATTACTGCACACACCAACTGCCATACACATGCAACTCTGAACCACTCACAACTGTCCCCAACATGTCCTCATTTTGTTGTTGTTGTTGCTTCTGCTGTTGTTTTCTCACTGCTTCTCAGTCCTTTGCACTTTTGTTGTTGTGCCATTATTCTCCACTAACCTCTTTTCATACTCAGTTGTCAAGTAGCTGTATTACTTAAAGCTAATCTTGGTATGTTGTCCCTCTTATTTGCTTCACATCAATAATTACAAACAGCCACCTGTTCCTGCCTTGATAACCTATTTTTTCATATAAAAATAGAAATCATCTCTGCAGAGGGTTTGTTCTTTCTTGGAAGAGATTTTGTTTCAGGTGATGTAGCCCTTTTGGGAGTAGAAGAATCAGGCTACAATTTTCTTTCTCTTATTTGCATGTGGCTACTTTGCCTCTCAGACTGAGCAATCTGAGGACAGAAAGGTCAGGTGACACATCCTCCTGTTCATACTCATTGGTTTACTTGGGCTGTTTAGACTCTAATGCAGAAAAAACAGTGTGAAAGAATTGGAACAGATTTGGGCAGCCACGTGAAAGTCAGTGAGGTGGTAACAGGAGAGGCTGAACTCTTCTTCCAGGTATTCATGTCAAATCTCTATTGCAAGTTTACTTAGCTGTGGATGAACAGGATTTGCACATCTTTAATTGCCACGTTATATTCTTTCACTCCCTCATTATTTCTGCAATTCATTTCCCCTCTGACTTGCTTTGCTTGGTGACTGCTTTGACTTAACAGAGGTTTTATTAAAAGGCTTTTGTATAAATTTCATTGCCACATAGGGAAAATAAGATTATTTTTTTCAAAGTTGATTTTCTCCCTCTTGTCTGTTACCAAGATGACACTTCAGCTTCTCTGTTCAGCCACCAACAAGCTTCAGCTTAATACTGCATTGTCTAAGAGACCTATGATAGTGGAGAGAAAAGTGATCCGAGTCATTAAAGGAGGAAAAAATACAACACTTCAATAAAAATGAGGGACATAAAAAAAGCATAACTAGACCATCTCAGTTCTTCTCTCCATCTCCTGTTGTAACACATGTATGCAATAACAACATCTGTTATCCTGATGGCCTGGAATGCATCATCAACGCTAGTCATGGGTTTCTGAAATTTTTGTGATGTTTAGTAATGGGGACTCAAAGGACACTATTAAAGTTGAGTGTAAATGTAAACTCTTCTAAAAATTGCTAAGTGATAGGCAAGGGAAAACAGTTAATTTACTTTTGGTCTATTAACAGTTGGGCAGGCTGCTTTGGTTCGAACAAAAAAAATGTCCTGAATTTTTTCACCCTCAGGAGCTTCTAAACCAGCAAATTAAAGAATTTCAGCTAAGAAGTAATTTCTTCTCTTAACTCCATCCACTCAATTGGACCCACAAGACTAAACAGTTTCCTCTTTTCCATAATATTAAACATATGCAAATTTGTTTTCCTGAGTCAGAGTCTTAATTTAGTTTGTCATTTGAGGCAGAGTCTGCTAAGTTATGCAATTCAAAATTAGCCACCAGAAAGGATAAGCAGGAAAAACATTTTCCTTGGTGAGTTTGGTACAAATACAAAATACTGGAAGAAAATTTTAACAATGTGTTTTGGGAGAGGCTGACAATTAGGGCCTTTATTACTTCACAAGCTATTCTGTTGTAACCTTTGCAGCACCATCCTCATTAGATCAGCATGACTTCATGTGCTCCTTGATATTTAGCAGTTGTGCTGTATAAAATCTTCAACACTGGGTAACTGCAAAAGCCTTTTTACAAAATGTCAAATGAGTAGGAGGGATGAGGGAAAAAAAGGATACGCTTGTATAGATGAATTTTCATTTCTTTGAAATAGCATGATTAATAAAAATAATTTTTGTAAAGCTTTGTGATAACACCTTGCATGAACAGACACAGCTCTCCGTATCCACGCAATAAATGGGAAAAGACATCTGGAAAACAGGAAAAATGAGGGAACTATTGTTCCAGGGATAATTTTTTTCCTGAATTAAGAACATTTTCTTCGAGGATAAGGGAAACAAAGAGAAGACTATTGAGGCAGATGATAGCTGAGCTCAATACACTTACTTAATCTTTGTTGTCTTCCAGGTTTTGGCAGGGAAACAGGGAACAAGCAAATATTAAGTGCTTTGTTTCAGATAAATTAGGATGCCTGGGGTGGGGTGTCAAAGGTACCTGCATGTTAAAGCAGTGTATGATAAAGCCAAGATGCAGCTCTGCTAAGCAGTTTGCCTTTTCTAATTTTCACCAGGGCAACATTTCTGAACATATTTGGTTTTGGTATGCCCTGCACACTCACTGGTCTGCCAATTCCCATGAAGAGGCATGGTTTCATTACGAGTGAAAGATCTGCTAAATCTGTAGCAGTGGCAGGCAAACACATCAATGGCAAGATCACAGCTGGATTAAACCTTGAGGAAGAACCCTTATGTCCTTAAGGAACTCCAGGAAAAAGAGCACACAAGGTTCTCATTCTTCCATATGCTGGGATACATTTAACATGTGAAATCTATGTCTTAACACATGACTGTATGTGTACTGCATGATCTTGAAATGCGTATTTTTATATTACTGTACATATCTCATTTAATGGTTATACTGAAAAAAACTTGTCCACACGTTTTAAATCCTTATTGTGTTTCCTCTATGACAAAATTACAGTTTGACTTTTTTCTGTCTGGAGAGAGCGGAGAACAGTGGAAGCAAAAATAAAGGATGGAAAGGCAAGGAAGAAAGATGAAGAGTGTAAGCAGAGATTTGTGACTTGCTGAGTTAGGACTCATTCTTTCCACTTCCTGTGCACATTTCTGGCTCATAGAATCACAGAACCACATAAACCTTTGGGCTGAAAGGCATCTTTAAGTCCAAACCCCTCTGCGCTGGGAAGATGTCACGACCGACCCAACAATATGGGGAGTGATGTTGGTTGTGAATTCTTCTCAGGATGAACAGAGACACCACACACATGTCAGGGAGCTCTTTTGCTTTTATTGTACTGTCACCTGAATTCCGGTAACCAGTCTACTCTTTAGATTCAAAAGGTGTTTGTTATCAAGCCCTTAATTTTGTACAGAAACACTTCTATAAGCACTCAGCTCCTCACAAGACTCTTCTCAAAGGTGCTGCCATGAGCTCCCCACTCCCACAACAAACTTCAGTACAGAGTATGGAGTAGAACATGAGAGCTGTGATCCGCCCAGGCAAAACAAGAGAGGAAAGAAATAGACACAGAAGAGAGAGAACAGGGAATATCACTAGTCCATAGATTCTGCTTTGGTCCTGCCATGTGGATGGTCTGGAGCTGGAGTGAACAAGAAGAGTGAAAGAGAGGTGGAAAGGAGAGCAAGGGGGCCTGACCTGCTCCCTTTACAGTTAACCTGGTGCAGCCTCTTATGTAAATAAGATGTTTTGTGGTGTTTTGTTCACTCATGCGAAGCCAGCCCTTCTCACCCTTCTCCAGGGAGTGAGTCGAGGTGGGGGAACTGAGCAAGTCTCCAGGCAGAGCAGGAAATTGGCTCAGCACAGCACTGACCCACCTCCATGGGACCCTCTCTTCTAATCACAACTTTCCTGTCCCAGAAGTCAGAAAGACGGATGCCTGGTCCTACACACAGATTAATTACCTATACAACTCCTAAAACATCCATTGTAGCACTCAAGATAGGATATGCTGCCTAAGAAATCCGAACAGACCCAGGTCTATGTAAAATGACAAGATGCATCCCAGAGTCCTGAGGGAATTGGTTGATGTAGTTGCTAAGCCACTCTCCATGATATTTGAAAAATCTTGGCAGTTGTGAGCAGTCCCTGGTGACTGGAAAGAGAGAAACATTGCACTCAGTTTTAATAAAGTGTAGAAAGGAGGACCCTGGGTACACTGACCTGTCAGCCTCACCTCCATGCCTAGGAAGATCATGGAACGGATAGTCCTAGAAGCTCTGCTAAGGCTCATGGAGGACAGAGAGGTGATTTGGGACAGTCAGCATGGCTGTAAGAAGGGCAAGTCCTACCTGACCAACCTGGTGGTCTTCTACAACACAGTGACTGCAGCTCAAGCTGGACATGAATGGGCAAAGTGCACTCACGGCCCAGAAGGTCAACCATACACTGGGCTGCAGATCAAGGGTGGGGATTCTTCCCCCTGTTTTGTTCTGGTGAGACCCACCTGGAGTCCTGCACCTGGCTCTGAAGTCCTCGGCACAAAAGACAGGGACCTGCTGGAGTGAGTCCAGAGGAGGGACACAGAAATGACCAGAGGGCTGGAACACCTCTCCTCTGAAGAAAGGCAGACAGAGCTGGGATTGTTGAGCCTGAAGAAGAGAAGGCTCCAGGTAGACCTAACTGTGGCCTTTCAATCCTTTAGGGAGTCTCAAAAGAAAGATGGGGACAGACGTTTTAGCAGGGCCTGTTAGGACAATGGACAGTTGTATGAAACTATAAGAGGGTAGTTCCACACCAGATACAAGGAACAAATTTTTGGCAATGTGGGAGCTGAACTACTGGAACAGGTTGCCAGAGAGGCCAAAGATGACTCATCCCTGGGAACATGTAAGATCAGGTTGGATGAGGCTCTGCGCAAGCTGGTCTAGGCGAGGGTGTCCCTGCTCATTCAAGGGTTTGGAATAGGTGGCCAATAAACGCCCTTTTCAACCCAAACTGTTCTATGATTTTCTGCTTTTCTCATGTCCCTTTTCCTTTTCAAGCATGGTGAAATCACCTGCTGATCAACAGCCACCCTTGATCTTTAGCTTTTGGCTCAAGACATAGATGCAACCTCCTGCCACTGGTGCCAGCACCATTAATGCAGATAATCTGCCATCTACTGATGTAGGCTACGTGCTATCCAGCAACCTGTGCAAGTACAGTCCCATTTTATGTACATATCACATCAGCACTCTGAAGAGACGTGACATTCAAATGAAAAAAATGGGACAGCTTGAACACCTTTTAACAGCTTTAAGGAATAAAAAGGGAAAGCACTGTATATATAGTACTTTAAAATGATGCAGCTCTCCCTCCTGACTTTCTGAGCCCTTTGTGAGAGGTTACATATTATCAAGGTGCATGCCTACACATCCTGTGCTGTCTTCTGTGAGTCCTGTTCACGTTTAAGGATGTGGATGATGGGGCTGAGCATCCCCTCAGACAGCTGCAGATGGTTCTGAGCAAGAGGGGAGAGAGGCTCAGGGGCTTCAGGGTCATGCTGCCACCGACAAACCTTGAGGGGGTGAAGAAAGGGGCTGACAGGAACCTCCTGCAGGACAGCCAGAAGAAGAGCAAAGGCCTGCACCTGGGGAGGAACAACCCCTTGCACCAGGAAGAGGCTGGAGAAAAGCCAGCTGTAAAGCCACTGCGCAGACACCTGGGGTCATGGTGGACTACAGCTCGACAAATTTGGAGCTTCCAAAGTGCTCCTAGGGCAAAAGCAGCTGATTGCATGCAAGGCTGCAGCTGGGAAAGCCTTGGCAGTAGGTGGATGGAGATGATCCTTGCCCTCGGCTGTGTCCAGCTCTGGGCTCCCCAGTGCCAAGCAAACACTGGCCATCCTGGAAGGAAGTCCTGCCCCAGTGCCCCACCTCAGTGCCCACCCCAGTGTTCCTTGGGCTCACAGTGTTGGTCACTTGGAGCCAACATCCATCAGAAGCAGCAGCGGCAATCGCTTGCCACCTCTTACCTCCAAAATTTGTGGTTTAGGTACCTCCACCTTTGCCTTCAAACACCCCCAAGAGGGCAAGAGCATCTTGGACACACATGGAACTATTGACAAGCCTTTCACAGTCAAGATGGTAAAATGATCTTGTGCTGGTTCATACCAGAACTGACTCCAGCAGATAGTGGCTTTGCCCCTCTAAACAAACTTTGGGGGTAAACGTTTGCAGGGTCCCCCCAGAAAAATGAAAACAGCAGGAAAAAGAGGCTTGACAGGAGAGAGGGAATGGCGAGCAGAATGACAGAGGAGGAAGAGAACAAAAAGACAACTAGAAAAATGCAGGAAGGTCTGGCAGGTCAAGAAGCCCAGGTGTGTGCCAGGCTCTGCTGCCCATCTTTCCCAACTCTCCCCACTGCCCTAAGTCAGCCCAATGTGCTGGCAAGGAAGGATGGTGCTGGGCAGGGGCTGGCAAGAGCTCCACAGCAGCTGCCCAGAGGCTCTCCCTGAGCCCTGCTGCATGGCACAGGGGCACTGGGGCACATGCCCAGGTCTCCAAGGATATCCCCATGGGATTAAGGCCCCAGAGTCAACCCATAGCCAGTGCCATGCAAGCGCTTTCTCTACTGGACCAGAAAAAACTCTTGGGAACCAAGCCACATTGATTCCTGCCTTTGTGGGTTCATCAGGGCTTTCTGACTTTATCCTTGAAGGTGACAATTTCCGGTTTCCAGCTGAACCCCTGTGACTCCTGGTCCTGCCCCCACCCCACAGTTGATAGTTACAGTAAAATGATCTTTCTTTCTTCTGACTATGTCTGATATATGATGTTATGGACTGGATAGATGTTTGGTGACGGATCCTAGGGGAGGAGATTGGGAACTTCCCCTGCCCCAGAATCCTCACCAGCAGGCATCAGAGCTGAGCTCAGGTGCTTTAGGAGTCAGACCAAAGCAGAGAATCACACAAAATGATGAGGTTCAGAGATGTCTGTGGAGGTTCTCTGCTCGAGCAGGCTCACCTAGAACAATTTGCTCAGAACCGTGTGTCCCTGGCTTTTGAATATGTCCATGGATGGAGACTCCACAATCTTACAAGAAATGGAAGAGATTGTTCTTCCTTCTGGTTTCATCACCCGCAGTGGGATTGCATTTTGGTGTGGTGGTGCAAAACAACACAAGAAGGTGCTGCCATCTGTCAGCTGCTGTGAAAGTGGGTTGCAGTGGAGAGGATGCCTATGTTGATTTCTCACCTCTGGAAAAAGAAGACCATACTCAATTCTGAATTTGACTGCAGGTTCTTTCTCTCATCGCACCCAGGAGCCTTGGCTCTTTAGGTTCCCTACTGACACAAACCACAGTGGAAACCATTCAGTGCTAAGCTCTTCAAGGCTTGACAGGACCAGTAAAGCCAGGAAAGACTTTTCTTTCTTCAGGAGGATATGCTTTTAGTCACACCAAAGGCTTTTTTTACTCTCCCTTTTTTTCTTGTTTTGACGTACCTTTTAATGTAGAGGAAAATTGATCAAGGCATCTGAAACCAGTCTAGGTTTGATGGCACCAAAATAAGCCAAAATTCTATTCTAGCAAGGTTGGAAGCCATTTTTAAAATCTTGTTTTATTCTAAGACATTTTAGAACAGCCACAGAATTACAAGCTCAGAGTCGATGCCAAGTGTTGTGGCCCACTGGAATTTTTTCCCCTCCTTTTTTCATCCCCTCACAGCTATAGGAGTCTATAAAAGCTATTTCTTTCAAAATAAGACATTTATTTTCCTCCACCCTTCTTCATTACCAGTGACCTGAATTTGGGTGGTTAATTTAGTGCCATGTCAATGTAGTAATACCTGTGGGAGAGACACTGGAGACCATAGGACAGGTAGAGTTTGATGGTGGAGACCATCAGGCTGGATTAGCTCCATGAAAAAAAAACAGGGCCACTGACTGAAATTCAGCCCTTGCCAGCAGGAAATAAACTCACTCCCCAAGCACACCCCAAGACATGAGACCTCGAGTTGGGGGCTAAGAGATATGTCAGGGGCTGACAGGAAAGTCCCCAGCCCCTGGAGTGGCAGCTGGAGTACAGGTAGGTCAAAGAAGCCTGATGGGATCCCTGAAGGGCCTTATCCATTAGAACAACAGGTGCTTTCCCCTCTTAGGGGCTGGGAAAGATGCTGCAGGTGCACATTGCTGGCTCACATTTGATTGTCTTTCCAGCAGCCACTCCAAGTCCCCTCTGCAGGGCTGCTCTCCATCTGCTCATCTCCCTGTCTGTACTGACACCAGGGTTTGCCTTGATTCTGGTGCAGCAGCTTACACTTGGACTTGTCAGCCCATCTGTGCCCACTCCTCAAGTCTGTCCAGGTCCCTCTGGATATTAACCCCTCCCAGTAGTCTATCAGCTGCACCACTCAGCTTGGTGTCATCTGCAAACTTGCTGAAGGTGCACTCAATCCCACTATCTATGTAATTAATGAACACATTAAAGTGCTATCTCCAGTATCATCTGATACCAGTTGTTGAGATCTGATATCCACCAATAATAGTGGAAAATCTCTGGGAACACAATGATCTTCAAACAGTTTAGTATGAATTATCTAGACACACAATCAGTTCAAGTTTTATACCTTCCACTGGGTCATTGTTGCTTCACCACACACTAAAGAGATGACATGATTTGTTAGAGCTGGCTTTTAAGCAACAATTCCACTAACAGGTTTAACTATTACCTAGGTCATAATTCCAGTTTTAATTCACTAAGCAGACGCTGTCAGACAGTTACTGGAATGCCTCAAGATAAACCTCATCCCATTTTCTTTCCATGGTGTGGGTTTTGAGACCCTCACATGTCACTGCTTTTTTAAATTATTAACTTAATATAAAATTGCAATACTTATAAGTCCTGTTCAGGCACTAACAGCCCACATATTCAATGTGATATAAATAACACAGAAATCATCTTCTTTTTCCTTTCACATACTATCCCAGACAGGAAATGTTCACGTGCAAAGACACAAGGATATGGAACAGGAAGATGGAGTGTTCATGCTGTTTGACTTTACAAATTTTACAAGTTTGGTGTATACTAATATTTTCTAATAACCATAAAGAAAGGAAAAGCCTTTAAAAGAGAACTAGAATTAAGACACAACAATATC
>JAWWEU010000091.1:11478740-11497532 GCA_035583155.1 Acropternis orthonyx
GGCTTCCCCTGACACTCCTATGCTTTGTAAAAAGTCTGCATTATTTTGAAACCACCACCACAAGCTGCTCTCAACAAAGTAACTGGTTCTCTGTAATTTGGTATTTGTTACTTATTTTCTCACCTAGAATCTGAACTGACTTGAGAAATGCCCTCTTTATTTCTTTTAGATAAGCATTGAACTTCTGTCCATCCAGCAACTTATTTTACTTTTTCTTATGAACCAATCTTCTTTTTCCCCTAGAAGACAAGCCTGTAGGTAATAATATTTGCTAAGAACCACAAATATCTGCCTCCTTGATAAAAGGATAATTGCAACAAGCAAGTGGCAGAATGGAGATTGCAGCAGACTCAGTGATGCCAACTCTGTAAAAGAGTAAAACACACAGAATAGAGACAGAAATCCAGTTTTGACTTTCCCTTCTCTGTGCAGCTATGACTCAATATGCACTTAAAAGATATAATGCTCGTCTATCAAACATCAGGAGTAAGTGAAGTCACCAGCACATGTGAAGCACGTCTGAAGCCAGCCACACACTTTTAATTATTTCAATTGTCTGTTTGTGAGAGGAGAAAATAAGACCTACTTCTTTCCCCCGGCAGTCCAAAAGGAAAATAAAAAAAACCACCTACATATAATATGTGATCTTGGAAAACCCTTACTGCTTCTCTGTCACTGAAATATGCTGACAGAATTAGATAATTGTACAGATATGTTTTCTGAAAATAATTATTTCCAACCTGCAACTAAATCAAGTGAAGTATTGGTTTGAAATGGGAAAATCAAGCTAAAACCCAGCTAGGTAAGAATATCCACAAAGGTGCCACATTTATTTTTCTAAGCTTGGGCAGCCAGGCCATGGATCTTGAGGTATGACAGCTCCTGGGCTCTTCCAGCACAAGCTGGTTGGTGACACTGTGGCACACACCGATTGAAAACAAGCATCCTTCTGTGGCATTCTCTTTACCTTCTGCTGAAGGGACTTAGACTAATGTTGTTTCACAGTGTTTTGTAAGGTCTCCTGTAATAGCTGGTCTATGTTTTACAGACTGATACCATGGTTGTAGAGACAGGAGTTAAAAAAAAATCACAGTGAGCAAGCTCATGAAAGGGACCAATAAACGACACACATTCTTCACCAACTCTTGCTATTCCTGAAAAGAAATTCCAAACTACTCTAAGCTAAAGAGAATGGAAGGAATATTAAATTGTTGCACCACATAAGACAACATTCAAATGGCATAAGAATGAAGTTTAGCACAGATTTTCCCCCTCCAAATTACATGCAAGAAAATGAAATTATGCATGAGGCATATGTTATAATCCTGCAGGCCTCAAGAGAACAGACAAATGGATATTTCTGAATTAATAAAGCCAGTGCAGTAACTTCAGAATGTGATATGAAACAGCCCACAAAACAACCAGTAAAGTGTGGGGGGGTGTTCTTGTCAACAGGTGAAGTATTAAGCCATTCAGCCATCCAATATCCTAGGCCATAAATACCACATGGTTTATAAAGAACTAGGAATTATTAAATGTTTTCAAAAAAAAAGTTACATCAGTTTCTAGCAATTTGCTCCTACTGCTAGTACCAACCAAAGAACTATTTAATCAGTTTGTTAATTCTTATAATTAATGCAGCTTTAAACAGAAAACAATTATGATCCAGGAAACGACCTTTTAAAATTAAACAGGACCACAAGTACATTACTGAGAACTACAACTGGCAACTCCAGTGACTAGCTCAGACCAGATCAGCATGACAGAGCACACAATTTACACAAAAGAGAGGCAGATGGAATGTCAGGAGTCTGACCAGGCTAATGAATTTTATATGAGCAGACTTAGCAAGCAGAAAAAGTAAAATAAAATCGTGGGAAAGAAGGCCATTTAAGTCTAAGATCTCTTTGCCAAGCAATACTAGATGGAAGTGTTTAACAGAGGATAACTTCTCTGAAGTATTTAGTCTTTCATATGAACAATGCGACTTCCTTGTTGGATCAAATCACAGATGAATGTTCACTCTGTCAGTAAAAGGATGCTTCTGGCCAGCATAAAGGTGGTTGTTTACTATTGTTACTCATCAAAAGACGAAACGGTGAGATACATGTAAAGAAGCTGATGCATATTGTAAAATATAGTTTTTATTCTTTAGTTGGTTAGTAAGTAAAAGAATGCTGTCCTTGTAATTTATTCATTCAAATAGATACACTTTAAAAATACGTCCTACTCAAAGATAGCAAGAAAAACACATTTAATCAATGCAATTTAGTTTTTTCAGTTTTATTTTTGAACGGAAGCATTTTAAACGACTAGTTCTTTATCTTAACTTGATACAATTTATAGCAGATATTTACGTATTTGTAGGAAGGGTGTATCATTCATTCATACCGTTGCACTGCTAATGGTCACTTCCTCCAATTCAGTAGAGTAACTTGCATAAAGTCTTTAAAGTTGCTTGTCTACTTCTTAAATGCTTCTTCCCTTACTTAAATGCTACCTAAAAACAAGTAATGCATATATGGAATAGTAATTAATAAAAACCCAAGAGCACATGAAGGTACAGTAAATTTCTATTAAACTCATAACTAGTGTGAACAGAAATGTTTGTCCCAGAATACTCAGTTCTTCCGACTCTGCTATAACAGGCTGCATTTGCATATGATTATGCACGCCTGGTGGCCAGGCCAGCAGCATAAGGCTGGTCACAGGAGAGATTATACAGAAAGCCACGCTATAATGTCAGTGCTGTTACACAAGAGCTTACTTTCAGTGATTGCACTGCCGTTGCCTCACGGCCACTATGAGAACCACCCTCCTCCATCTGCATTATCCTAACAAATGCTCTCCCTCAAGGGGTGGGGTGGGGTGGGGCTGGGGGTGGGAGGGAAATTAGAAAAATCAAGCCAGCACACCACGTCAGACAGAATATAGTTCAAAATACACCAACAGCAAGAGGGTGGTGGGAGGAGCAGCTTTCTGCCATGGATTCATGTCTGCATGCAGCTATGCCAGCAGGTATGTATGAATGTGCACGACACATTAGCCCGCTCTGGAGAGCACACTCACAAAGACACACTCACAGGAAGCATCTGCTGATGAACATCATTTGCTGTTTTCTTTATAACAATTACACAGACACTCACATTTATGCCAGGTAAAACCCACATAAAAATCCCCCAGCATACAGATAACCTATACAGACAATTAACACCTGAGATTATTCTCCCTACATATCTGTAACACCACTCAAAACAGCACCTCAACTTTACAGAGGCTCCCAATATCTTGGGCTATCTTTCACTCCCCCAATATCTTCATATGCAGAGACAGAATCGGCAAAACACGCCTGCCAATGAACCAAAGCAGCTGAGCAAGTTCCGTACTCTGTAAAGCAACTCTTCAATGCACCTTGGAGCGCACAAGGGCACTCAATGAGCATCACGGTGAGCACACACAGAACTCTGAGCCTCTGTTCGCTCTCCCCTAAGCAAGGCTTACCACAGAGAAACAAAGTCACCCACAGAGAGCTGAGCACTGGCGCATTCTGTTGCTCTCACACCCCATAGCGAGGTCACGTCCCTGTTTATCACTACCCTAAGCACGGGGGGCTGCCGGGGGTGATAAGTCGCCACCCGAGAGGCGCATGAATGGTTACGCACACTAAACACACATAGATATATTCTAACACCAGACAGTGGTGCTGGCAGAAGCCGGGGCTCTCCCCACCCTGCCCTACTCCGAAAGCGCTCTGGAGCGGCCTCCCCACGCAGGCCCCGCGCCCTGCGCGCGAGCACACTCACACCCACACACACACACACACACACACACACACACACACACACACACACACACACACACACACCGCCTCGGTGTCCTCCCCGACCCTCCCGCCCTGCTCCTGGCTCGCCCTGCTCCTGGCTCGCCCTTCTCCGCCCGGCCCGGCTCAGCCCCGGCTCGGCCTCAGTCCCCGCCCGGCCCGGCCCTGAGAGCGCCGCCCGCAGCAGGCCGGGCCCGCTCCGAGCACCTCCCCAGCGTCCTGTGCCCGCTCCCTCCGGCACCATCTCGGGCGTTCCCCCGCAGTGCCCGCGGCTCCGCCGGTTCCCGGTGCGGCCCTACCTGAGGCCGGGAGCGGAGAGCGGGGAACCGCTTCCCCCGAGCCCGCCCGGCGCGGGCTGAGGGCGGAGCGGCGGCGGCTCCGCGGTGAGTGAGGCCCTGCCGCCCCGCCCCGCCCCTGCCCGGCCATCCCCCGAGCCCTGTCCCATCCCTCTCACCCTGCTCCATTCTGGATCCCCAGGTGCTCTCGAGCATCTCCTCCCCTCGCAGGCCGCCCTAGAAAACCCACCCCGCGGTGACTCGCCCCCTCTCCCACCGTGGCCCCCCACCCCCACACCGGGCTGTTTCCTCGCATGCAAAGTTTGGGCTTGGCTCGACACAAACCTTTAATAACTTAATTTTATCAACATCATTTCCCTATTTAGCTTTGCCGCTCAAGTGAGGATGCTGCTACTGCACCGCACCACGTAAACAAATGCTTTAATTCCCTCCCACGCGTGAAATAAAAAGGGAAGGGGAAGAGAAAGTGTAACATCACAGACCATTTTTGCCGTTCTCCATAGCAGTTTGTCAGGACCTCAACCACACCACACTGCTCTTAAACCACCCAGTTCCTAAAACTGGGTCTTTAAACACATTGTCAACACACATGGCTGAAGTTTATTACCTTCACTGGGTAATAATTGGCTCTGCCTTCCCTCTGGTCCCAGTGGTCCTGCCAAGGTTGCAGGTCATTTGGTCTTGGATGGCATTCCATATGTATATCCCATTCCATATGTCCATATGTATATCCCATTCCATGTGCACATCCCATTCCTTGTGCACCCAGAGTAGCTGCTTGTCCTGCACACAGATGCTCCCAGAATTTGCATTTGTTGGAAATTCTCACCTAGAATGAACAAACAGAGGCATAAAGAACAAGGGCTCAGCAAGCCCTCAGTGTTATTTGGTTTGTGAGTTCACAAGGCTGTTGTAAGAACTAAATGAGAAATTTTAACACAGAACATGGAGAATCCGGCCAAGCAGCGGTGTAAGAACCAGCACTGAGATTAGTTGTTTGGATCATGGTGCTAATAATGCCAAGGTTATGGGTCTGATCCATGCACAGGCCATTTGCTTACGGGTTGGACTTGATGATCCCTGTGGGTCCCTGCCAACCCAGAATATTCCATGAAAATGAAGCTGGAGTGTAATTCAAAGGCATTATGTTGTCAGTCAGGTTCAGAGGTGAAGTTCCAAGGAGGAGAGGGCATGCAGCAATGGTGATTGACATCAGGAGGCAACAGGTGCTTGGAGGGGTGACTGAAATGTGTTCTGGCTTTGTAGCTGTTTAAAAGAAAACATGTTTACAGACTAGTGGTCCTGTCTGTCCTCTCCCCCCACCATCAGATATTTCAATATTTAATTAGGTGTAATATTTAATAACATTTATATCACACTGACAGAGTTAACGTGGTGCTAAACTTTTACATTTCTAGGTATCAGAAGCACATCCTGAAAACTTCTCCTAAGAGTAGTTTTCACATTCCGCACCAAATATTTGAAAATAAACCTACAGCTTCCTAAACCACCATAATTGTCAATGTTCTGCATTTTCCATGCAACCAGGGATGTTGGCAAGATTTCCCCAAGACTGACTCCTGTATTTTAATGCTTTCTTGCAATGTTTTTTCAAGTAATTAAAGATTTTACATGGAGAACAGAGATATTTTGAAGAGTTTGGGCTTGGTTTTCCCACTTAAGGTCTTAACACTTTCTAGTGCTACTGCAACACAAAGCAAAACAGATCATTATAGGCCATTTTCTTTGCATGGTCACTCTGGCCAAAACATAAAGTACCTACATCTTACAGTGGCTGTACTCACCAGCAGCTTCCCATATCAATGACAGTCAATTAGAATGACATTACAGCTTCATTTAAAAAAAAATAAGTGTAATTTAAAGGTAAAACACACAGAAAAAGGGCTCAATTTCTATTCTTTTCGGCAAGTTCTTCCTGATTTATTATCCCTAGAGAGCTTTTATCAAAAGGCTTGTTTTCCTTGCTATTCCTATATTCCAGGTTTGTACACTGGAAATTGCTATGGTGTTTTGAGCATTAGTGAAGTTATTAAATCACAAGGGCTGAAAGCTGAGTAATTTGAAGAACATTTACTCAGTGTACTTCTTTGATTCTCTGCACGTGGATTTAATTCCAAAGCCTAATGAGACAGACATTTTTTATTAGATACTCACTTTTCTTTCCCTTATGAGGGATTGTAGCCATTATTTTGAAAGTCTGGATTTTGCTGGAAATCCATAACAACAATCAGGATGAAATACAAGGAACTTATTTGAGAGGGGGCAGGGAAAAGAAAAACAGTTCAGAGCAGGATATGGCTGATAAAAGGTAGCATAACTTTTATAAGGGAAAAAAATTGGAGTATTTTTATATTAAAAGACAAAGAAGTATTATCTATTGCCATACAACTTAGCAACTTTTGCCATCTGAACGCAAAAGTTTAGTCATATCTTAAAAGACTATTTGGCTAAGTTAAAAAAATAAACAACCAACTACAGTGAAAAATTACTTTGAACCTAAACAAAACGTCTTAGGCACAGCATTTAATAAGATTCCTCTCTTGTTTTTTATATAAGAAGTTTAAAAAGTAGTTTTAGTAAGTGGGAAAAGCATCCTTTGATTTACTTTTTGGGCCAAATTCACTTTTTTGCCTAGTTTAGCTGAGTTCAGTAGGAATTATGGCTACTTAAGCAAGGCTGAATCTGTGTCCAGATGGACACAAGCACAGGAAAGAATTTGAAAAAGGTGGAGGTTTTAGAGCTTTGTGTGTTTTGCAGCACTTCAGCTAGTACCAGCTCTGATTCAGAGCACGTGGAGCCATAAACAGAGCCATCCAACATGAAAAGTCACACTGTCTCTACACTGTGAGATCTAAAACTTACTGGGAAAGGGAACTGAAGTTTTGGACCAGACTTTGACAAATGATGCACTTAGAATGCACATGTATAGGAAGAGTCAACAGAAAGTACTGTGGTTCTGTTAATTGAACCTAAGTAAGTTTGTCAAAGTCAAAATATACTTCATTAAAGAAGCAAGAGAAGTGCTGAAGACATGTTCATGACTGGACCAGGTTGCTCACAGAGCCTGCTGCAGTCTGTGTCCTTCAGGGTTCTCAAGCCCCAGATGGATTAAGTAACTTGGTCTGGCCCCACAGATGAGTAAGAGGTTTGACTACAGTCCTCGTGAGGCCTTTTCCAGCCTGTTCCCATGATCCTTGTTTAACCTTATTGGTTGTGGATTAATGCAAAGCACATGTTGAGGTCAAAATGTATGTCAATTAGTAACAGAATAGAATAGAAAAGTTCAGTTGGAAGGGACCTACAGTGACCAACAAGTTTAAATGCCTGACCACTTCAGGGTTGACTGAAGTTAAGCGCCACTATGAAGGACATTGTCCAGATGCCTCATTTTAAGGCATGGACAGGCACAGGGGATTGACCACCTCTCTAGAAAACCTTGTGCCAGTGTTTGACCACCCTCTCAGAAAAGAAATGCTTCCTAAAGTCCAGTCTAAACATTCCCTAGTGCAGCTTTAAACCATCCCCACACATCCCAACACTGGATCCCAGGGAGAAGAGATCAGCAGCTCCCTTTCCACTTCCTCTCCTCAGGGACTTGCCATGAGGCTCCACAGAGAGCCATGAGGAGACCTTTCAGCCTCTTTCTCTCCAAACTAGGCAAGCTCACAGTTCCCAGCTGCTCCTCACAGGACTTGCCCTCCAGCCCCTCCACTAGCTGGGTTGCTCTCCTCTGGATGCATTCAGGGGCTTTAGCAGCCTTCTTAAATTGTGTGGCCCAAAACTGCACAGTTTTAGTCAGTGTTTACTTACTCATAACTATTATTGAACCTTGAAAAGGCAGGAATCTCCAAGTTTTTGCTTTTTTTTCATTCTATTTCAAGTACAGTGACATTTCAGTCTTTTGAATTCTTTTCGTTTGATTTTCTCCTTTGCTTTCCTTTCTATTTTTCAGGAGTTTGTAACTCTACATGTGCTGTGCAAGTGCTCTTTAAAAAGGGCTACAGACTCTTAGTTAAGATTCATAAATAGTTCAAAATATTTTCCAGAGTAGTCTTTTAAAATAATTATGGAAGCTTTACATATGATCTTTTACACCTAAATATGTTCTCAGTTGCCACCCCAAAGAGGAATTAAAAAGCTATCATGAATCTGAAGCAAGAACAGGAGGTTCAAATGGAATTATATGCAGATTTTGAAAGATAACACAAGAGTTTTAGTATTTTTATTATTATGCAATAAATAATAATCTTAAATAAATGAGCAGTTATTCCTTCTTTTGGAGAGATAGATTAGAACAGGAGATTTAGTAAGGTGCGTACCCAGACCAAACAGGCTTTGCTGGAAGCAAAGATACTGAAATTATATTAGAATAATTCTCAATCTGGTACAAAACAACATCACCCATTACCTTGCTCTCCCTTTGACTAAAGAGAACAGAGATCTGCAAGTGTGGTGCTTTGATGGTATTTCCATTCTGCTTGGGCACAGGATTATATAGATCAAACATGTTGCACAATTTAAAAAGAGGATTTCTCAAAAATATGTTGGATAAAAGATGCATCCATGCAAAAATAGCCTAACAGACCTCTTTTTCAGGCTAAACTTGAGGTACTCATATTAAACACAAGAATTTCCTTTCCTGTATTTCTCATCACTTAATTAAAATCAAAGAATGTCCCATTAAAACCCGTCAATCACATAATCTTGTTTAGATAAGGGCAATTCTCACCTAATTAGCTTTTTTTTTTTTTTTTAAGACCACTGGACAACATAATTTCCAGATAAAAGTTCCTCTTTTCAGCAATTTTATGACAGAAAAATACATGATCTCACTATACCTTGGAATGAGACAAAAAATGATTTCTACTGATTTCTTCTGTTACTTTGGAAAGTTAATTCTCCCCTCAGTGGCAGATCATGTGAAAATTTCTAGTTTTTAGAACTTTGGACTAGAAGTCTATTTCTATATACCCATTCATATATTGCATGGCATAGTGACAAAAAACTTTTTTAATTCAGTCTATTTTCATTTCTTTCTAAGGAAGTACACTTTAGAACTGGTTTTATATCAATATTGAATAAAGTTACTTCTAAGGTCTTCTAGCTCTTTTCTAATATGGATGTTCTCTGCATTTAGTGCACTCTCCTCCTCCTAGGCCCAAATTTGATGCCATTCACACACTTACACTTTTTTTTTTTTTTATTCAACATGTTTTTCAAAGAAATGCACTCCAGACTGCTTTGTTCTTGGACCAGTTTCTGTACAAAATGGTTGTTTTTAAGGGCTAAGTGAGGGAGTCAAGAAATAGTACTTAATACTCAGTGAAATTTGTGCTCTTCACACAACCAAGCAAAATTAAAGCTATTATTTAAAACCAAAATAAATGTGAACAACTGCTAAAATGTACATGTCTTTTCTTCCACTGGTTCTTGCATAATTGACCTTTTGGAAAAGTTCTTGCAATGTTTCCCTTAGCAAGTTACTTGTGGGTCTGTCAACAATGTAATTGCTTTAAATTCATTAAAAAAAAAAAACAAAAACAGGAAAAACAAAGGAATATTATGCCTCCATCTGTGTTAGGTGACAGAAAACTGTGTTAAATCCCTGCATTCTGCCACTTGTCTATTGCACTGAAATGGCTATTAGAAACCTTTGCTACATCTCTTCTGCCATCTTTCTTTGATCTCTGGTTTTGATGCTATTAAGTGTATGGTCATTACTTTTGAGATATTGTTGTATAAGGATATGTATGATAATTATCTTTTGTATGCACACCTGCTTAGGCTTGTTTATTATGGATCTTTACAAAACTGAGCTTTGAAAGCACATCTGCTTCCCCTTAAAAATTTTTCTTGTTTGGATAAGTACATAACTGAAGTTTATGTCTATGTTATACTAAAGGAACATAAAACATAAATGAAGAGTTAAAATCAATTTTAGGAGTTTTCACAAACATTTTTGTGTTTTGGTCTGTTTGGTAATGATGACTGATTCTTGAAGAAATGCTAAATTATTACTTAAACTACATTGCAGGGTGGCAATATTTGGCGAGTTACAGGTACATTCAACCACCGATTTTCTGTACGCGTATTCTTTGACCACTGTCAAATCTGGTTGGAATAGGATGTACAGTTCAAAAAGTTTAATGTGAGACAGAGTGCGACTGCATAAAGGAACTGGTGTAAAAATAGGTTCACATCAGCTGTCAGAGCAGCAAGAAAAAGCAGAAGAGCCCTCACAGTGGTTCTGCGTTTGATGTCACCATTCTGGAACACAAAGAAGCCCTGCAGAATGTGTGACAACCATTTAGCTTTTTGAAGAGCGATTTCAGTATAAAATGATACTGTAATTTCTTTTAAGCCACATCCTTTACCACCAAGGGAAATTTTGGGTTCTTTGTAAATTAGTGGCTATATGCAAATTGTTTTCTGCTGAGACTATGGCATCAACTACCCACTGCACTTCACAGTGCTTTTAAAAGAAAACACAATGGAGAGACGTTGTCAGTGACCTTGCCTTTATTTAGGAGCACATAAAAAAAAAGTTATGCCACAGCTTTGGTTGACTGGAATGATTGGCATACTTAAAATTTTATCAGGTTGTTTTTTTTAAAACAGTAAACAAGTGTACATTCAGTTGTGTGCAACACCAACACTGTCAATAACACAATTACACTACAGAAAATGAAATGTTTGAAGTACATAGCTGTGAAACCCTTCATATTTTTGGTATTTAACCAGCACTGTTAGAATTAGTCCGCTGAAGCCATTTCATATATGGTAAACACTGAAAACAGACCCTGTGGCAACGTGAATGCAATTATAGTTGCACTGGCTCTGGAGACAAGTAAGAGCCCTACTTAAACATATTACTCACAAGCTATGTCTTCTGCAACTTAAACCATGAAAGAATTACCTAAGTTGTAGTTCTTACTACTCAGCCACTTGAACTTAAGAAAGTGGACAATATTTTCATACATTTGGAATAATTACAATTCAGTTATTTTTCATGCCACAGATAAAATGACAAGAATTGCTCAGACTGAATGATTATTCTATATAACCCCATAACTCCAAGTTCCACTGATTTACAAATGCTTCTAACATCTCTTATAAAATCTAGATTGCAAAGAGAGAGGTATGAAAATCCCCAGGCTATGATGAATCCTGAGTATTTTTCAACAGTATGCACTGATTTCTGGTAATCCACAGTCTCTCTCTACTCAGAAGGGATGATAATAACGCACAGATGGAATATTTACAATTTTTAGAATTAACCTACCAGCAGAACAACTGTAACCATTTCTCTTTCTACAAAATCTGCTTTTCAATATCACCTTTTTGTAGAAACATATGGCAAAGAAAATAAAACTGTCTTTTTTAGTAAACAAAAGAAGGTTTTTGATAAAAACATATAAAAGACAGTTTTATCTGCTGGATGATGTAGAGGTACCCGTATACAAGCATGTATACTAAATAATAAAAGAGAAGGTGTATTTGAATGTTACAGGTCTGATGTAAACAAAGAAAAAAATGAGAGTAGTCAAAAGTGCTGATACATTAACTCACTCCATCATGCCTAATTATTGCAGCATATATGATATAAAACAATTAAAATGCAGAAAATATCTGCTTATCTTCAAACCAGGCAAAAGAGATCTCTTTGGAAATGTAGTTAAATTAAAAAAAGGTCAAGATGCATGTTACATTTCTGCCTACAGAAGAAATTCATAGGGAGATTATAAACTCCTGAAAATAGAAGTTTATGATGACAACAGGCAATGCCTTCATTACAGTGACATGAACAGAGCCACTGTAACACATACCGTTTTCTTTTTGTGCAGGTTTACAGTAGATATTTGAAGACATAAAAAAGGTTCATGTGCATCTTTTCCATTAGAAGTGTGCAGTTCATCAAACTGATAAATACATTTCCTGAAATGTTTTAGAAAACGAGAAAAGACACTTGACCTAAATATGTAGTGTGCACACTAGTTAACCACCTATAAACTAAAGATTCTTAAGTGCACTATGAACTGCAGACATGAATGGCTTTTGAAAGCTCAGTAATTTAGCTGAACGCACGCTGAAGAACCGTTTAAGAAGTTGTTTCCAGTTTTGTCTGATCATTTCTTCTCAGAAAGAGTTTCACCACTGAGTTCTGAATCGAGTGAGGCCTCTTCAAGAGACAGCTTAACATTAGATACATTAACAGGAGATCCAGGGGTAGCTGTACAGATAGAGATGAAAAAAAAAAAGGCATTAGGTTTTACATTTCATACTCATGCTAAAAAGCATTGAAAGCAAGAAAAATGCATGTTACCTAGCACAGAAACAGGACACAAGCTACACTGTCTAATGAAATCAGAAACCCAAGTGAAACTTGTTCCCTAAACAGCACAACCCCCCAAAAGCAGATAGTGTAGGTGGCCAACAGTTCAGACAGAATACACTAGTGATTCAGTGGAGAGATAGCGGGAAATGCTGTCATACTTCACAACAAAACCCCGTGAACTTTCGGGCCATAGAAACAAACAATTCAGAGGATAAGGCAAAGTAACTATGAACAGTTTTTTACTGCTAAAACGATTTGTTCAATGCTACTGGGTTTTTGCTGACCCACAACAAGACACAGACAGGGAACGTTCAGAAAGAGCCACCCGACGAAATCATGCAAGAAAGAATTATAGTGCTGGAAATAATCAAATTAGTCATTCTGCCTCTGACAGAGGTTACTTACATAAGGTTGGTTTCTCTATTGCAAGCCTTTCAGGCAAAGTTTCAAGTGGAGTTGGTTGAACTTTTGCAGGGGTGTATGTATTTAAAGGAATTTTTCTCCCTGGCATCATTGAAGTTGGAGAAGCTGAAATGGAGGGGAAAAAAGAATATACACATCATTAATAATAAAAATACTCTCTTTCAAGCCCAACATAAAAGCAGCAGCCACAGGACTGTATCTGTCCAGTGATACAGACACCGCAGATAGACAGCCAGCAGCTCAGCTCCCCATTTCTGAGTCTGGTGTCAAAACTTCACGTGAAAGATAAACCTCAAAATCTTCTTTTTACCTCGGAAAGCACCACAATGAGGTCATGCTGATAAGGCAGCTCAGCTGAGTTTCAGTAACAGCTGCCTTGCCAGAAGACTGGCAAAGCATTAGTGCTACTTCTCATAGGTTATGAAGATTGCACCTGAATAGGCATTTAGTCCAGAAGGTCTATGAGAAGTGCACACAATACATTCGTCTCCAGACACCCTCCAAACAGTAGAGGAAAGCAGCAGGAGAGCCAAACACCTTTGGTCTCAATTGTATCAGGTCTAATTTCTAACCACTCCTCAGTAGAAAGGTGACAACCATATATTACGAGTGCGAGAAGGGCTTTTTTAAGTAATTTTTCACCTTATGTATTCTCAATTCTGAACAGATTTTCATGACACATGGACTTCTTAACAGGCATAACAAGGCATTTTAAATAACTGAGAATTTTCATGTGCTTGTAAACCTCCCTGAGCTTTTCCAGTAACGTCAGTTTTCTTAAACTGCTCATCTTCCTTCTCAGATATAATAGGTCTATCTTATCAAATAGCTGCTGATTAAGACCTAAACTATATAAAACAACAGGAAAAAAAAGGAAAAATCCTATAATAGAAAAAAGAGAACAGTCTTAACAGGCAGATAACCTTTGCATCAGTACTTGTAAGTTCTGATCAAAGCATGAGTTTTTAGACACTTCCCCAAGAAGATTTATTTTCAGTCACCTGACACATTAATTATAATCACCTCAGTATGCAGATGACGTTAAATCTGACCTAATTTAAACCATTTCCAAAGACACAGCAGTAGAATCACAATGGACAGTCTTTTTCCCAGAGACATGCACATGGATAGAACTCTATTTCATTTCAAGATCATTTAAAACATGCAGAACAAACTACTAAAAAAACTAGGTAACTGCAAGGCACTCTACAGGTGAAACCCCAAGTAATACTAAAGGAAACAGGAAATAACAGAGTTTTAAGTGTAAATGCAACACTACTCTGCTGTGGTTACTGTCAGTACAACAGTACTGAAAATAAAGCTGGAAATACAGCATGCTCACTAAAAAAGCATTACCTGTGATTCAGCTGACAGTGTGGACAGTACAGAGAAGTCAATGTAATAATAAGGGATATAAACCCATTATGACTTCATGAAATCCTTAATTTACTACCCCAGTCAACAGATACATTACTGCAATGAACTATGACAGTTTTTCCATACCCACAAAAGGATACCGCAAAATTTAAAATTACGGTTTATATACATTTTTGTTTTCTTTAAAAGCAGTATCTTAGTTTAATTGTTATCTGTAAAGCACTGCAAAGATTAATTAGACAATATTTAAGAACTTAAAATTAACATAATTACAAACTAAAAAACAGTACCTGTCTCCTGTAGATTTTCCCTTGATGGAGCAGCAACAGAGGCAAGAAATTCATCCACCTGCTTCAGAGACAAGGAATTGTGTAGAGTTTCCAAAGGGCAAATAGAAGGCACCATGGAATACAGTTCAAAACCTAAAAGAAATATAATAAAAAAGAGAGATTTCCAAGTGTAAGACAGGATTAAGCTATTGCATATGAAAATATTAATGCAAGATAAAAAGTACTTATTTTACATTAGCACATGCAGACATAGGACTCTTGAAATCACGGAAATTAAATATTATAGGAGTTGGGAAAAAATGGACCAGTTTCCAGGGTATACTAAACTAAAGATACCATATAACATACCATGGGATACAAATCCCATGTACACATGAAGTACATGTGTACAGATAAATTATTCAAACATGAGAACTGTGCTCTACTCCCAAATCAGTTCATGAAAGGTAATTTTCCTTTAAGACAAACTTTGCAAAGTCACTACAATAAAAAGGTCAGGAAAGGTAGTATTTTTCCTACTCATTTTCATACCTGGCACAAGACTAAACAGATAATTCATTCATGCAAGAAAATAGGATATAGCTATTTTGTCAACTGTTAGCAGACAAGAGCTAAAAATGCTATATCTTCCAAGAAATAAATTTGCAGAATTCACGTTCTATCATCTTCAGTATTCTGTGAAAACAAACTGTTGCCTTTAATATCAAAGGAAAACCACTGTTAGCATTTTTGTACCTTGAGGTTACATGTTTTTACTTTCTAAGACAAATTTACACCTACCTTTATGCATTTAAAAACAGTACTTAGAAGACTAGAAGTTTTGTATATTAGAAGAGGTAAGTAAAGCAACCCAAAAATCTAAAAATTTATTGGACTTTGCTTTTTTATGTTAGTATTGATCATACACTAACCATGCATATCCATATTACTAACAGACTATAAAAAGCATTTAAACATCTTGACTAAAAATTTGCAGTTCTCTAAAGTGATGCAAGTTTGGTAACTCAATGAACAGCTCTTCATCCAATTGCATTTCAGAAGAGGAAAATATGTCCATTAGTGTTTTCAACATTCAGCTGGAAAACTACAACTTTGCAATTCAATACTGTATATTTCTTTTAAGATAATTAAATGAAAAAGCAATAGTGAATGAAATAATGTTTAGAATTTCAGTTCAAGGCACATTTATTAGAGATAGCATTATGACTGTGAACTGTTCCTTCCCATAAAGTAATAAGAAACAATATGTTTCCCCATTCACTCCCCATTAGTGCTTTGCATAGAGAAGTAATTCAACAAGATTTCAACCCCCAAATGTCTGCATTTATATCTTTATTTTTAGATCCATCTTGGCCAATACTCAAATTTCATGGATAACTGCTACAAATATACAATCAACTGGAGTGTACTCATGTCAGCTTCACTTAGGTTATTAACAAAATGTTGCATTTCATGAAAACTTGGTTTTTGTGTACAAAAGAAACACCAGCATATAATTAATTTCTATTCTCCAAAAAGGCAGTAGCTAAGCTTCAGTGTAAGCGCTAAGATGTCTGGCATACATATTAATAGCCTAAATAACTATTTGCATGCATGCAAAGCGCAAACCCTTTCGTTGCATTACAGTGAAATGTAAGATTTATCTCTTTACCCTGACAGAAAAGTCACTATAATTTCAATGAGAATTTATTTTTCTAATTTTGCAAATAACAATGTGGGACAATGTCAGGTTAACTTTTTAATAACTATTATTGTCATAGTGCATGTTACAGAAAACAGAAAGGAATGTCAAAATACACCCATGCCATTAAAAAAAAAAACCACCAGTTTTCTTGTTTAAGTATTTCCCTTCCAAACACTTTTTGTTGAGTTTTGACAATTCTGCTGTCAGTTACTCACATCCCAGCATGTTGTAGTAGTATCTTTACGTCTAAGGGATATGGCTTAAAAGATACCCTGGAAATCTATCTGCAGCATTTTATTTGAGTATTTACTGATAAACATTTTACAATGTTATGAGAAATAAATGTGAAACTTTATGATGAAGAAGCCCGACAGTATCCCTTTAAAAATGCAATTTCCTTTAAAAGAACAGCCTTTGAGCTTTGGCTATATTTATTCTTAAAGCCTCAAAATGCAAGACAATGAAAGGGTTAACGCAGCATCTCAAAAAGCCACCCTGCTGTCTTAGATTCAAAAGCTATAGAGACATACCACTGGAGCCTAGAAATTCCACAGAGGAAATGGACCAGCACCTAAAGAGGTGTGGGTGTTCTGCAGAGGCCCAGAAAATAAGGTAAAGCACTTTCAGAAGATACTTGTTTCACCATGTTCCTTGAACTAAAGATGGGGGGGTAGTCTGAAATGAGTTAAGAGGGTGTGATAACATAAAAATTAGGAAAAAAAACCAAGAGTGAAAGGGACAAGGAGAATCAAAATGATGGTCCAGAGGACAGACGGAACAACATCAATATGGACGTATGTTAGTAGAGAACCCTTGGAAACCTCCAATACACTTAGGGTTCATAAGAGCTCATACTGCATGCATCAAAGATGTGTGGTAAGGTAAAACTGCTGCATTAAATGAATCTGAACAATCAATGTGATCAATACAAGCAATTTAGATCTTTTTTTAAAGAATGCAGTCACAAAAAGATAGTGCTAAATGGAACAGAAAGTAATCATATTATTAGACACTGATACTCAAATGCAGTTCCTACTTTCTGACCTTGTGCATTTTGGAAGTATTATTTGGTTTGAGTTTAAAGCAAAAATGGACTCCTGACTTTCCTATTTGAAATAGGACACTAGAATTGACCTTTCAGCTCAAACACAGTTTTAATGGTATTAATTCAGCCTTAGTTTATCAGTTTCCCTTCAAGAAGCATGGCAGAACAAAGAAGTCATTATGAGTTTGAAAGGAATATAACAAAAGACTACTTTGCTTCTCAGCAAAGCCAAACAAAAACTGAGCCTTTTTTTTTTTTTTAAACTTTGCTGCTAAGCAAATATATTTTGAATCTATCATGAAAATACCGATGATTTCCACTGCAATTTCAGTATCATCACCATCACTTTTCAGCCAGCAGTCATGGACATTTTAAAACTGCAGTTAAGAAATCTGAAAAAGGTCTGGTTGATGCTGAAGACTGAGTCTAGTTTTCATAAACAGGATACATTTGGGGCCTTTTTAATCACATGGAAAGGGAGCTGCAAAATGTTTTGCTGAGGAAGAAAAAGACATACCTCTGTCCTGTGTGTTAAACCAGACCTGTTTTGCAAGCTGAAGACAAGTCTCACTCTTGAAGCTCAAGAGGTCAATGCTGCTCAAGAAGTCACAGCTCTCTTGCTGTGATTTTTAGTGCAATATTTAAGTAATTTGCACATTTGATGAACAGAGAAGTATGACAAGGTAAAATAAATTTTAGTCCCATGACAAATATAGCAATTTATAAGGAATGGAACCAAAGCTTTTGCTTTAGTTTTTTTTTAAATTTAGCACCACTGCAAGAAGATAGTCATAAACTCAAATTGTCAATTCAGTGATTTATTTTAGAATCAGGAGGCTCAGGGAATCAGGTCAGCAGGAGAAAGACAAAGAAGAAACAGCAGCTATCAAGAAGCGTAATGTCTAATAGGATCAGATTTCATTCTGCATTTATTTTGTACTGTACAGTCTGATCACACAAGAAGTTGGGCAGAATAATTTATTAGAGAGATCATGATTAACAGTAGTACTTCATTTTTTTTCAAGGATTTTTCTAAGGAATGAATTTTGATGTTGTATTAATACTAATGAATGGTAAAGAAGGGATTCAGGATATCTAATGATCACAAATATATTTGGAATTGTGCTTGAAGTTAGGAACAACAGACGGTTGGATGATACTGTACACCCCATATTTGAAATAAAAATAAAAGGGATGAAGCAAGGAACCTTTTGTTTTTGTTTTCGTTTTTAAAATAAAAGCAAAACGTACCATTGGTTGGGTGTCGAGCAAATGAGATAGAAAACCTTTTAACAGCAGAACCGCGTGTGGTGTCTGAGAAAGAGAAAAACAGGTACCTGAAATTTGTAACAGCTACCAAAAGAGGGAGATTTTAAAATAGGAAGACGGAAGAAAAAAAGAAAAGATGAGAGGTATTAGAACTGAGTGGCATGCAGAAGGGACCAAGGGAAAGGGCAAAAATCTAAATAGAGGTTAAAAAGAAGAAAATTTGGATTGCTGG
>JAWWEU010000091.1:11503169-11530700 GCA_035583155.1 Acropternis orthonyx
AGTAAATTGAACTGACCAAACTGCATAGAAAATCTTTGGTAGACAAGTGCTTCAAGTGTATGTTTAGATACACATATGCTTGAATACTTATGAAAAAACTTGGAAATAGAAAATGTAAGAAATTAACATTTATTATGTCTGTTAATTTATGGAAGTCATGTGAAGTTATACAGATATCCTTATAGAAAGGAACCATGCATCTTTTTCTCTCCACACTGCCAATAACCAAGTGAGTTGCAAATCTGTAACACTTTCATTGCATACAAACAGCCCATTCCCAACACAAACATAAAAGAAAAAGCTTTTGGTGTGAATCTTCATTTCTGATGGTTTTAAAGCAACTGAAAATGAGGCAATAAGAAGCTGTTAGTCTGCTTCTAGCATTAATATCACAGAAGTGCCACTAATCTGAAGCTTTGCCACTCCACCATCCCAATGGTATCAGTGATACAGCCGTGCATCCCCCCACCTCTGTGACATTAAAGCCATATCTGTGAAGCACACCTAGATGTCATGGCCTTCAAGACAGCAAACTCGACTGTTCAAGATGTTATCTAACGAACTCATGAAACACAAACCCCAGCCACTTAAAAACAAAGCTTCCGGTTTATTTTCTTACCTTCAAAAGCTTGGTAAGTGGAGTCAGTGTCACCCCACGTGAAAGCAAACACAGCAGAAGACATGTCTCACCTCCTATACCTCCCCTACCGCCCCCAAAACCCTCTGTTCCCTCTCAGCATGGTCACCCTGAAAGTTTGTTGAATTCCCAACAGCAGCTGTCTTGTAAGGATGAATACAAAAGCAATGGATGTTAGTTTTGTAGATGTAGGTTTAGACTGAAAAAGTAATTTTCAAATATTGACTTTTCTAAAACAGCTTTAAAAAAAAAAAAAAAGTAACTAAGTCTTACTGCAGGATAGTAATTAACTTAAAAAAAAAATTCCTCCAGACAAATTACTGCCATGGAGGATTTCCCACAAGGCAAGAGCAAACCTTCTGTGAGATGCATCCTACTGGTTCTGTGTAATCAAAAGCAGAATTACATTTGGCTTTGTTTTGCTAAAAGCAATCAAAAGTTAATTTCTGTCAAAGACATTATCTGAAACAAACACTTACTTCAACAGAACCAATCTTCCTGGATCTTGGAAGGGGTGATTTTCTGTGTATGTGAATTGGGTCTGATACCACTGGCTTGCACATCACTACTGATCGATCTGTTTCATCTCTTTTAGGAGCATGTGCCTCCTCATCACTATCATTTCTGTGAGAGGTTTTCTTTGAGCCTTCATTCTACAAACAATACATAATTAATTTTCAAATTGTCTGTACACCTTGCAACATGTAGGCAGAAGTGGCTCTTAAATAAATCTTCTCTGTAAAGACAAAGCAAGCTGATTTTAAAAATAGAAGATGTAAATCACATTTAACTGAACAAATTGCTCTAGATTTTAATAATCTACATGCATTTCTTCTTCTTTTATTAGAAGAATTCCAGCCAAGCTTTGCTCTCATTCTTTTCTCAAAAAGCAGGTAGTAAGTCCACAGATGTGACCATATATCTTCGAAAACACCACTCCTTCCTCAACAACCTGTATTCATAAGCATGCCAAACTACTTCCTTAAATACTTCTTTGTTGCCAGAATATCATTCATGTGACAGTGATGTTGATACCACTTTTTCTACAATGAGTATTTTTATTTCTAGCAAAAATTCTGGCAAAGACTTAGTCCAAATTATCTGTGTCCTTTACCTCAATGCCCATTCAAAATGGAAAAGATAGGGAATGCCTATATTTTACTGGACATTTTTCTACCAAAATAAAAATCACACTTTTATTTTTAACCTAACACTTTTCCAGTGTTTATTTTAAGTATGTTCACACCCAGAAAAATAACTTTAGCTTTAAAGGACGGCATAACTACTACCTCTCTGGAGGCAGGCCTGTATCCATATCCAGCTGGCAAATTTTTATCTTCTTCACAGCCTTTGGCTCCTGGACTGAAGTGCAGCTCTACGTGAAAACGTTCTTCTGAAGAAAGTTCCTGAAGGAATATAATTAAATAGGTTTATACTGTAATATATAGCTCAGCACTACTAATTTCTGAAGATATTTACCCATTCTAATTACCTTATTTGGATCCTCATAAAGCATGATAACAATCTGTGTCATGTAATTGAGTTCATTGACCACATTTAAATAATCCATAGCTCGTTTCCATTGTTCATCTTTTGATTCCTTATGAAGGGAGGGGGGAAAAAAAAAATCAACAAATAAAACCTAGCCATTTTCTTTACAGATGCTGCTGATTTCACCTTTTCCCCATTTACACAGATTTTAAACACATGGCAGAAGTACAAAGCTTACCATACCTACAGAAAATGCAGAGATACAACCAAAAAATGACGTGACTTAAAACTACTCATCAAAAGAATGAAAAGTGGAGAGGATAACTTTTTGTATTTTATTTCAGTGTCTTTCATGTTCTTTTGACAATGATATGTCTTGTAGAGAGAGGCACTGTTTTAAATTCTCACGATGAGAACCACTAATATAGAAAAAAATCTTATTTCAACAACTATATTATGGAAAACGTTTCCAGATATCGTGATAACAATCAAACAGATAGAATATATTAAGCTTTTTAGTATATAGAGGAAACACAACCATCACATCCCAATCTACCTAAATAATAGTCATGTTTTTTTATGCTCTAGGAAAGAAACCATTTAGTAACCCAGCTTAAAGAAAAATTAAAAGTTTATCAGACTAAAACTTGGAGTTCTAGTGCCTGTTGTAGCATTTCACTGAGCTCCAGGATTAAAAATGTTTTTGCCATCAGTGAGTTCAGTCATCCATTATCAGAAGCAAGTATGTCAATACAGCAATTTCAAAACTTAGCATATTAGTCAACCACTATTTTACAAGCAGCTAGCTAGGGTTTGTGGTGCTGCAATTATACTCTCCAGGAGCTCAGTTAAGTAATTTCTGAATTTGGAGACATTGTCTTTTCCACTCCTTGGTGTCAAAAGAAATCAGATGAAGAATAATACACCACCTCTGTAGTATTCCACAACAGTGCAGGAAAGTAAGACAATTCATTGTACAGGAGAAAAACTTTGCACTATATGAGCACTCTTTAAGTCAGGTAGGGCGCTCCTGACAATATGTCAAAAGTAAAAAATAATAAGCCAGTCCAAAAGCAAATTCAAGAGAACTCTAAATGATAACTTGAAGGAAAAAGAGTTGGAAGAATTATTTGTGACAATATGAAACAAAAAAAAATTACCAAAATTTCCAAATCTATTTGTGACTTCAGCATTACTTTAAAGGGATTTCCATCCATTTGAAACATGTCTCTGCATATATTACAGGAAATCAAATGTTTGAAAAAATGTGATAAATTTCAAAGTCACTTAAACAAAATTAAGCCTTCCGTTGACACAGTCACAGCAAGACTGAGTCCTTCAGGTTCCTCTCAAAATTTCAGAGCTTCAACAGAGAAAGTGTTCAACTCACATCACATAAGGCACCATAACGAAGGGTGGACAACAGGGAGTGGACGTGACTCTCACTGGTGAAATACAGGCGTGTGCGCACATGGCGTTCAGGGGACATAACACCTCTGGAGTAACTTAAAAGAAAGAGAAATGTTGTTAGACCGTGATGTGTCCCCAATTTAAAAACAGCTGTCAGCAAATAAATCATAATATCTGGTTACGATGAGTTAAAAAGACACTTCAAATATGACAGCTATGGAATATCTCTATTAGTTCTTATGGGAATTAATGTAACCATGTAAAAAAGTAACTGGCTTACAGAGGGTGAAGCTTATTTACAGTGTCATCATCTTGAGTTCTCTGAAGGTCAGAACGAATTTTTCTGACTAGAGGAGTGCAGTAACCTTTGGCAATCTCCAATTTCTCAGCTTTAGAAATACCATATTCCTGTGTAAGAACAAACTGACTTTTAAAATTCAGTTTAAAGATTAAAATGCCTTCGAATTCAAAGCTTCCATATTAAACCACATTAGTCATCTACTAGTTTCCTCTGGCTGCAAACCATTTTTATTTAATATTTTTACTACATTTGATTCCTGATGTACCAAACAAGCAGTTTGCCTTTTTGGTGTTTGATTTGATATAGAGAAATAGTTTTCCATTCACTAGTTAAGCCATAAAAGCAGATTCACCTTCTGGTATCATCAAGCTCTTTTTTCTGATGCAAAATATCTAGGGAGTTGTTCCACCTCCTTGCTGTCATTGCCATCTCCTATCTTGCCTCCACAATGCATTTTATTTCATCCAGGTTCAAGTAGATTTTGGGTTTTTTAACAGTCAATAAAGAGACATATTTGATATGTATGTCTTAGTTTGGGTAGACCACTCAACAGAAGATCTACTTAACTCAAATAAGAACGCAAATAGTATTTAAATACAACTGGAAATATTATGTGTTACAGTATCAACAATATTTAAAAATCTGCTCTTTCAGATGCTTCGTACTCTCCTGCACATGCTACGACAATTACAGTTAGAATGAATCTTCTTCTTACCCTAGAAAGCAACATAAGCATTCTTCCTTTGCATTTTGCAGGCTTAACAAGTTTTCTCTATTTTAATTCCTTCAGTATGCGTCCTCATATTTACCTACTCCTCTCTAACCCTCTTTTCAAAGTTTCAGCTTAACAGTCCCTCAAAACACAGTGCACATACTAAGTATATTCTGTCCTCCTTGCCCAGGAGTTTGAGAGATGGGGAGAGGAAGGCCTTCTTTGCCTTGCTACATTACCATATCCATAATGCCTCTGTTACTACAGTGCTCTGTAACTACACGGACACTTGGGGAAAGCCTTAGTCTGTTCTGCCCTATTATCACAAAACTGTTCCATCTCCTGCCACCTACAAGATTTCACAGTTAACCTGAATTTAACAGCCTGCAGAACACAGTTTAACTTATCCACTTCTGGCCTAAAACTCTGTGGAACTTGATGTCTACATTCTTATCACAGAGTGTTATAATTTTGGAAAATCAGGATGGTGTTTTTAAATTTAAATTGTTTAAGACAAGTTAAATTACACAGATTAGGATTAACGGTGTTATTTGCAAAGAGCCCAAAAATAAAATTTCTATAAACAGAAAAAATGAAATTAAAAGCAATTTCAGAATACACAGTTGTTCACAAAGGCTGCTTAATTCTAAGAAGAATGGTGGAGGTGAACCACTTTATTTTATTAAACTACTTTAAAGGAAGGAGGCATGTTTGCATCTAAAATTGCTAGAAAAATTCACCTTGAACTCAGCTTAATGAACTATGAATCAAATTTTTCTTATAAAAACCAATCAGCTTGCTACTGAAAAATAAGAGATAATGTTAAAGGCTTCTATTACTGTAAAAAAACAGAGCTACAGTAGAAAAGACAGAGTAGACATTTTTGCAAAAATCTGAAAAAGCATTTAATCTACAGTTTCTTCTATTTAATAACTGAAAATGCGTACCTGAGGGATCACAATGTCAGCTAAAGCCTTTGAAAGCCTGTATAATTCCATTGTGTTTTCTAATTTTAAGGATCCGTTGTGCTGTACGTCATATTTTATACAGTCATAAATATCAGGAATTTTGCTAATATCGTATCTTCCATTTTTTGTTTTAAAGTCTTTTTCCAGCTTGGCCCACCTGCGCAGCATCAGTTCTAGAGTTTCACTGTGGTACAGCTGAATATCTGGATAGAAGCAAATGTATGTCTTAGAAGTAATTGAGACCATTCAAGTAACAAAAGGGCATTTTAATTACATTGTAGTAACAACAGAATTACAGAGGGATAAGGGATCAACTAAGTTAACTGCAATAATTCTAAGAAGAAGGAACAGCTGGGCATATATGGTTAGTTTTAGTGCTGAGCTACAAAACAACAGTACAAAGCATTGCTCCAGAAATGCACCACTGACCTTTTAAACAAAGCTACAGCACCAAGAATAAGGCGTCCAACAGCACAGGTATATATTAAAAGGGGGAAAAAAAAGTAACAAACAAACAAAAAAGGCTTTAAGAAAATTCTAGGAGGGAGGAAGAGGAGCAGTACAACATCTTTGTTTTAGAAGAGACCACACGTTCTATTTGTCTCTTTCTCTCTCCTGCACATGTCAACAGCAAGAGCCAAGAGACAGGTAGAAAGGATGAATTATCCCCATCCTGGGACAGATTAGACCAAAGAGACAAAAAAGACAAGGTGACACTTGCATTGTTCAGCCTCAGACAGAGGCCATTTGCACTCTGTACTGCAGAGAGCATGGACAGTAAATATTGAAGTATTTCACTAGTAATGAAAAAGCACTGCGGTCACTTCCCTTTTTGGCCACCACGAATACTGAGCATTGTTCTGTGCAACACTGCTACACATCATACATCTAGCAATAGATCTTCAGCAAAGATACTTCAATATAAAATGTACCTATGTAACTTAGCTTTAGTACCATCTGCTTTTCCTATTACTTTTGTGGAATGCTAAGTTTCAATTAATTAAGACAAGAATGTCTGCAAACACTGGAGGCCTAAATTTCTGAATACCACAGAGCCCTTTCTTTGAATGTGACATGTTCCTCCTGCTTTTTAGTTTAAAATTATGCATATGAAATCAGAATATGAAAATCCCTAATTCACTGGTTGACTAAGTTCTGCTAAAAGAGAGTTCAGTGAAGGAAACAGGTTACAATTACCTTTCATATGTTAACAAAAGAAACAACTACAAAATTGTTTCAGTACCTGCAGACTTTGGATCTTCCATTCTTTGCCTGATCTGAGAAGTCAAGCTCTGGATCAAGTAATAGACCTTGTCACATGTCTTTACAGGATTTTTAATAACCTGCATTGATTTTATCAATGAGATGCTTCCAGATGGAGTAAGCTGCAATTTGAGATAAACGCAAAATTACCTAAACAGAATAGATTTTTAAAGACCTGAGATAAGACGAAATGTGTGAAAGATTCCAAGTCCCAGAGAAAAAGCATTCAACAGGTTGCTATTTATTTTTTTGATCATTTCTCAATTACCTACTCCCTTTGAGGCACTACAAAAAGAAAATAGATCAAAAGGTAGTAAGATTTACTAGAGATTCAAAGGTGACAAGAAGGTGACATAGGCTAACTAATTCTATACAGTAAATGTGAGCAACTACATAAATGCGTAAAACTCTTTTTCTGTTCCAAGGGAGGAAAATTGCATAACGTTTAAAACTTTGTATATACTTAGCAAGCTTCCACAACTGCCTTTCAAGTAACTTCTGTATCCAAAAGCTTGCAAAAAAATTCTGTTAGAAATGTTGTCATTAGGCTGCATGCCTCACTAAATACTTTTTGTTCTATAAAGTACCCTCCTTAACATAGCTGGAAGAACCAGATTTGCAATAGTAACTGCTACCTTAAAAAAAAGTTTGTACCTGTTTTAGGTTTCTGTTTCTATAGGACGGCAGGACAAAAAGGACAAACACAAAAAGAAACCCTTTAAATGCACATATATCAAGAACATAAAACGTGCTTCGGGACTGAGTTAATTACAAAAATTGTAGAAGCTACTAATTATACCATCAAGTGTCACTAAAATAATAGTCAATACCTGTTTAAGTGAGGCTTAGCCTCATTTTTGTCAGAAAAATCTGCAGAATCCAAAGTAAGCAGTGATATTAAACTGTAATTTATATACATGACACATACATATTTGCACTTTCCTTGGTTTCCTAAAAAGCATAGAATAATTTAGACATGGAAAACATCTGCTCTCTACCTAATAATAAGCAATTCCTACCTCTGTGTCATGACCAAGTAAATCAAGGAATGGATTTACTTAGAGGTATTGAGGAGGGAGGCACAGAAATAAACCCCATGTGGTTTTCTCAAATCACAAGTAAATTGAAAAAAACCCCAGAAGTTGTAATTGCTTTATAATCCCAAAGGTTAGTTCCTTTCAGTGACTGAAGAATGCTCTGATAGTTTCAGCCACATTTCAAATCCCATGACATCTATATAGCAAACATCAGTATATCCTTGAGGTCTTCTGACCTCATCCTTTTTCTGAGTACTGCTGAATCCAATGGTGGCAGTGGTGTGAATGGTACTTTATAGGCTTAAATGAATCCATACAGAGTATGCATGCAGTTTAGTAAAATTATTCTTAATTAATTTGCTCTCTACACCTTTTCAAAAATAGCAGTTTAAGATTAAACCTCATTTGGGTATTTGTAATTTAGCTGTTACACAAAACAGAGTGAGCGCAATTGAAAGACAAAGAAGTTTCTTCACAATAACAAACATCACTTACATTTCAAACCAGGAACAATCACATGTGTTCTATACTAAGTCTACATAAACTGTATTACTATGCACTAATGTAGCATGTTAATGACGTATATCCTTTCACTGATTGGAAAGTATTCTACTGGTTTTCAGCATCTTAGTATTCTTAGTTTTAAAAGAAAAAAGAAAAGACCTTATGGCAGATTAAATATTGAAATAACTGCAGTAGGTAGAAAAACATTTTGCAATACCACACACTGTCAAAGTAAAGATTACAAAAAATGTGAACAACATAGCTTCATTTCTTGAATAATTGAAGTATTTTTAATAGTAAAGTGAAAAATACTTATGAATGAGGTCCCTATCTATGCTTATTTCAAAGTTTATGGCTATTCTATTGTTCAAATTGCAAGATAAAATACTCAGCACAGTTGGTACAGCTTTCTTTGCAGTTACTATTTGCAACCACAAAAATAATTTTTCAATATTAAGATACATAAAATCACCACTTATTACTTTTACACAGGAATTTTCGTGGCTATTTACTTTACCTCACAGGAAACTAATCATATGCTAACCTTATCATAGTCATCAGCAGTAAATTCTCTGTCTCTCTGGAGAATTTCATGGAGTCTTGCTTTAACACGATGCTGACAGCTGCTTAAAGAATCACTGTCACTGTCCAACAGACCATTCATATTAGCACTTTTTACCATCTGGACAAGAATAGGAGTCAGCTCTCCTTCTAAGGCCAGTAGTCCCTGAAGCAAATAACACAATTATTCAGGCAAACACATAAAGATGAGAATATGAATATCTCAAAATACCCTCCCAAAACACTAATTTTAAATTCAAGATGTATCACTTGGGTATGAGTTGGATAAACAGGGACACAATGCAGGTATTTGCATAGAAATGTCCCCCAAAACACTGCCTTAGTGTGCAGGATTGGTACAGGTGGTGAAACAGTGATTGGTGACATGTCATAGAGCATGCACCCCAGCACCTGCTGAAGCATCCCAGTGGTGCCAACACTGCTCTTGGGAGGCAACAGCTGTTCAGGTCTTTGTAGAGACTCTGCAGAGGCAAAACCCCTGTGAGTCATAAGAAAATCAGAGGCCTTAAACAAGAGATGAATGGAGAATTCCAAAATGAAGAAGGCTGGAAACTTTTGTGAATTTTCTGGCAACAGAAGGGCTCTGGAATAAGGAAGGAAATGGGGTGGTGTCTCTTCAAGCCTGCTGATCAAAGAAATAGCAGGTCAGATGGCTGAAATACTTCTGTACGAACACGTGCAGTGTGGAATCAAACAGGACAAAGAGGGAAGTCTGAAGACTTGTAGAGCTTAACTTAACTCAGATTAAAGAGATGTGGTAGAATAGTTCATGTGAACTAAGTTTGCTGTAACTAGGTACAGGACCTTCTGGAAGTTAGGTAGGCAGAGCCGGGCTTTCTATAAAGGAGTAGCTTGAACACCAGGTCTTTTGCTTTCAAACTAGTGATAAGTTGAGACCTTATCTTTAAGGCTCAGAGGACAAATAAGCACAGGGGAACATCATGGTGGGTCTTTGCTACAGACCACCTGAATTAAAATGGGAAATGGATGGAGACACTTTAACACAACTGCAGAAAGCCTCCTGACTGCAGGCCTTGTTTTCTATGGGTGCCCTTGGCCCTGGATACCTCATGCATGGGTAATATTGCAGGAGACAAACAATCCAAATTTCCGGAGAACACCCTGAACAATTCTTTGACAGAGGTTACTGATGAACTACTGAGCAGAGGCATTGTTCTGGACCTGTTACTCAGAAGTGTCAGGAATGTGAAGGTCAATAGCACCCCTGGTAACTGAAATCTCATGTTGGATCCTTGGAGAAGTGAACAAAACAAATACTTGCATTAGAGCCCTGGACTTCAAATGAGCAGACTTGCTCATGGAATCCTATGGAGGAGAGCCCTGAGGAACAAAGATGCCTAGGACAGTGCTGTTTAATTAAAACCTGTCTTCATCCGCTCAAAGAACTTCAAATGCTCAACTCATTAACTGGATACTTTTTCACACTGAATTACTCTTTGAAAATACATTTTTCTAATAAACCACAAATCTCTCCCAGTCTTCAAAAGAAAAAACAAACTTGAGAACATCAGAGTTTTAAAACTGAAAATGCCATTCCCCCTGTACCTTTGCAAAAGCTGCTGCAGTCATCTGAACTCGCCCCTCATCAGAAGCGTAGATTTTGAGATCATGTCGGTAAGTGCTGTGTAATCTAAGTAAACCACATCCAGGAAATCCAGCATAATCTCCTACCGAACAGACGTTTGGTTCAAACTCTCATTTTGCACTTGGTTATCTTCAAAAGTGGTTTAAGACATTTTTAAAAAATTTATTATTGTCATGTTTTTACCTTGTCCACCTGGATACATACACCTGAAAGCTCTTCCAAGCTCCTCTGCTTGAACCCTGCCTGCAGGGGTCAATTCTCCTCCCCATTTTAGAACCAGAAGAAGGGATGGCTCATTTCTTCTATTGTCTAATTGTACACAGAGAGGGGACTTTAGTAGTGAAGTATATAGTACATTTTTTATCCAACTGAACAAAAAATATGTGGTCTCTGCAGAGTTTCAGTAAAGGATCTCTTCAAAATTATGAATCTTTAATAGATTCTAACATTAAGAAAATATTGACCTGGTGAATTAAAATGGGCACTTTAAACAGTAAAAACTGAAGTAGTTAAACTATGAAAAAATAAAAGTGAAAAATATTTATTTCAGATATTAGCAAAAAGTAAATCAAGACAGAAAAATTAAAACACATTAGATGGCAAACATCCTACAGCTTACAAAAGTTTTAAATACAGTAGTAATTATTGAGGGAGATTTCCTTATCCTGGTTCAAAACACCATTTTGGTGAATCACTGAAGTTTCTTTTCATGCTATTTTTCTGTTACAAAAGAGCAATGTTAAGACACAAATTTACTGCCTAGTTTTAGGTGTAGAGGTCAGCATATTAAGAGACTGTGAATATCTGCCAACAATACAAACATTAATTCAAAACAAAATATTCCTTCTTAACATCAAGACATTATACCACTAGACCATGACTATTTAAATGCCTATGGTATTAAGTGAGTAGGTGCAAAAGTAATACAGTACCTTCCTCTTCACTGGAAGTCTTAGGGCAGCCATGAGGAAGATATGTCAACTGAACTTTGCGATTGATGCCTGAAAAATGCCCATACCTGAAATGGAAACAGGGAAAAGTGAGAGGGGAAGAGGGAGAGAAACATTTTAAATATTTTCTTCCAAAACTACTAAGATACTGTAACAAGATATAATAAATCTATGCTAGTCACTGGTTTATGCATTTGACCACCACTTACTGAAGGAGCACTTAGAACAAACATGAACTCTTACAAGAACAGAATTAACATAAGTAACAACCATGATGTAATGAAACATCTTAAAATACTATCTACTACTATTTTTTGTAACACTGAGCATAGAACTGGAAAAAAATGCCCAAACAACAAGCAGCATTTGAGATTGCAGAAATAATTTATCTATTGAGATCCAAAACTAGAGTGGCTAGCAGTATCCAGAATCTGGCCTGACGGTGTACATGGCTACTACTTTTTTAGCCCAATAAGTTCTCAAGCAGAGCTCAGTATTTCAAACAAATCATCATAAATTTCAATAATTACTATCTGTGCCTTGATATTTTGTTAACCTAAAATTATCTACCATCACTTAACATTCTAAGAGCCCAGATCATTAACAAATCTTGAAGCCTTATTTTTTTGTTCTTGTTTTCTGCTTGTTTGGTCGGGGGTTTTATACTTTTTTAAATTACTTAATATTTCAGGCTTAATATACAACAACTTATTTATTTGCAATCCTCCAATTTTGCAGTAAGTAGACATGGTGAAAGTTCTTACTGGCTCTATTAGACTTCATTATGTCACACTGCAAGAAGCAGATCCTGCATGAAAATACTTTCCTTTTAAAAACACGCAAGAAAACAAAATTTGATATCAAAGTGAGCAACTTTCGCATGTTAAAAGTATACTGAGACACTTGATACAGCAATAAATTCGATTCAAAAGACAAGGAGAAAAAAAAAATAGAGTGATAGCCCAGTTCAACCAGAGCACCCTTTCCCTTCATAACCTTTGTGCTTAAATTATTATATCATTACATACTTGATAAAATTGCAATCCAAGCAGTAGCTGATGAAACAGGTCAAAACAGCAGATAGAATTTTGTTGAGGTCAAAACAGCAGCTAGAACTTTGTTGCTATGAAATCTAAAAATTATACACTTACATTTCTAATACAGTCTTGAGCTGTTCAAGTTTTGCTTTACTTTCTTCAATTTCAGAGTCATTGTTTTGCCCAAGTTCTACAAGGAGCTGCCTTGCTATATCAAGCACTTCCTGAAGAAAGGAAATATAGGATTTATTTACATGAATTTCTACTTACAAAATACTACATTAAGAAAATAAGATAGACTTGCCTGTAACTGTTTTGGTTTTTTCAGTTTTAGTTTTCCGGATTTATATCCATCACATTTTTCAAAGAGATCAAAAAATCTTTAAGAGAAAGAAAATCGATTAAAAAAATCAGTTAATAAATTAAAATAGTACTTGAACAAGTACCTCGTACAATAGTCAAAAATTAGCACCTTTACACTATTTGAAAATCACATTAAAACCTGCACTACAGCAGTCAAACCAAACTTTATTCAAATACCATTTCCTCAGAAAATCTTCAATGCATTAGAGAAATAAGGGCACTAAAAATTTTCTCTTGCTAACTTGTTAAGTATTAAGAAACAAAGAGGATATTCTATATATTTGAATATGCATCTATGTCAATTCTTAGCCTTCAAGAATGATCCTGAACAGAAGTAGGAACCAGAAATACCAAAGGAGCAGTCCCTACACTTCTTCAGCATGTTCTGAATGCAAGAAGCTAGTAACAAAATAATTCCTTTTTACTGAAATGGCAACTAATTCCAGGTCAATTACATAAGTAATTTTTGAATGCTAACATAAAGATGGTACCCTACCAGAAATTCAGAGCCATCTCTTTGATGACTTTGACAAAAATAAGGAACAAAAAGGTGTTCCAGTAAGATGACACCTCACATAATAGTTATGATAAAAAGCAAAACACAGAAGTCACAGTCTAATGGAGAACCAGAAATATTCTTTGCTGCATTATTTTGAATAAAGACATCTACAGACACAAGTGCCTTTTCCTTAAGATCAAACAGGACTGTTAACAGGGGATAGCATATGTGGAAGGAAATCTGCACAAGTAATTTGACAGTGCTGTTAGAAAGAGAGGTGGTTGCTTGTTAATTAACTCCAGTATCCATAAGATTTAAAAGAAAACGGAACAAAACCCAGTTTTCAATTATGCAATTCCTGCTCAATTCACTTGCACAGCCTCAAGAACCCTCTGCTGTAAAACATGGGAATTAATTTTAACCAAGATTCTACTCACCTCTGATGTTTTACTTCCATTTTCATTTTTTGCTTTGGTGTCCGGTCCCCATGGCGTATTACAGCTATAACACATCTAAGCTCCATCCTGAAATTCCAAGAGAGTCATATTTCACAATTCCACATCATTTATTTAATATGAAACCAACCACAATCAAGACAATTGACAAAGTTGTAGTCATCTGACATAACTACAGAAGTGATGGAAGGATATGTAAGAATATAAGGTTAACTGAAAATGATGTAAGGTATAAAATATAAATACTGATTTTAAGACTTAGATAACTACAGAATATCTATTTTAAGTAGTTTTTAAAACGACAATTTTGAGGATCATTAAATGAGAGAGGATGTTTATTAGAAGCGCATATTAAGTTGGTGCTGGAACAATGATTAGCAGTGGAAGCTATGCATAAAAGACGCTACACTTGAAAATCTGCTGTTCTATACTCAGCTTGACTAAGGGTGAGAAACTCTGACTGCTGGCATAGCAATTGTGATTCCTTCCTTGTTTTCAGCACACAAAACAAGCATTCATAGGCCAAAGTGGGCACACCTTTTAAAGAGAAAAAAAAATTCACACAAAAGTTACATTGGGAGTTGGCACAATCCAGGTGTAGCTACTATTTTCTTACATTGTTCCAGAGGTGGTTGGCACAATAGGGATGTCTTCAGCTTCTAAAGGAATTGACCATGGTATCTGAAACTGGGGAGCAAGTTCTCTCATTATGATATTTCTAAAAAAAGGGGTTAAAAAGAAAAAAAATCAAGTAAGTTTAAAGAACAGCTTATATAACACACACAAACTCCAAACAGGTTATAAATAAATAAATAAAGAAAGAAGCATTTTTATTAATGTAGTCTCGACCCACATTCTTCTTTTCATGGTATAATAAATACCTACTTAAACAACCATTTAAAGCTACTACAGCTGCTACACAGATGTTAAGACTGTTGGCCCTGTTTTTAATAAACTTCAGCTTTTCAGCTCCAGTTCCTAAAGGAGTTGCTTGGATATGAATTAGGCTTTTCTCTTAAATATGCAGACAATTGACTTCATTCCCTAAATAAAAGTCCCTGATAATCACCAAGCTATTCTCATGGATAATTAAGTGGTACTTTTTACCAGTAATTTCTCAAAAGTTTCTGTGATAAAACTGGAAATATAGATACTGTCTCTGGTCATAACAGCAAAATTATAAAACAGTCTCCACCTCAAGAAGGTTGGTACATCTTGCTAGTGTTCTGTTTCACAAGTATTTCATCAAAAGACACTGAACTTCAGATTAATATCTACATAAGAAGCAGTAACATGGAAGAAAACAACTGTGCATCTTAAAGTAGAATAAGCCAGAATTTAATTAGTAAAAAGTGTGAAAAAAACCTGCTATGACTAAATACTGTAGTGTATTACCGTCAAGACTAAACCATGAGGAAAAAATTATGAGGTAACTTTTTTCAGAGAATTCAGCAGCTAGAACAATTTAAATAGAGAAATCAAAATCTGTCTGAGAATTTTAATTCAAAAAGTGACCTAAAGCAACAGGTCTACAGTTGTTATCTAGGATTTCAGTTTAGCTCTTCCTTGACTTAATAAGACTTCAGACCATTAGATGATGCAGAAAGTCACGCAGTATCTCCTCAGTGTAATCCTACTTTAAAGCCAGTTTAACTGGCCAAAATGGGATTAGCCTGCTTTGAGGACAACACTTGCTTGGCAGGGAATGCTATACCAAATTCTGTATGATCCCTTGTTATACTTTTTTTCTGCTTTCAGTGGCAGAGAGAAGATGGTATGATAAAAGACAACTTGATACTACATTGGTCTGGATTTACCAGTATGAAATCCATAAATATATGAATATACATCAGCTTCAGATCTAGGAGAAGGCAGAGTAATTTGGACACTTATTAAACAGCAACAATCATGACCATCCAGTGGTGCTTCACTACCAGAAAAAACCTCACTACCTTTAGGAAATCTATTTGTTCTCCAAAATATTTATTCAGGAAGCTTTAAGTGTCCTCAAAACACTCAGACATTTTGGATGATTTTGGGAATAAAGAATTTATTCAGTATTTATTTATTAAGACTCTCTTTAATAATTTATTGTGTTCTTGTTTAATTTAATTACTTATTTTATGTGATACTTAATTTTAAATAATTTATTTAGGAATAAGAAATCCGTAGTACATAAACTATAGTGACATACAAGAGAGTGAATAAGCAACTTTCCTGAAATAAATCAGTAAACTCTTACCCCAGTATCTTAGCACAATCATCATAGTATTTCATGGAGTTTTTCACAAAACTGAAGCCATTCACATCACAGACATAGGACTGTCCATTAGCACGCAGCAAATCAAAGCCACAAACTGTTTGCTGTTTTTAAGAACAAAAGTTCAAGTAATTCATCACCTTCCTTACGATTGCTTATTCTAAACAAACTTTATATTTGTTTTTATCTGAAAACATGACAGAAATATGCCACATTTTATACTTAGTACCTTTTTTCAGTTCCATGTTAGGTTTGCTCACGTCATGCAAACACCTTCCTATTTTTAACTTTCTATCCCCAAATTGATTTTACCCTTCCTGCATATCCCTAGCGGTATCAGTATTGAATGTCAAGTTCACATGTGAACAAACTTAACCTTCAAGATTTACAAGCAATGATGGGTCTACAAATTCCCCTTTCTGGCCAAGGTTTCCTCCTACACATAGTTTTTAAGGGTGGGAGGCAAGAAATCACAAAAACCTTAAAAAAACCCACTTCTACTGAAATTTGACAGGATAGTTTTGACACTCACAGACTATTGACATCATTAATACTGGATACTAGAACCTATTTTAACAGATCACTTCTTAAGACATCAAAGTTCACTTTGCTGATAAAGATTCAAATCCTACAGGCTCCAGGTTGCCATCACAGTTACACACAGGAAAGAAGACAGACTGAAAGCCTTTTAATAGACCATGTGAAAGGAGCATAAAAACCCCTAAGTTTTCAACAAAGGAAACTTAAAACTACATAAAAATGGAAACCATTAAACACTTCAAGTAAGGACCTAGTCATATCAATTCCAAATTAACATTTAGTTTGTACCCACTGTAAATACTAGGTAAAAAAAGCTACAAAAACTTCACTGAAACTGTGTTTTGCTAACTTAGAAACCATTACCAAAAGGTGTGAAAATATTATGTCCAGAATAGATACACTCTGGTTTAGCAAAGCAAAGAGCAACATGTGAATTCAGGAAAATAATGCAACATAAGCAACTCATCCAGAACATTAACATTAAAGGAAGAACTCTTCTAGATGAAAAAGAGCAGTGGAAATTTAACTTTTCACCTTCTTAGGAGCTCTGCTGCAATTACCACTGCTGGCTCTGTGCTCCGAAACCATACGGAAGTTTCATGTAACGAACGATTAATTAACACTAAATGTTTGATCAGATAGGAAACTAATCAGCTTACCTTAAAGGCAAGGCATACTTTCCAGGCAATTAACTTCTCTCTTGCATTCAGGATGACTGGATACCTCACTTCTTTTCCTTCACTATCTCGTTCTACCTTGCCATCCAGAGCTGGAGACTTCCGAGCCTCAGCATGAGCATAGTCTGGACCTACTGTGTACACCTGAATTGAAACACAGGAGCTCTTGATTCCGTGTCATTAAATTATGCTACACCTATGAATACATTTTGCTAAATTTATCTCAAATGTGAGCATGACATCAAACGATACTAGCTGCTTTCATCATTGAAAAGGTCACACTAAAGTATCCTCCTCAATGGCATTCTGCCTTCAGAGAACGCCCATCATTTACTGACAGCTTAGGATAACACAAGAAAAATAGTAATTATAAAAATCAATGAATAAAAATTAAATATCTCAATTATGGTGGAATAGAGGTAAAGAATAATGTCTTCCTTTTCAAAACATCTGCAGAACTTGGAGAACAGGTTAAGATGAGAATTATTTCAGTTTACTTATGGAAATCCGGCTGCAAGACTGATTCTCCTCAGTAAAAAAGTATTTTTACATTTTAGAGAGGACTAAACAAAGAAAAGATCTGCCCAGTTTCAGTATGACAAGGCAGGAGCTTGAAAGAACTGTGTTATGTCCCCACTGCAATTTTGATGCTCACTGAAGGGACTGGGGCATACACTAGAAGAGACTTGCCAGCAGCCCTCAAAAATGGTCTACTTCAATTAAAAACAAAACTCCAAGCATGGATAAAAAGTATGCAACTAAACAAGATGATTGGAAATAATGCCAATTTCATGAACTCTGGAAAGAGGGTGAGTTAAGTTGTCTTTGTCTAATATAAACCTGATAGTCTTGTTAAGAGAATCCATTACTTTTATGGGGTGTTAGAAGCCCACAGCTGCTGCTTGATGACCAGACTACTACTAGTCAAAATAGTCCCCACCTCTCAAGTCATTTTCATCTTTTCATGTTGCAAGAAAATGTTTGGAAAGTTTGTAAAGCTCTTACACAAATATCTGAAACTCAATATTCTCAATTAGGTAAATTCTCAATAAACTCAAATTTACCTATTGCAAAGTGTTGCATAAAATAAGAAGAATATATGTCATTAACACACAGCAACTTAAAGATCAGGATTTTTCTGAGAAGAGGGAAAGAGCATTCTCCTCATGTACCACCCAGTGATACCAAGAAGATGACTGCAACTGGTAAAAGGGCTCTTTGGCCTAAGATTAGATTAGGCTCACACTCCCTACACCTGCACTTTTTTGTCTAAGTACAGTGATCTCCTATGCATATTGTAAAACATTTGTTTCACATGTTTTGAGATAGGTTTAAAATAGCCAGAATGAACACAAAGGGAAAGAAACCAATCTTCATACACGGCTGCCTTAACACCTAGTTTGTTATTGTTCTGTTTTAGCATTCTTTTATGATACCTGATCCTTACATCTGTTAAGAAAAAATGAACAAAAGAGTGAAAATTATTACAAATTAGGTTAATTAAGATTATTTTCTTCAAATAATAAAATTTTAGCAAGTAACCTGTTTATTAATTAGCATACTAAGATAGTTGGTAAAATCTATTTCAATAGCAGACTTCTTTGTAAGCATTAACCTTCAGACAAAATATCTAGGGAGCATCTGTTAGCACGGGAAAGTAGATACTGCTCTGGCACTAATACAATACAAAAAAAGAAAGACAATATGCTGGGTAACAAGCCTCCAGCACTTGATTCTAACAATGCAAGCATAGCTGCTCTACATTACAAGTACTACGTTTAGCTAGAACATAGCTCTATGTTTAGCTAGAATGAGAACTACATTCTTTACTAATGGACTGTATCAAAACTTACTTAAAATTAATCCTTGACACAAAAATATACTATCATCTTTAAAACTGACAAGCTCTTTGATCACTTGATTGTTCTAAATATAAATAAGAGTGAGCAGTTGTCATACCTTCACGTCAGTACCATCTGTAGGCATGAATTCCTCATAAATATAGGAGCCTGTTTTTCTCACACTGCTTTCAGGAGAATAAACACTGCTTCTGCTGCCAATCTGAAAGACATATTTTTCCATTAAAAAACTCATAGGCTACTGCTTGAGAAACTGCACAACTCCTTAAAATAACCCACTTGTCCTGAGAAAACAGTTTCTGTACCCAGCAAAGCAAGATCTTCATTGTTCCCAAACTATTTTTTTTTTACGTTCTAAAAGTGCATTGACAGTGTATGCATCTTTTACCTCTAAGAACCTGCAGTGGCAGACAATCTACTGCAAGAAACAAGGGTCTTCATTGAATCTACATGTTCTCCTGAAAATAATTTCTCTGATCTGCCGTTATTGCTATGCAAGCAGGACGTGACAGAATCACTCTGCAATCCTGTTAGACATCTCCAGCTTTTCAATAGCTTTAGCACCATACCCTCACCTTTCGAAACAGCCTCTGGCTTCCACCCCCAGCAGATGTTGGATAATAAATGTAAACATTGTGGTCCTCAGCACTAACTGGCTTTTCTACAAAGGGCTTCTGGAAAATTTCTCCATTCACTTCCACATGATCTTCTCCTTCAATCAAGTTGCATTCTGAAGAAACAGTGCAAAGAACAGAGATGTAATAGTAAACTAACAGAATGAAACTTCTAAGAGCTCTGCATTGATTTTGGAGGTTGAAATAAAAACATCGTATTACGTTTTTGTGTCTCTTATTTGTTGCTGACTACACAAAGACCATGTTTGCTGTACCAGGTCTATACTATGTCAGTTTAATACTATGTTCCAAAATCTCTGTTGATTCCCTCAGTGTCAGAAAGGAAATAGTCTCCTGCAGGTGCATAGGCTGCATAAGGTGGTATATTTTGGAAATGTTTTGAAGATGGAGGGAAACATTGTCTTTTTCTTCAGTGCCTTTGTCTGAAATATCAGGGAGCTGGCAGGTGGACAGCACACATGGGGTGTGGTGCCAGATGCCACAGTACCTTCCACAGGCTGAGAACTGTCTAATACTGTGTGATTCATGCACCCTGCACAGAAGATTAGGTCCTCTGGTATCAGGGATCAGCAATCTCTTCAATACTGGTTAACTGCATGCAGCAGCTTTTATTTTACTCTTGTAGCATAAATGTGTTCTTTTCTCCAATTACACAGACATTTTAGTGCAAAATTCCCTTGTCTTGACCTGTCATTGCAACCCTTTACTGTTGATGTAAGTTTTCACTTTGGTAGAAAAAATTGCTTGTTTTCACGTACATAAAACAATAACTTCAATTTATATTCAAAGTATGTCATTTGCAGATGTGTCTGGACTAGACTTCCTTTACATGGCTGCTGATACTTAAAAGTGAAAGCATTCAATGGCCTGATTTGTTTCTGTCTCCTAAGTAAAAATACTAATTATTGTAGTAAATACAACATCATGAATGCTGCTCTCTTTGGTGATGTTAGAATCTCAGTTTGAGTAAGGAGGCTCCTATATTCTAGTTGTCCTATGATGCCTGTAAGATGTAGGATGTCAGAATCATACTTTTCAGATGCATACTTGGACTGCCTTTGGGTAGGATGGAGTTAACTTTCTTCACAGAAGCTGGTATCGTGCTACGTTTTGAACTTGTGGCCAAAATACAAGTCTTTGATGTTTTCGTTAGTGCTGAACATTGCTTACACAGCCTCAAACTTTCCTTTTTCATACTGCACCCCACTACAGTACTTGTGCTGAAGGAGAAATTAAAGTCTGCATAAATTAATTGTCTAGCCAGTGAAATTTAGCTGTCCACTATGTATGTACTGTTCTCCAGTGGAAACAAAGAGGTTCTAATAGTTGATAGTTTAGCCACTGGTTTTTTTTACCTTGGGGATTGTTTGGATCACGGTTCAGAACTGCATAGCGAGGAAGTAAAATGCCTTCAGCTTTAAGAATACCATAGACTTCTCTCCTAGAAGAAAAGAACAAATGTCATACAGTGAGACAGCAAACTCTGCTAATATTTGCATTTTATAGTCCACAAGTAAAGGAGGAGAAAAAGAAACACAAATTTTTTCTAAATCACACGGGGTAAGATTGCACATGCTTCAAAGGTCACTGACACAGCTGTACCTTTGCAGTGATCTCTTCAACATCAATAAAAATGCAATTTGCAATGCCAGTCCCTCTCCTCTCCTCTCTGGCAGTGCAGCAACAATTTGCATAGAACAGTCCTCTTGTTAAAGGGGATTGTTAACATGAATGGTTGGAAAAGTTTATACAGGAGAGCAACTGAAGGCATCCAAAATAGCAAGTCTGCTCACTGTTCAGAAGACTCCAATGCTTATGTATTCAGCTCACTACTGTTTTATTAATATTTGCCATGCATGACTGCAGCTCCAAAAGAAAATTCACTTTCAATAACCATAGGATCTTTGAGTACCTACAACTTCTGTCAGGTACTCTCTTTATAGAAAAAACCCCACTCCTAGTAAGTCACATGAATTCTACAATTATAGAAGCCTGTACAGTTATGTACATACATACCTGTGATATACGTATTTTCAGAGTTCAAACTTTTTTGTTTGCTAAGCTTTAGAAAAATGTATCACCAAATTTCTGACTTGGTAAAACATCAGACATATCAATATATGAGCAGCAAAAGTAAAAAAACCACACCTAAAGACACTGCCCAGAAGACTATGCCTACATTATTAAAGCATAACATTCACTGTAATTTTATTTATACTACTGTACAATCATGGAATCACAGGATGGTTTGAATTGGAAACAATGTTAAAAATCATGTAGTTCCAACCCCTTCATCATGGGCAGGGACAATACACTGGAACTGCTGCCATGTGGTAACAAAAAATTATTCCAGTCTCTGACAAAAATAGCTTGCTTTTATAGGTAATTAGTTTTACTTACCTGTCTTGTATGTGGTACTGCATATTCAAGTCATTGATTATGAATGGATTCCTGAGTTTTGCATAGGCAACTGCTTTGTCCAGTGGAAATCCTGAAATGTTTAATAAGGCAAATAAATTAAAATTACAGGACAATACCAGTAAATAGTTTGAAATTTTCGTATTCAAGCTTTAATACAACTGGAGACTTAACTGTGAGGATGCTCCCTCAAGTAGAGACACACATAATACAAGTTTAAGACTATCATGAAACTACAGCCTAATTTCAGTACAGTCTGCCAAAAGGAGTGGTCCTGTCTTCAATTCCCTCCTCCTCACTCTACATGCCCTCCACTTCCACAAGGCCAGAACTAAGGCTTTTATTGCCTCTGCTGGAAAATACAAATTTTAACTTCAGGCTACTCATCTTTGGCTCACTGCCCAGCCCCACAAAAAACCCGAGGTACTAGCAGAGATACATGAACCCAGAGACCCAACACTCCCAGTGAGAAAGCAGAATGCCTTCGCAATTATTGGACCAAGTGTTAGGTCACCATTTCCACTTGCCAATGGAACAGCTATCTTAATACCATGCAAGACAGGACTTTCTCAAGCAATGAAAACAGTATTTTTCAAAAGCCTGTATTTTAAAAGTCAGTTGTAGAATATTAAACAAGATGAATGAATCACTTGCTAAGAAAGTCCAATAAAACTACAAGACAATAAACCTAAAAGGACCCCCAAATAGCTTAAATAATTTAGATGTCAGAAGTATTTATGGTATTATCAGAAGATTTACCTTTAGAGTGAAAAGAAATAAGACAGTCACACAAAGGCCAGTTTTCTACGGGCTCGTTCAAGATAACATCCTCTTCAAATATTACCACAGTTATATACTTAAACATGGAGAGGCGTTCAAGAATTTCTTTCATTGGTTTGGACTTTGATTTCTTAGCCATTGAACAAATCCCAACTGCAATTTGTCTTTCCGGTGGCTGAAAAGTAGGCGGTGAGGAGGGGAAGGCAAAGTAATTATTATGTTTCCTCAGGACAAAACAGGGTTTTAGCAGCACAACACCACAGCAGATATTCCGCGTTAAAATTCATGTGCTACCTTTAATTCAGTATTTAGTCAGGCAAACTGCTAGCAGATAACAAAATGCAGCATGACAGTGTGTCACATTGCACCTTTAAGAAAAATTACTCAAAAATGAAACTGTTTAATAGCTCCACACTACTTTTTGTGAGTATTGTATCAAGGAAAAATAGACATGATCAAAATCTAAGTCACAAATGTCAAATCTGAACAAAATCATACTTATGGTTTACTCTAAAATTAACTAGCAATTAATTTTTTAACTACACAATTTTTCTGAATCTACATAATAGTCATGAGGCTTCTCATCACCTAATATTACAAGTGAATTATGAAAAGGAAAACTAGTAAAGCAGAAAATAACATTCTAGATTTCTGAACTATTTAGTGCATAGACAGTTTCACTTTTCTTTGGTATACTCTATATTTATCCTCATGTTAAACCTACAATAATTTCATTTCCCCACAGGTATTTCTAAAGGCAACAGTCAACCTACCTCTGTTTAAAGCAAGCAAACACAAAAACCACAGAACAATCCTTTAATTCAACTTACTGCTTTTTTAAAACACAGCCCATTACCTTCCCTTGCTAAAACAGGCTAACTGAATTGAGCTGTCTGAGTTCCTAATTCTCCAGTACTACTCTGCATTTCCAAGTTCCTTTTAACCATGGAAGTGGTTTAGCAATACTGTCTTGCATTTAAATTTTTCAGGCATGTTTGCAATCAGTGAAAATTTAATCTGACTGTTCCCTAAAGTGAAATGTTGCAGATTAAAAGAACAAGGAAAACACAGTGAAAAAAATTACATGATGACTCATGCATAATAAAATTAAGAGTTTGTCTTAAACTAAAATTGGTAAGCATAGTGCTAAAATCCAGTTGAGAACACTCTATGAGGAAAATAAACCAAGGTATAATTTAACTTAGCATGCACTTTCTATACACTAAAACAAGGAAGAACGAAATAAAACATCAAAAGTAATTGTGAAACAGTTGGTAACACACAAAAGAAAAATTCTCAATCGTTTTTGCTACCAACTATTCAAATAAATAAAATGAAGGGTTATGCCACCAAGTCCATACCCAGAATCCAAATCACGTCTGCAAAGCAGGCACATCAACCTCAGTTGACCTAAAACTCTGTATTAAAATTAAGCACATCTTGATTTTATATACAGTTCAAGGTATACTTAATTTTCAAGTGTGCTGTATTTCCAAACATCACTGCCAGGTCATTATCTGAATATGAACAATTTCTCAATTTACAACACCATTTCAATATTAAACTTCTGTGTGCTCATGCCATTTCAATGAAAAATAATGCTAGAGAACATACAGAGCAGTACACAGGTGTCCCTACAGTACATACAGAGTCATACTCTTCCTCTTCTTCTTCCCCATGGTCATAGAAGTGTTCATAATCTGTCGATCTGGCTGAATCCAACAATCCTTCTCCATCTTCCCCACCCACGAAGAACCTAGGAGGATCATTCGCTGTTGCATTAACAGACATGGTTGCAAGATCTATGGAGATCTACGTGGAAACTGCAGCCCCTCCAGCAGCTGAGACACCAGGCATGTTTCCCACTGACCCGGGAACACCAAAGTCTCTGCTCCTCAATGCTGCTTGTGCGTTGTTGCCACTGTGATCACGTTGTCTATGAGGCACTGTTTGACTTGTATCATCTGCTCATTACTGGTTGGAGTTGCTGCTTCAAGAAACACAGAATACTCTGCTACTTCCCTGAGAGGATAGAACCTTTTGACCTATAACAAGTACACAAACAAAAGGCACACTTGATAACGGGACACAAAACAAACCCTTCTAATTTAGAAAGTGTTTGGACATTTGCACACCTATGAGCAAAGCATCCAAAATAAAACCATGCACACTATACACTGTCTACAGTTTTACAGGTGTGTTTAGAGCAGGGGAATAATTTAAAAATCTTTATCAAGGTATTGATGCAGAAATTTTGAAAACAGACTATGTAACACACCAAAGTAAAAACAGACAAATGTATTTTTTTCCTAACTTAAGAAGGGTAAGGTGCAGAGTATATATTTTAGGTGAAAACTAACATTAAAAATTCTCCAATATTTGCAATATTTAACTCACTACCCCTGTCATCAGATGTTTCTCCACAGAAGTTTTCTGAACAAATGGCAAGGGCAAAAGTGCTAATGTAGACTATAAAGCCATGATTAGGACTATTCCTAAATAGAAATCTAGTCTTTCAAAGCCTGATTGAATTTCCTCTGTGACAGTAGAATGTATGTAACAGCTTGATGTTTGCTTATTTCCAACAAAGCATTGCCTTGTTTCCACACGGAAAAATTAATAATTACAGTGACATACACTCACACTTCCTTCTGCCAAAAGTACTTCTAACCACTAACGTATCAGTGAAGCAAACACATAAGACATTAACCTGTCATGTGAAAATAAAATATTGGCAAAATAACTTGTACACAGAAACAGAGACTCAGAGCTCAGGCACCCATTGTTTTAACTAGGTAACTATTTCTGTTAAGTTGTACACGGCTTTATAACATTAATTATAACGCATCACTACTGCTTAGAGAATTAACAAGCTGTGACTTGTTTAGACGCTCATCTGACTTGTTTAGACGCTCATCTGATCCAATGGGTTTAGGTTAAGTTTTTTATTAGTCAGATCATTACGCAAGTGCCATTCAAAAAGGATGCCGCAGCAGAACTGAATTTGTCTTTAAATATCGGTCAAAATGACTTTGGCTGTCCCATGAGTTAAGTGAAGCAATAGGAAATTCCCAATGATGATCAACCACTCAGCTTCCTGAGAAGCAGGATGGTAAACAAAGCAAAAGTTGCCCAGAAAGAACCTGTCCTAATTCAGAGGTTAAGTGTGGGTCAATAATATAGACATTTCAGATCCAGAACTTGAAAATGAGGTCTAAACACCAGGATCCTGGACTGATAACAGAGGATTAAAACGATTTATTTCCTAAACCTTTTTGCTGTTTATCTGCTCTGCTTCCACTCTGCTATAACCAAAAGTTACTTTCAGTTAGAATGCAAAACTGCAGCTGTTTGCCCTTCAGCAATAAGAACAAAATGAAATTTCAAACACCTAATTCATCTGGCTCCCATGAGAGTTAGGAATTGGGTGTTGAGGTAAATCAATTCTGTTTATGACAGGGTGAAGAAAGTGAGCTTTGCTTTTTCTAGCAAGCTTCAGAAAGGCAGGAGTTATTGCCAACATGTACTGGCAACCAGAGAATTTTGAAAGGGATTAAAACAAAAAAAGATCCCACCCACCAAAAACCCTGGTAAAGCTTGAAAATTGATTTTAACAGTTCCTCTTGTATCAGCTTCCCTCCCACTATCCAAATCCTGTACATTGGAAACAAGTTTCTTAATAACTTTTTAAAACTTAAAGTTTTGTCATAAAGTAGGAAGAACAACGACTTGAAGCAGATAAGCAGGAGGTCTTAAAAAGAGCTTTTTCATCTTTCCTTTCCCTACCTTTTCCTGTAGTACAGTTTGTGAGAGTAGCAGAAGTTTGTGTGCAATTAATAACTAGTTATTTCATGGGGATCTCTGGTCCTACTTGAGTCTCTCTAATCCAAAAGGATTACTTTTCAAAGCAAGCAGAAACCACACAAATAGATGGAAGGGAAAGCACAATGTATTTGTCTACAAAAGACACAGACATAACCTGACAAGCTTAATTCCCTAACAAACTCACCTAAGACTCAGCGTTCTGCTACCTTCCCCATTCAGCAATCTGGAGACTGTTTGTGTTATTGGTGGCAAGCACACTTGTGTCAAGAGGAGCTCCACTTGTGCAAAAGAGGCTTTGAACAGCCACATAATCTGTTCATTCCAAGTAAACTATTTTCTGCAAGATTAACATCGCTCACCCATCTGAAGGCACATAAGTGACTAGACTGCCACTCCATGCTGTCACAGGCCCCCGGGTATTCATAGTTTGTGAAAATAACACCAAAGACAAAGATAAAGAAAAGATACTGACAATTTTCAGGCTTGCAAGCTAGTGCATGAACTCACTGAGTGGCATACAAGCTGGCATTCTGACTGCTGATGGTTACTGGCTTATCTCCCCAACAGCAGATGCTGTCAGATACTGTCATTAGCATAAATTTGTGTCAGGACATATTTAATAAATTATTTTTTAGAATTAACGCTTTCAGAGATGGGAATTTAAATTCTTTACCTGCAAATGCGACAGCAAAAATTGAAATATCCCCTTCTTTCTTTTGGAG
>JAWWEU010000091.1:11531887-11548211 GCA_035583155.1 Acropternis orthonyx
AGCACATTCTTTATTTTTTAGCCTGAAATAAAAAGAAAACAATAAAAGAGGCATGTAAAGGTAAATACTAGATTAAGAAAGCGACTGCAACTACAACGAGCACTTTACACAAGCCTCCCCCAAAACCCACCTACAGTTATCTGACCTCTAAAACGCAGTAAGACTGCACTTGAATAAACACACGGGTCTCAAGTTGTACACCAAGAAGAAATAATAACTGGCAGAGCAAGAAGACGGAGCTGTCTTCCTGCTTCAGCATTACTGTCAGTGCTAATGGGGGAAGCTTCTAGTACACGGTACCCCACGCAGAATTCCATCTTGCTTCCCCTGGAGCAGGGAAGAGTGTTCCCAGCACCATTTTTCTTTATTAAGAAGTGAGCAGCAGCAGCAACACAAGGGCAGAGACACTTTACATCAGATCTTCTTGTACTTGGTGCAGTAGCACAAGCCTCATCAGACAGTGAAGGTCAAAAGATTATATGCTCAGCTCAACCATGAAAGACTGCAACGTAAGCAAGACAAAAACCAAAGGTTTGTGTTGGAATACACACTGACCCATTTCCAAAGAGATAGCATTAAGAACATCTAGGCAACAATTGCCTACAGTGCAATGACCTCTCCAGATAAAATTAACTAGACCATGTTCTCTTCAAACCTTGCACAAGGCTTCTGTTTTAGAGCTCACAGATTTAAAAATCTTCAAAAATTTTGAGAAATGCTGTGTTGTTCCTTAAAAAGATTTTCCATCACATGCATGGCCTGTTCACAACACAGTATGTCTTTTAAGCACACCAAGTTCAGTGTTCACTCCAGTGGTGCACTACAGACTTTTCTTCTAACAGAACATCCCTGCATATCCACAGTAATATTCTAAAGGAATTCCACAAGTATATTCTGAAAGAATAAGCCAAAACACAGTCCCTGCGAAGTGTTAACAGATTTGCCCACAGATTTTCTGTCCCAGCTGCACATGTTTCAGCAGCTCAGGAATCCAGCCCTGGTGTTTCCCATATTTACTTAGACCATAAAGATTAGCATTCCAGTAACTGTCAGCAACAAATCAGCTCAACACAGCAGCAGTGGTCTGGACAATCATGAAAAAGGGGCTTGAAGTTTTAACAGCCATGCTTTGAATACTAATAAGAATAAATACAACTCCTGTACAAGCAGAAGCATTTCACAAGGTTTTCTTCTGTGTCTCTACAGTTATCAGAAGAAAAAACGTACTCTGTCTCTACTGCACACTAATGGAAGCTAAGGGAACAAAACTAGAGTAAAAATGCTTCTCATCTGTTGTTTCAAGAAAAAAAACACACCAGGACATCGTACATTAAATAGCTATAAAACATTTCTAAATCACCAACCACTCAGGAAAACAACTTTTTGAAATGCTATTATATCATACGACCTACAAAACACTTACGCACATTTATTTACATTGTGGAATTTAACAAACAGGTAACAGTACAAGAATCATGAAGTGTTGCTCATCTGTTACACGATTCTGCACATATATGTAACAGTAAGAAAACAGACAACTTCCCTGCATCTTACACCTATATTGCTCCTTTTAAAGTTTCAGTTTTTATCTCTGTAGGCACATTCCAACTGCATCTCTTACCAGCTCCCTCCAATTTAAATCAAGTCATTAAAACCCAAATAATCTTAATAGCAGTTTTTCAGGTAGTCTCAAGTGAGTTGAAAAAAATCATTTCAACATCGTCATGCTAGAACCATTACAGCTAACATTTTCATTAATATATTTAACAGCAAGAAAGTTTGCCTCACTCCTGCTGAGGCATTTCACCCATTTTAAAATTTCAATTCTGCAGCACGATTTATGGTGTAACAAGCCACCAAAGTCAGCCAGTTTGCTGGGCTGCAGGTGAAGCAGAAAATACAGTGACAGGGCAAGGTGGGACCCCTCCAAGAGGGGACACAGGGAGAAGAAAAAACCAGTGGAGTCAGAGCTGACAGGACCAAGTACAATCCCAAGTGCTCTCTGTGGATGCGCAACATTTTTCTACAGATGATTCAAGGAAACTTGGTAATACTTCAAACTTAAATATGAGACTTTAGAACCACTAACAAGAGGGAATACAAGAATAGCATTTCTTTAGGTGTGAAAGATGACCAGGAAGAGAGAGGAGACAGGACAGCCAAAAGGCAGAAAAAGAGGGAAAGGATGCCAAGGCACAGATGCTTCTGAAGACAACACTGTGAGCAAACCGTACCTGACTTGTTTATTGCTGTACCTTACAAGGAAAAATATACATATTCTCTCCAATTTAACAGTGGAGAGAGTTTAAAATGTCTGCTGCATCACACAGTCAATAATAAAAAAATTAGCATTTATACACAGATGTTCCTTCTACTGCACATTCTGTGAGATGCTGAGTGACAGCTGTCAGCCCATTACTTAGACCAAACCTAAAAAAATATGTTGAGCAGTTCTATCCTAATATACTTCAACAACAAAGAATGTTGCAGTTAGAGGCTGGTAATACTTTTGCATCATAACAAAAAAATCCCCAAACAACCTAAGCCCCAACAACCCCCCTCCCCAAACAAACAAATTAGACAATAATCACAGAAAACACAAAGGGATATAAAAGTTTCCAATAATTACTGGAATTTGTAAGATCCACGTATACAACAGAAAACTGAGAAAATCCTTCGGCTCTCTTTATCAAATATGACCTTCAACAGCCTTAAGAAGTTTATCACCACCTTCTGTAACTCAGCACTGCTCAGAAACATCAAGCAAGAAACTGCACTGATATATAACAGAAGAGACAAGAAACAGGCTAAAAAGAGATAACAAAGGAAAAAATACATTATAAAGTCTACCTCAGACAGCATTACAATAACTAAGTCACCTGCTACGATCTTGCATCAAACAAATATCAAGCTCTCGATTTCACAATATGCTAATACCTTCCCTCATCATGAAGAATCTCCCAGAAGAGAAGACAAAAAGTAGCCTTTATTTGTTGCTTTTAGCCAGACACTCATTAAGCCGAGCACAGCTCAGACTGCCAGATTAAGAGCCATAATCTATGCAAATGACAACTGTGAAAATGTTCTGTGTGAACACTGCAAATATTTTTATAGTGCTCCAGAAGCATTACTACCTAGTAGTTTATGCAATACTCCACCAGAAAAATTACAGCAGTTCCCATTCTGTAACGTAGTATACCCACCTTTCAGTTTCACTGTACTGACACCTGAAGAAACACTCTCTTAAGAATGAAGAGGAGCCATGAGCCTTCCTTGACAGGTAAGTGCCTGCAATTGGGTCTACCCAGTAAGGCTTTGGTAATGAGCTGCAGGGGTTGCTTCCTTGAGAAGACACGAGGAGCTGCCCCTGTGTCAGAACAGAGCCAGTTTCAGTCAGCTGCAGGATGGATCTGCTGCTACCCAAAGCTGAGCCCATCAGCCACATCAGTGGCGTCTCTGCTGTAACACATTAAAGGGTAAAAAACACTGCACAGCAGCTGAGAGAGGGGCGAGAATAACTGTGAAACACACTCTGCATACATCAAAGTCCTTGAGGAAGGAGAGGGAGGATGTGCTCCAGGCACCAGAGACTCCTCTGCAGCCCACAGAGATCATCACTGGAAAGCAGGCTGTGCCCTGCAGCCCACAGAGGTCCACAGGGGAGCAGAGATCCACCTGCAGCCCAGGGGGAACCCCAGGCTGGAGCAGGTGGACGTGCCCTATGCTGAAGCTCCCAGGAGCCTCCCCATGGTGAGGAAACATGCACAGGAATGCTGTTCCAGGTTGGATCCCCCTTTCACACAGGATATCATATTCAGTGCTCAAGTGGTTCTTTATGAACAAATGAATTTGTATATGAGAACAGTGTCATTGCAGAGTAAAGAATCATAGAATGGTTTGGGTTGGAAGGGACCTCAAAGATCATCTCATTCCAACTTCCATGCCATGGGTAGGGCACCTTCCACTAGAGCAGGTTGCTCAGAGCCCCATCCAGCTTAGCCTTGAACACTTCCAGGGATGGGGCACCCACAACTTCTCTGGGCAACCTGTGCCAGTTGCAGTTGCCTAATCTTCTCCTGAGGATCTTAACTGCTTTCTAAGAACTTTGCCACCTAAATGTTTGTGTCCAAAGTAAGACTTCTTCAGTCTGACCTTCCACATTACAGTAGCTCAGGGGACAGAAAAGTGAGAAGTTGTATCATGCCCCATGAGAAAAATCCATCTGGTGAATATCAGTCTCTTACCTTCAAGATAGAAAGGCAGTATTTCTATTTTTTCAAACTGGCAGACTAGTACAACCTGACATCTGGCATGTGTTACAAGTGTCTCCTGCACAGTCACAGAACAGCTAACCTTCACTCATTAACCTCCAAGCTCATTTCTAAATCCAACCCTGTCAAACGCATCACACATAAAGGCATTTATATCTGTGGAAAGTTTGAATGTTTCAGGAAAGGCTGGCTTCCAAACTTCTAGGGATCCCACTCAAAGATGTCAGAACAGCTTCTCCAGATTCTCACAAAGAACTTTACTTCAACTTTGAAGAGATGAGAGTTTTTGCAAAAAAAAATATCTGTACCAAAGTTCATTGAGCTCCGACTCTGGAGGCCTGATCTGTTCTACCCACAACTCCCAGAAGGAAGAAACTTTCTTCCACAGAAAGAACCAGACAACAAAGGCAAGCCAATCAGTATAAAATTCGTATTTCTCACACAGTGAAGTTTAAAAGGCATATTGCATCACTGTATGCCACAAAAAGTTTTACATAGCAAGAATAGTTTTGTTACTGGTTGAATCAAAATTTGTTCAACAAGACAAAGACGGATTCAATGGGAATTTTGATACTGCTGGGGAAAATTAAAAAAAAGTTTGGCTTGTTACTAGAGCAGAGAGATGAGGCAGAAGGGAAACAAAAAAGATGGAAGCAAAGCAAGTTAAATAGGTAAGGGGAAACAAGGCTGAGAAAGAAAGACACAATATAAAGCAGAAATTCTGTAACAAACAACTGTGAAGAGTACACGAGATAGAAATGGTTTGGATGAGAAAGGAAACCACTTCCTCGCCGTGATACTGATCTGCCCCAGTCTTCCTGCTTGTGTGAGGACAGTGGCTAACTAGGGCCAGCTACTGCAGGGCAACAACAAAACCCCAGCATCTTCCAAGCCTCGCAGTCCTCACTAAAGTTCCCAGGTCCAGGAAGACACCACAAGAAAAAAGAGAAACGCTGCCCGGGCCGCTCACTCCATACATTTCTCCCACCTCTGCCTCCTGACAGGTTATTTTCTGCTTACGCGTAATCGAGCCTGGTTACAACACGTAATCAATTCTCAGCTTTGGGGCTCACCCTGGTTTTTTTTTCTTTTAAAAAAAATAAATTACTATAACATGCAGCAACCGCCCTTTCCCCCTACTACTTTTACACTGACTTTACCAGTTTTTGGGGATGCTAACCCGAAGGCTCCGGATATGCTGCCCCGCAGATTTGGGATGCTCACCCGAAGGCTCGGGATGCCGCCTCAAACGCCGCGGTCCAAAGGATGCTCCACCCCCCGCAAAAGGCCGAACGCGGCGCTCCCGCAGCCCCGCCGAGACCCTTCCCCAATACACAAAGCGCTGCCCACCGAGCCCGGAGCAGATCCCGGCGATCCCGAAGGACAGGGGGAGGTGGGGAAGAGGATGAGGGTGGGTGATGGCTATGCCCACCTTGCCCCGGCCCCGCCGCTCCCGGGGAAGGGAAGGCAGGAGGAGAGGAGAAGGCGCGAGGAAGGGGAAGGAAGGCGGGAGGAAGGGGAAGGCGGGAGGAAGGGAAGGCGTGAGGGCGCCGACGCCTCACCTGCCCCGCCGGCCGCGCGGGCCCCTCAGGAGGCGGCACCGCCCCGCCCCCGCCCCCCTCCCCTCCCCTCCCGCCACTTCCGGCGGCGCCACAAAAGTCTCGGGGCGCCGCCGGCCCCGTCGCAGCGGTCGCTCCGGCGGCGAAGAGGCGGTCCCCACGCCCACCCCGGGGCGGTACCTGTGCCGGAGCGGGTGAGTGCCCGGGGCTCGGCGGGGCTCGGCGGTGCCTCCGAGGGGGCGGCGGCGGAGTTGGGGGGAGGGGGCGGCAGCAAAAAGGTCGCGCCGCGCCGCTCCGCGCATGCGCCTGAGGAGGGGGGAGGGGGCTGTCCCGCCGGCGGTGCTGCCGGCGTGCCCCGCGCGGGGCTTGCTGGGAAATGTAGTCCCCGTGACCATCAGGCAGCGTGTCCTTTCCCAGCCTCAAAGGTACTGGTTGCTGATCTCACGCCTCTGATTTTCAGCCTGCCAGATACATTATCAGTATTGATAGACGCACCATAAGAGTTTTTCTGAGTACATAACAACGCCAGAAGGTTTTACAATTCGTTATCTTCAGGGTTGTTTTGTCTGTCTGTTTGGTTTTTAAGACTGGGTTAAGCAGAGTAAATTAGGTGTTGGGGGGAAAGGTTAGGAGGGACAGAAGAAACTAAACATCCAGGAGGGAAGCTCATATAATGTTGTCCTCCTAGGCAGCAGTCCAGCACTTAAGGGTTTGCTGGATCAGGATCCTACTGAATTAATGTATATGGATGCTACATAATGCATTTCTTTATTGTCTCTCCTAAGCTCTTCCAAACTCTGGTAGCAGAAACTACAGTTGCAGGAAGGAGGATGGGGCTCCTGTTCAGCTGAATTATCCACCCTGGTCCTGCCCAGATGTATCCTGTTGCTGCACAACTTCATATTGTTAAAAACAGTAACTTTGTACTAAATGGAGGATGTTCACTGTTTCGGGCAGGAGTTTCCAAAGTATTGGAAGAATAAAGATTGTTCTGTAACATCTTTTCTTGCCAGGTGTGGAGGTCAAGCCAAACCAGTCCAGCATCCCTGTGGATAAGTGACAGGTCATGCCTGGCTAGTTTTGGCTTGAGGCACAACCAACTCAAGTGCAGGACTGGCCTTCAGGAAAGCCCTGAATGAAACTTGAATGCTTACCCCTGGCAGCTGGGATATTTTAATTGCCCTTCAACAGCGCTCTCTTACTGTCAGAAACACCAGTTAATTGACTTCTTTCGAACAACAGAAACATGAATTTCTTTTGCAGCAGCCTCGCCTTCCTTTCTGCAGTTAGTTATCCAATTTACCAACCCGGTAGGTTGGTTTGGCTTGTGCTGCCAGATGTAAATTTGCAGGAAAATGCTGTGTTCTGGCGCCCTGTTCTGAAACACTCTCTTTCCTCACAGGCAGGATTGTGGTGGCGAAAAGTGCATCTGTGCTAGTTCTCTCAGGTATTAAAGTTTTACTTTAAATCACTGATGTTGTATGAAAACAGACTTGGCTGGTTTTGAGAGGCAGCTCTAGGTTGTACAAAGTGAATTATTCAGTGTGGCAAAGGTCTTGTCACATTTGGAACATGAAGTTCCTGGCATACACTTGCCACTGATAACACGGCAGGGCTTAGCCCAGTTGTGCATGTAGAATCTGTCATTCCATAAATAACATCCAGCATGTTATTTTCTGGGAGGAATGGGGTAAATAAAAGCAGGCATAAACACCCTTAATAGCTCTTTACCTCCTTCTCTCCACCAGAATAGTAAAGATAGGTGAGTCTATAAATTGAACAATATGACATCTTGTCTTACACATTTGGCTTTCAAAGAGCATCACTGCGTGGTGAGATCAGGTGCATTCCAGAGTGGCTAGATACTGTCACTTCCCTACAATTATATGCCACTTAGCAGGTATGGTAGACAAACTAATTACTCTTTTTAGCAGGCTGTGTGTTGTCACAGTCCAGCATTGGGACAGTGGCAGGATAAAGAAGAAATTTGCTGAATGCTGTGGATAAACAGCATTCACTATGAAATAATGACATGGCATCAATGAGAGCAGGATCAAACTGCTGGTTCATCCATATGTTCATTGCTGCTGGAGCAGATTTGGGGGGAAAAAAAGAACCACTGAAGTAATTTGGAGCCTGCATGAATGATAACAGAGCCTGCCTGTGAATATTTCTGATTTTCATTATTAACTAATTATTTTGATGCTACTCTTGCTAGACCCAAACGTTTCTTGTATCAATGATCCATTTTACTAATGTCATTTTAGCTTATTATTGTGATCAGGGAAGTCAGCCCCTGTCAAGGAATGACGTGTTACCTTGCATGCAGAGTCTGATTTGTAACTTCAGAATCTAATAGTCAGATGAGTTAGTGAGCAAAATACGTTTCTGCCAGTTTCTGTTTGGGAAGCTGGTATTGGATTTTTGGACACATCCAATCCCCAGCACACTTGCATTTGAGGGCTATCCAAATGTTTAAGAATGAGAAGTTTCCTTACCTCTGGCCCTATTTCCCTCCCCTGCCCAGTGAATATGGTAGAAGTCCTCATTGTGTTGAAATTTTATAATACAGTTTGACAAAACCAGCTCTGCTTAGAAAAAAATTAGTGTTTCAAGCAGTGATCCTTATTGCTTAAGATGAACATCAAGGGTAATGCACTGGATGGTGTATCCTCTTAGGGGCTACATTACCAGGATGCCTCTGAGCTACAAAGAAATCAGTGAAAACTGAAGCTGTGCTCCTCTGACAGTGGCTCCATCTAATACATCCTGTGCATTTTATTCAGGTTGGCAATGGTCCGTAGTGGAAAAAGTGGTGGGCTCCACCTGAAGCAGATTGAATACTACAAGCGAACAGGGGAGTATCATCCCACAACATTATCAAGTGAAAGAAGTGGAATCAGGAGAGCAGCCAAAAAATTCGTTTTCAAGGGTAAAAATTTTCTCTCAGATTACTCTGAAAATAGATATTTCAGTGAGGATTTGCTGATAAGAAAAAAAAAAAAAGTAAGTGGAGTCTTGCTCTGTAGCATTCTGTGTTTTTATTGTATTGTATGTTCGCTGTGAAACAAATGCTCTGCATGTCCCTCGTTAATGTATAACAGGATGTTTATAGACATGGAAGGTCGATCTGCCTCAGTCCATTCCAGGAGGGAGTTATATATCTGTCTAAAAGCCAGACCTTTTTCTACATTCTGCAGAAGTGTGTAGCCACTGCAATCCATAATTCAAAGGATTACAGGAAGGGGAATCCAGATCTGCAGCTGTAGGCAAGGAATGCTCCACCTCCCTGGAGGGTGCTGTGTATGGCTGGGCAGAAGTGCAAGGATGACTTTGCCATCTGTCACCTAAGAGGCTCTGTGCCCTTGCCAGCTTTGTTGAGGCCCTGTGAGGAGATAGGAGAGCCTTTGTAGCATGCTGTGTTCTCTCAGTCCCATCAAACCTGCCAGTTCTATGTAGAGGGAAGGCAGGGAGGAGTTAAAGCTGTGACTTGCAGTGTCAGGTTGCTGGCAGGCACACAACAACTTCTCAAACTACAAAGTCTCGACACTCCTACCTCCCATTTGCACCCTTGTGTTTCAGTCAGACTGTGTGTGGGATTGTTGTTTGCATTCTGACCTGCCCTTGTAACTCGTCCATGTGGATAAACACAGGTGAACTAATGCCTCTTTGGAGGAAATAGTTAAAGTATTTGTAAACAAAAAGCTACATTTTCACTGAAGTGAACTGAAGTTATTGTAATTAATTCTGTTCTGAATCATGCCCAGGAGTTTAGTAAACTGAATGAAAGACAAAGCACTTGCATATAATTTGATGGTACTTTTCTTCTTTCAGAAAATAAATTGTTCTATGTTGGAAAAGACAGAAAACAAATGCGCCTGGTAATTTTTTCAGATGAAGAGAAGGAAAAGGTGCTTGAGAAATGCCACAAAAATGCTGCTGGTGCTCATCATGGCATATCAAGGACACTGACTTTAGTGGAGTCTAATTACTACTGGACCTCTGTAACAAATGATGTCAAGCAATGGGTATGGTCTCATAGCTACATGATTGTTTTTTATGCAGTATTTTAGTCACAAGCATTTTGTAGTCCTGTGGCTCTGAAACAGCAAGTACCTGGACTGCAGGATTGGATCCTTCAGGGAACTGTATGTAAATGTCCTTTAAGGCCAAATTGCTGTTGCTGTCAGCTTGTGGCATCACCTGGATACTTTGGGTTCATGTGCAGTTGTAACATGAACTGAAAATGAGTCCATGCCTTCAACTCAGGTTGGGCAAAGGGGCTCTGTCATATAGATAAAGCTGATGGATGCTATGCAGGGAAGATTATGTATATGCCAGTGTTTTTCAGCTGCAGCATATGCAGATGAACCAAAAGTGGAATGATTGGAACTTTCTCTCAATTCCAGCTGCTTCATGCTTCCTTTAGTATTTAGAGATGGTAATGGATTTTAATATTTATAGTGTGGACTTGAAAGAGCACAGTGCTTTCAGGATGGAGGGAGTTCAACTACGACTTCCTGCAGATGTCGTTCTCCTGGACTTCACTATTGTTTGGGTTTATTTTGGTTTTATGCTGGGGTTGAAAAATCCAAGGGTAGAGAATTGTAGGAAAGGTGATCAAAGGAATTTGTTTTGCTTTGCCTGGCCTGACTAATTTGCAGGAGAGTCATGGAGATCTATGATTCTGATGATTGTGTCAAACCTTCACCTTTGTTTTTTAATCATAACATCTTCCCTGATGTTTTCTTTAGGTGTATGCTTGCCAGCACTGCCAAGTGGCAAAGAACACAACCACCACTGTGCCCAAAACACACCCCATCAAAGCAGAGGACCCATGGACAGCAGTCACTATAGAGCTAGTGGGACCTTTTAATGTTACCAACAGAAGTCACAAATACATCATAATTATGACAGATTTGTTTACAAGATGGACTGTTATCTTACCACTGCATGACACTTCAGCAGCTGAAATTGCTAAGGCAATAATAAATGTATTTTTCTTATATGGGCCACCTCAAAAAATGCCTATTGATCAAGGGAAGGAGCTTGTTTATCAGGTAAATATTTACATGGCTGGTTAATCTTTTTTTTCCAAGAGAAAATAAATTTTCTTCTATGTTAGATTTGAATTTTAGACCATTCTTGAGAAAGACTTTTTCTTTAATTGAAAAACTGAAAAAAGAAGCTAGCACATAGAGAAATTGACAAACCAATTATTTACAATTCTAACATTATGCAACGTTTTCCAGGGCTTTATTCTTTGGAGAAAGAACAAACAAAATAATTTCCTGGCAGTCATAGTCAGGTTTTGTCACTCCTTTGAGCTGGCATAAGTTTTTACATGCCAGTGTGCTGTATTTTATTCATCCACATTGTTCAATATAACAATATCTAAGGGTGTTTTTGATATTGGCCTGCAGTGATTATGAAGAACTTATGACACTTTGATCCTCTCAGAGATGGTGAAATCACCAGACTGTGATACAGAGGAAATGAGTTAAGTAGCAGAAATACGGTTAGAAAACATTAATTAAGCCAGCTCCTAAGCCAGCTCCTACTCTTTTAGCTCTCACTCACAACCCTGGAGTGTTTGGTGCCAATTCATTCGTAAGACTTTCCTCAGTCGCAGTCATATCAACAGGAGGGGTGGAAAACTGTTTGTTTACTTGAAATGGGATAAAGAAGAGGGGAAACATTCACTAATTGTGTTCTTTTTCCTTTGAAGATAAATGAAGAACTGTTTGCACTGTTTGGAATGAAACAAGTTGTATTGTCTTATCCTCAGACAGATGATGTAAATGAAAGAATGTCGAAGACAATCAAAGCTTTCCTTAACAAGTATTGCATTGACCATCCAAATGATTGGGATGAACATTTGTCTGCTATTGCCTATGCTTTCAATTTGACAAATTTGGTATGTGAAGGTTCTTCCTCTTTTGACTGAAGTCCACCAAAATGTCTGCAAAGCTGTATGCTAAATTTGCTTGCTTTTGGTCTCCATTTAAATAGGAGCCAGATCAAAACACTCCATATTTCCAAATGTTTAATCGTAACCCACATGTTGTTGAGCCAATGAATATATGTGTGGAAGGAGAATACAGTACGTTTGCCAAAATATTTGATGCAACTAAAAAAGTCAGTCAAATGCTGGAAGAGGAGAAAACCTCAGATTGCCAGGTAAGTGTTACGTACTTAAATTTTACTAGTAGGAAGACTGAAGATAAAATGACAGAAACATAAAGTGTAACTAAGCTTTTGAAACAATGTGAGGGTTTGTGCAGTGGTTTCTAATTTGTTCTCCTTCCCCTGTGATCCCTATATTTCAGTGTAACGAATCTCATATATATTTGGAAGGAGTAACCTTAAAAGAGCCCTGTTATGTTTATGCACTGTTAACCAATGCTATGAAAATGCATGATTCCTTTTGGAAAAAAGAAAATGTAATTCATATGCATCCTTTCTGCAGGTGGAGAAAACCACTTCAGATGAACAAAAAATCGGAAACAAAATCACAGTCAAAAGGAAGACAAAACAATTAAATACCCTTCGACTTAAAGTTGGTCATGAAGTCCTCAGGCAGAGAAAAAACTGGTGGAAAGATGGTCGTTTCCAGTCAGAATGGGTTGGTCCCTGCATTATAGATTATATCACGGATAATGGCTGTGCAATACTGAGAGATGCCACAGGATCCAGGTTGAAAAGACCCATCAAAATGTCTCACCTCAAGCCATATATAAGAGGATCCAGTGGAAAAGGTTTGTGTATACATATGTAATTATTTTTTAGTTTATATTTTGATGTATGTAAAAAAGGTTAGGTTTTTTGTTTTGTTCTTTTAACTTCTCTGCCATGCCTTGGTGTTAGGCTTCGAGAATGAACAAGTATCATTAGCTCACCAGTGGAAATTAAATTAATGCTGCATAATAATGTAATAACTAGTTTTTAGAAGGGAGAACAGTGAGTGTGAGTGACATCAAACCTATGCAGAGCATGGAACAGAGCTAATGAATCATGTCTGAAGTCTTTTTAAAAATAGCCTCTATTTAAAGTTGCTTCTGGTCTCTGGTCTGGCTCCATTCATCCTGGCTGGTGAAAATATCATAGAAGTATCAGCAGGCTGAACTGTGTTCAAGGAGCATTTTCTGACTCTGTTTCTCTTTTGGTCTAGACAGAATTGACATTAATTTTTTCCTTTTTATTTTTTGTTTAGCCTGACTGGTGCAGATCATACACGCTTGGACTTTTCTTTTTCCCCCAACATCAGAGTGTCTTCTAAAGCCTTAAAGTAAAAAGATTGCATCAGAGAACTGACTTTTGAATAGTTCATTTTAAATTGTGCTACTCGAGATGTAAATATGTTTCTCTTACCAGAGCAAATAAAGTTGTCATGCTCTGCAGTAGGACAGCGAGACGTGCCCAAAGATTTGGGTAAGCAGCTGCTGCTCTTGGTGTAAGACAATCAGCGTGTCCTTTTGCAGGGCTGCCCATGTTAATTAAACAGTGGCAGCTGTTTCTTTTCTGCTCATGCTGCTGTTGAGTCAGCACAGGCATTTGGAGGAAAGTAAGTACTCAGTGTTCAGAAGACTTCTGTCATAGAACAAGCTTCTTTTCACATCAGGGTTCTTGAAAAGCAGAACAACTCTCACCCTCATCTGTTAAGCTTTGGTTTCTCAAAATATATAATCTACCTTGAGATCCTTCTATTCTTCCATCACCTCTTAAAGCTGAGGGATTTTCAAAGCTGAAACTAATTCTGGAATTCGATGTAGGAAGCTGGTATTTACATCAGTTGTCAGTTAAAGATTTCATAACCAAGATACTGATTTCATGTCTTGTCTCCAGGCCACTGCTTTTTCTTGGATGATCACTCTGTGCCTTCCAGTTCCTCATTACATTGCTGATGCATGAGGAGGGAGTCACAGGCATATCAAGCATGCAGATAACATACAGCTATTGGAATAACTTTGGTAAACTGTATAAAAAGTAGTTGCCTTTGTATTATTATCACAACCTGATATGTTTACCACTGAACACTGCAAAAGCAGTGTGTAAACACGGCGATTTCTTTTTTTCCAGGAAGTGACTGTCCTGGTTTTGTCTCAGATAGAGTTTGGTTTCTTTTCACTTTTACTTACTTTTTATGGCTTAAAAAAAGCCTGCTGTGTTGTGTTAAGATTCCCCTGCAAGAGCTTGGAGAAACCATGTTTCTCTGGGTGCATGCACAGGATGAGAGTCTGCATGTCCATTCATTTGAGGTATTAGTTCAGTAGGTGACTATGACAAATGTCAGCTTAGTCATTGACCAAACTAAGAAAAGCCCTTGATGTGGAACATTGAAAGCACACTGTGGATGTAACAAGATGCCAGACATTTGATGCTTAGTGAAATTAGGAAATTCACATTATCAGTTGGCTGTGACTCAAACATTCTTGTCCTCTTGTGGAAATTGTTTTGAAAAGAAAATTAGCACCTCACTAATGTTTGAAGCATGACTTGAAGGATCTGGTCTAATTACTACTTTCCTTTTACAGACAACCATTACTTTCTACAAGGTGCAGTAGTTGTTGACCACGACTATATTGGCTTATCTGAAAGATCCAATAATTCAAGCCAACTGGACTCCCTTGCTGAAGGGGAAATAAATGCCTACACAAGAGATGTCGTGTCTGCTGTACAGATTTCACCTGCAGCCTGCAAAGACCAAGTATCAACAGATAGTAAACTTGAGTCTGAGCTCAGAGAAGATCATTGCATTGACTCAAGCACTGCAAAGCCAGAGGAATGGCCTTCACCTTGTTGGATGCTTCAGACCAAGATAGAGGATACTTAAGCATAGTCTTGTCACATTTTGTTGCCAAACAGTTTGGAACTACGCTGGGAGACTGAAAAAAAAAAAAAAAGTAATAGCTCCAAATTCCTTAGCCAAATCCACTTTACTGCTCTATGAACATGAGAGTGCTGCAGGTGCCCACTGGTTAATTTGCATGGGCATTAAGAAGGAAATTCAGTGTTACCAAAAACAGACACAACTTAGTAAAAGCACAAGTTTTCATCATGTATTTGAACTTCAGGTTTTGTTGGTAGAATGGCAGTGTGGCCATGCCTTACTGTTATCCTCTCAGGACAAAAAGCCTCATTTCACTGTAATGCCCTTTTTTTGCTAAACCTTAGATGACTCATTCCAAATGTGCAGAGATACTGTGGGATGGATATAAGCTAAGCAATTTGGTGTAAGTTTTGCCTCCACTGTAGAGAAGCTCATGTCTTCCTGTTGTATAAGAGTTTTTCTATTCTTTCTGGTAAGCTGCAAACTCTGTCTTTTACAACTTCTAATTTCTAGTTTGACACACAACAATAAAGCTGCTGAAATTAAGCACATGTAATGTTCTGTGCATGAAATAAGGCGGCTTTCAGCTGCTCCCCAGTCATCAAAACTCTGCTAGGGTGAGCAGTTTTAATATTTCAGGCATGTAAAAAAAACTTAAGAGCATTCAGTATTCTTTTACATTTATATTTTCACTGAGCTTGTACAGGTTTGGAGATTTGCACTGACAGTGAGCTAGGAAGGGTGAAGCACTGGTATGAACGTATTCTCTGATTTCCTTGTGTAAGTTGTTATTGGCCTGGACTTCCTGCTGAGAAGACTCTATTTCAAAGTCAGTTGAACAGGAGTTTTTTCATGTGGAAAACTGATAAGTGCAAGTCAGTTCTTTTTATAGGGGACTGACACAAAGAGGAAGGAAACTAGCAGAAAAGTAAATTGAGAAATTCAGCTGTTTCTATCCAATACTGTGGAAAATTCGCTTATCTTGCTCTCTGAACATGTCTTATCTCTCTCTGCTGCTGTCTTGTGACTTGCAACACGGGTGGAAGAATGTACTATTTATTACAAGTTTTCAGTTAACCTGAGGTAATAAGAGTGGTCCTCAAGGCTGATTAGGTACCTAACTCACACAGAAATTCATACCTACTGTACAGTATGTCTGGTATCATGGGAGGCAGCTATGTGAGAAAAGATCTCAGCATTATGACAGGGTCCTTTCTTAAACTTCAAATGAAAAATAATTAATACCCAAACTATTTTGTGTCTTCTGAAAATCCAGTCCCACAGATACAGTTTTTCTCCACTGAGCCTGGTTCAGAAAGAGGGTACCTGGGAGGTACCCTCTTGTCTGAGTAAATTGTGTGTGCACACATGGAATATAGATATATATATAGAGAGAGATATATATATAGTGTGTGCAAAAAAAGTATTAGCATCGGGATAAAGCTGGAGAATAAGGCAGTTGTCTGTAAGATTCCTTTCTGCTTTGTTAGGGGCAAAAGAGAACCAGCTCCTCTTTTTTTTTTTTTTTATTTCTAAGTCCAACTGATCAGTTCCTTAATTGCACACAGTACAGCAGAGCTGTTTTCTGGGGAAACTTTAGTAAAGAAACTGGTCTGGTATTGTTAGAGCTACACTGGAGAGAAAGAATATGCTGCAGAGAGATG
>JAWWEU010000091.1:11548875-11577271 GCA_035583155.1 Acropternis orthonyx
ACTTCTTTTAACTGAAACTCTGTCGCACTGGGAGGTGGTTGGCATTTTGCCAAGAGTCAAACCAAAACAATAACAATTTCCATGTACCAGTCTTTGCTCGCATGGTCCTTTTCTGGGTGCTTGACAAGAATCTCAAAACTTTCATCAGCAGAGCTGGAGCATTTGGAGCTGTGGCTTGTGGCAAGCACCAGTGCCTGGAATATATAAAGTGATATCTAAGTGGGTTAAAAGGGAATAAATCAGATTTCACAAATTCAGTGCTTAAAATTCGTTGATTGTTTTTGACAATTGATGTCTTTGATCTCTCCATGCCTCACTTCCCCCTTCAGTACAGAGTGAGTAGCACCATCTCAGTTTTCCAGGCTGAAAAAAACCATGCCCATTTCTCTTCACCAAGCTGGCAGGCACAGTGATGAAAGCGCCAATAGAAAAGTCCTTAAGAAAATGAGTTCTGTATTTCGTGTGGAGTTTCAATGATATGCAGTAAGTAATACCTGTGGTTCCACACCAGACTGATGCTGAACATCTGCCTAGTCAGAAACATCATCCATCACCTCCCACAGATTAAAGACCAAGGAAAACGACAGCAGGGAGCATAGTCATGGGATTATGCTGGGAAGCTTAATTTTATTTTTTTTTTTTCCCCAGAGTCTTAAATTCCATGTGTTGGATTGAACAACACATGTGGGAGACGTCAGGGATTTATCCTGGCTTTCCCTGCTGCCCGATGTCACACGGTGGCAGCCTCAGCCTGTCCTGTGGGATTCATCCCTTCTCAGTGCAAGTGATTGTCTCTCGAGCAGCAGTTTTAGGATGTGCCATGGCTGAACGAAAGCAGTAACAAACATGGGGGAGAGGGTATCGAAGCATTGAGGATTGGAGTGATCTCAGGGTGACCTCAGGGTTCTGCCCTTAAAACCTAAATGTTAAGTATCACCAACTTTAGCCTCCTATGGCTGCTGCCTTATCCCCGCTCTGCCAGAATTCTTCCATTCTAATTAAAAAGAGTAGAAGATTTAGGTTTCTTGTATGTCTCAGAAAAATAAATGTAGCCTGTAAGTAAAAATAATAATTTCCCTAGTTTGCTGAACTGTTACCACTGACCATTTGTTGGGAAAAACTTCTTCCACTGCATCTTTAAAACAGTACTTTCTCACAGTGCAAAAGAGTGTCTGTATGTCTGTGTATTTTTTAAAAAGTTGAACAGTGAAATCAGACAGGGTTTCACTCACAGAATGTCGTGCTTCATGTGCAACTAATTAGTAAGAACACCAGTGGAACAGAACTAAAAGAAGGAGCAGTTCAGCAAAGTGCCTTTATAACCTGTAGTATTTATATATAGAATATATATATATATATAATATATATGTATTTTATGTAGAACCTAATGCAGCTTCCAAATTGCCATGCAGCTTTCCCCTGTGCCTTTCCAAATATGTGTGTAACAAAGCCAGCTGGATGCTCTTTTAGTTTTTCCAGCCACCATGTCCAGAAACAGCAAAAAGTCTGCAGGTTTTACTTGGATAAGTAGCTACTACTGGAGATTTTAAATCCTCTACACTGCCAGCTCCCCTCTTTTCTTCTGCCAGCAATGCTTAGCTACACAGATGACTCTAAATTTTTCACCAGTATTAGAGAGGCATTTAAAGAGCAGTTACAGTGTAGATTTTACTAACAAATTTTGATAGTTCACAATGGAGAAAAAACATTTTCACATCTGAGAACTAAAAAAACCGCCCTCCCAACAGGTAAAAGCAAATCAGGGTGCTAAGACTCCAGGGTTCATTAGCATCTGTTTTACATAGAAAATACAGTGGCCTGGTTTCAGCTCTAAATTTTAATTGCCCTGGATATTTGGTTTTTGGGTTTTCTTATTGGTACATTACATGAATCCACACAAACTGTGAGAGACATCGTAACACAGTCTTTCAAATTTTTAAGTACGTTCTAATGTGCAATTAAATAAAGTTGCTTTTGAGTTGCTCAGCAGTGGTCTGCTCCCCACAACTTGTACTGCTAAATACAGAGTCTTTCAAACAAGTTCCCACGTGTTTGAATGGCAAGGCAAAGATCACCAAAGTTCCTTCTCTGTAGCATGACCCACGCTTAATCCTAATCCTCTGTAGCATTACAGACATTACTGGCCCAAAGGTTCTGATAAATAAATCTAGCTTTGGCAAGCAAGAAGCTGTTGCAATTTACCACATTGATCTATAAATCCTCATTAACTCCACAGCGCACTGCTTGATTAGAAAATGAGTTAATCAGGACGCTTCCCAAGGAATCAATTTACACCTAACGATACTTGGTGGTAAGGACATCTGCTTAACCAGGATCATAATTCCATTTAATCGGGACACCTTCAGGTGACGTGGGTCACAACCTGTGCATCATCCTTGTGGTACTTTGCAGCTGCCCCAGCCTGCTCTCCCTTACCGCTGGTTCACACCAAGGTGCCCAAAATTGCCTGACACTGCCTGCCAGTGGACAGCAGTTACTTTCCCATCACTCCAAAGGACCTCCCTTATGTCAGACGCCTTAAAACAGGGAGATGCTTCATGCAGGACAACCACAGGGAAAGGTGCTTTAGCTACTTATCAGCCTTCTTTTAAAGAAAATACTCAGTCCCTACAGTAGCCAAGATTCTTGCATCTTAAAAAGGCTTAAGAAAAGATTAATCAACAATACATGGAATTTAGTATCATGTCTTTTATATCTTAAAATGTGAAATTACATGTTGTTCATTAAAAAGCATAGTCCTATCTGGGACAACTGCTCAAACTAAATTAGGCACATGCACTCTTAAATCCACTAGTTTAGACTGAAAAACCAGTATGTCACATTTAATACAGTAAATAATATTAGCACACAGAACGTGATAGGATGGAGGATGGTCTGCTGGCTTATTAAAACAATGATTCAGAAAGCTTATATCTTCCTTTTTACATGAATTTTCTATTGCAGTGTGAAGTAAGTCTCTGTTTTTGTAAGATGCAACTTTAATAAAGAACATTCAGTGCCTTCAAGCAGGTTCAGATTTCTTGCCACTGTACCCTTATGAAATTAGAGCATGTAATTCTAGGTGCTGAAGTTTGATTGCTGCTGGAAAGTAGTTGGTTGCCTGTCAGTGCAGTTATTAAAACAAACAGAATGGCCCTCCAGTGGGCAGGGAGCCTTTCACTATACCAGGTCTCTCAGAGCCCCATCCAGCCTGGCCTTGAACATTTCCAGGGATGGAGCATCCACAGGTCCTCTGGGCAGTCTGTTCCAGTGCCTCATCACCCTCTCACTAAAGAATTTCTCCCTAATATCCAATCTAAATCTCCCTCTTTCAGTTTAAAAACATTACCCCTTGTCCTATCATTACAGCCCTTGGTACAAAGTCTTTCCTATAAGCCCACTTTAAAGACCGAAAGTTCCCAAATGAGATCTCTTCTCTAGACTCAACTCCAGCTCTCTTAAGCCTGTCTTCACAGGAGAGGTGCTTCAGCCTCTGATGATCTTTGTGGCCTCCTCTGGACTTGCTCCAACAGGTCCATGTCCCTCCTGTGCTGGGCCCCCAGAGCTGGATGCAGCACTGCAGGGGGGTCTCACCAGAGCAGAGGGGCAGAATCCCCTCCCTCAACCTGCTTCTCTTCAGGCAGCCCAGGCTTATTGTAGAGACCCATCTCAGAATTCCAGAGAGCTGAGATTATGACTGATGCTCAATTAATCTGTTTTAGCTTGTACTTGCAATCAAACTGTGTCTGTTTCCCTCTTGGCAAAGCATTTTTTAAAACTAGAGGTATGGATTACATAATAATACTGTGGAAACAGAGAATACCCAACAACAGATGGACATAATGTGAGCTATCCAAATGTTAGAATAATATACCCTTACTTACTGCTTTTGAGAAAAGCCTGTTATGTTTTGGAACTGATGCCATACACACCACCTATTATAGCAGTGCTACCACAGCTTTCTTAATTGCTGTCACTGAAAACTTACTGTAAGTTAGTGACTTGCCACCTTTGCAGGCAGCTTCAGAGGACTCTTCCCAACCACCTCATGTGTTTTTATTCACATACACGAGGATCAAGGCCACAGCTAAAAACAACACTGCATTACTTTCAAAAGTGAGAAAGAAACAGGCTGTTTCTCTTGCAAGAGCAGGAAAACAGAAATGAGCAGGAGAGGAAACAACTTAAGAGTATGCACTAAATACATTTCACATGACCTGGACTCCAGCATTTCAGAAGGCTATCCTGGAGACTTAGCTGTATGTGAGAAAAGACACAAGCTTGTCAAGGATTTTAAGTTTTCTGCTCCAGAAAAAGGCAAGTTATAAAAACTTGCTGGGGAAGGAAATCTTACCTTTTGCTACAGTACCATTACCTTTATTCTCCCCCTAAACCACCTTGCAAAACCACCACCTCAAGGAACTTGAGGCCTATTTTTCAACCCCAATGCCAGCAGTAGCCTATTACAACACCTGCAATGACGATAATGAAAACTGTTTCATAAAACCCTGTGGCAATTACAGCTGTGTACACTCTGCTCATAATAGAGGTTTTAAAAGGACATTAATTATGCTCCGCTCCTCAAACCCGACTGATTAGTCACGATGACGTACACAGTGATTCACATTTCAGATGACTCACAGAGACAGGGTAATTATGTGGCAGGACTTCCGAAAGTCTCCTGTTCAATGAGAGAGCTCATTACAGGACTGAAGGCTCCTGCTGTAGGAATGAAAAGGGAAGTGTGGAGGAAAAAGAAAAATCAGTATTTCCAATCAGGTGCTATTAGATCCCTACCCTTGCTAATTTGCACATGTAATTTGAGACACAGGTTTCCTCTTAGCTGTGACCATGTTTTATTAAGGAAATAACCTGAAGTTTTATTATACAAGCAAAATTCCTCTTTAAATGTTTAAGCTTGACTTAGTACATGTATGTAGATTATTAGTCTTAAAAAAACAAAACAAAACAAATAAACAAACAAAAAAAACCCAAAAAAACCCTCCAAACCCTTGTGACATAGCAAAATATTTTTCCAGCTTCCATACAAAATAGCATATTTTTCTCTGCTGGAAGAAGGCATTAAAATTTTTACTGTAGTAAGTGGTCTGTGTAACTTTTACAAAAGTTATATACAAAAAAAAGTAAGCAAGAATTCCAATTACACTCCGACAGCTAATGCTCTGCGAATACTTTATTACACAAATTACATTCAGCTTCTGAAAATAGTGTTCTAACAGTGATACCATCTAAAAATAAGACATTCCAGAAACACATCAAGTTAGGAAGAAGAAAAAAATTAAATAGAGACTTTTTTCTTTCCTTCAATGCAATATAATGCTAGTGATTTTAAAAAAATAGAAGAAGACTTAGCAGCTTCGTTTTCTTGTGGCACTGTATTTTCTCTGTACTGCAACAGGTTAAGGACATTGAAGAGGAAAGGCACAAAACAGAAATTGGCAACTGAATAATTACGGGAAAAATATTTTGATGAAGCAGATAGTAAGACTTATTTACAAGATCCCCATATTTGATGATAAAATACTACTGCTTTAAATCAGTCCTGCAATTAGAAATCTTTGCTTTATTAGGATGTTCACATAAAAACCAACGGCACTGATATGGAACTTCCATACACTCCTCCAGTTAAAAACATAACCAAAACCAAAGAAAAATTAAAGGAACCAGTGTACAGCCCCACAGAGATCAGGACAGCTTACAATTAAATACACAAAATCTTAAACGTGCTTAAGGGAAAAGGAATCTGACATTCTGGATTGAATCGTATAATGGAGAACTCAAAGGCTGTTTCAGGATGACAAAGGTGCTGGTGGGGGTGGAGATGCTGAACACTCTTCCTCGGAATCTGTGCCATCATCTTCATCTTTTTCTTGGTCGCTTCCCTCAGTGCTCAGCCGGTCAAACCCTTTCCGGCTGTAGCCTTTGTGACTTGCAAAGAAGTTCCCAAGGTTGATGCCACCACCGCCTTTCCCTGTGGAAAGGAAAGGCTTTTCACAAGGTTTGCTTTCCTGTACAAGTGGAATAAAAATCTAACTCCTAATTTAACAGTGCAGTGGTGATTATTTTAAGCGTGCTTCCAGAAATTGTTTTTAAAGATCAGTATGTGAGCCAGAAAAGCCAAGTATAGATATTACAAAAGAAGAAGTAAATTCATCTTTGAAGCAGATGTTTCAAACTACTTTTTTTCAGGATTCACTGTTTCATTAAAACACAGACTACTGGTGTTCCCACTTGTTTGCCTTCAGTCTCAAAGTGCTTCATTTCATTCACCACATCCACGATAACTCATTATAGCTACTGCTCTCCCACTGGTAGTGACACATCCTCTATAGTGGGCATATAATGACAGATTAAAGGTGTTGTAAAAGACACTTCCAAAAAACACCTGATCTTTGCCCCAAGTCCTTCATCTGAGAAAATTCTATCAAATCTGTTATTCAACATGAATACAGAAAAAAGCCTCCAGTTACTGAAAGATCTTCAGTGACCACTTACCTCGGAGTTTGCCTAAAATTCTGCCTGAACTGGAATCAAGTTTGTGTTCCCCATCAGCTGAAAAATAAGGTAAATTGCAAAAATAAGCTAAACCTTCCAATATTGTAGGATTAAATAATTATCTGTATTTTCTGATACAAAGCACGGACATTCAACAGAACAATCAGCAGCTCTAAGAAGCCATTAGTGGCAGTACTGCCATATAGTCTAGAGTGTTAAGCATATTTGATATACTATTTAGCACATTTGATATGCCAAACATCTTTGAATACAAAGAGTCAGGAAGCTGCATGCTGAAATTTTCAAATAAAATACATTAAATTCAGCTGCACAGCTGTATTAGGTTGCTGAATCACTGCTGAATTGCCTACTCTGTCACAGTAGGTCCTGACCAGTGGCAGAATGTGTTATTTGTCTATTCCATGTACACTTTCTTCTGTGGATGAGAATATCTTGATAAAACAATTCTGTGATACAAAATAGCAAGTGTAGTGCTCAAACTTCTATCACAGTCTGCCAATTTATGAAAAATAATGTTATTATACAGAATGAATTAAGAACAAATTTACACAGCTTCTAAGTGGCAACTAAAGCTCTCTGAGCAATGGATGAAGGTGCACTATTGAAACATGTCTTACAAAATGCACTAGGTAGTAATGAACAATAGTATATAATCTTCTGTAAGTGTTATTTGTTTGCAGTTTGCTCATACCTCTGTAATACCTATGGAGTCATTTGTTCTCAGCAATTTTAAGATCCCACACTAGAAAATCAAACTATGCTGAGAGAATTAAAATTTATGTATTCTGGACAATATAACATGAATATATATATACACACACACACATATATATATACAAATGTGTGTTTCTGAGATACTAATTTTTGGTTTGACACCAGGTAAAGTTTTTGATACACTTTCTGAAGTGGTGGCTTGATACACTATTACAGGCACAGGGGGATGCAGGTGCTGTGGGCACATGATTCTTAGTTCGGATGCAAACACCACTGCAACTGTTCAGGAAGGCAAAGGAACAGTGAGCTTCCCCCTTCACACCCTCATCCCTCAGTGATGCTTTGAACCAGAAAAATAAAAGCATGTTGTCTAGAACAGTTACTCACAGTTACCTCCATAGGTAGTTGTCTTCCTCCACTGAATAAACACTAAAATTGCCAGCAGGACAACAGCTGGGATAATTAGAAGAGTTGTAATAAGAACAAAGGAAACTCCAGTGCTGCTGGCCTGTTGGACCAAGTGTTGTTTATCCGTGCTCTTTAGAGGGTCTGTTGATTCTGGCTTGTTTTTCAATCTGGCTTCTACAATTGCTTCTGATTCTTTAAAAAGAAAACAATTTCTGTATGTAATCCACAAGCAATCAAGCAACACAAGACCAGGCACTACAGGAAAGAACAAGCTAGAATACTTCAAGTGTTGAGTTTCAAGGAAGGAAAAGGCAAACTCTTATGGATACATTTTTGGCTCTTAATGATGTTGTGCCAAATATAAAGCAAAGAGAGTGAATGATACCACTCACTAACAAAGATTCCCTCCCCTTTTTCTCAAATGGGGAAAGAAGAGGTGTCAGAGAGAATTTTGTTCGAAAATGTATCTATCATTTAAAATACATGAAATCCCCCCAAAGATCTATTTTTGCACATGGGTGCGTGGTGGAATATCAATTAACTATCTAATTTTAATAATAATGCTTTCACAAAAATATAGAAAGCCAGTATACACTGTATTATCATAAACAGAAGGAAAAGTTTAAAGTTCTTTTTAATAAAACTGTGGCAAAGGGTTAAATTTTCAGAACTGTTACATCATGTGGAAGAACGTTGGTTCTATAAATCTGGAGAGTTTTTGAAAACTTCATCCAGTCATCCTGACTAATTTGTTAACTCTCCACCTACAAGGAGAAAAACTATTTCACTGAAAACCTTTATGTTGCTCTGTGTGTGTGTATCACATGCTTTGTGATAACTTTTAATGAATAAAACTGTCTAGCTATGCATTTTAAAGTCGGACTGAACATCATCTCTTAACAAGCAGCTGCATCACAAACACACTCTGAATCAAATCTGTTGTGATTCTGTATCACAATTAAAAATTATTATTCTGAAAGGATAGCAAAGGATAGTTTACACTCAACCCTAACACAATGATAACACTATCAGTGTTATCAGGAGCACAATGATAAAACGATACAACAAAAACATGTCTGTTCAAGTAGTAGTGACAGCCAAGGAAAATTTCCCTCCACAATCATGGGCTGAGCTGCAGTTCTCCACACATGTTCCCCCATGTCACAGCAGTGCAAGCACCAGTACCAGTCTGTCACCAGGAACCTGTGAGAGTGCTGGCCACTCCTGCCCATTGCTAAGCAGAGGGTGACACAAAGTCCATTGGCTCTTTTCTTCCACTGGAGTCCAACGATGTTAATTTCAATCTAACCCACCCTAATCAGTTTTGGAGATTGTTACTTAAAGAGACTTTTTCTTACCCTGGTGATACTATTGCATTTTTGTTCTGTGACATTAGGAGTGCCAGCTGAAGAAAGCCAAAATGCATTAATACATCCCAAGATATGCTCTAATGTCAACACTTTCCCTCCTGAGTGCTTCAGGAGGGCTGATGAACCAATGGGGATAAAATAAAAGGGTAACAGTTCTGGCAGTAGGGATTTAAGTGTTTCATAATGCTAGTCTTCCTTATTCTACTTTATTCTATATGCTTTTAAGTGGCAAATGGGATCTTTTGGTACTTTCCTCTGTCTGCATATATCTGGCTAAAGCAAACTATACAAGCTCTGAATTTAACCAAAGAAAACCAGTTAAGAACATTTGAACATTTTATAAAGGTCTTTATAAACAGTACCATAGCCTGGTATTAGTTTTCTGAGAGGGAAATGAACTTTTCCTTTCCAACAAAAAGACCCATGTAACAGAACACAAATGGCGGAAATTACTTTGATATTTCACCTCTGTGTTTCTTTCTCTCCTTGTATTATTTCTAGATGGTTTTCCTTTTTCTTGTTCTTTTTATTTTATTTATTTTTCATGGGGATAAATTTAAAAAAAAAGTATGGTAAATCTATGGTAACAAATCTAACAGGAAAAAATGGTATTTCCTGCCATCTGCTGTGACTGGCAAGGCTTTGTACTGAAAGACTATACAGAAAGATGAACCAATTGCCATTTCAAACAACCGGTTTTTTTTGGTGGTTAAAGGTTGTGGAGTAGTGGGGAGGGTGCTGGGGAGTAACTATCACAGTTATATTTCAGAGCTATTTCTGCATCCAAGGGAGCTGCCAGAGATACCAATCTGGACCATACCAGATGGTGCTATGGAATTAATCTACTAGTTAAATTTTTATCTTAATATCTGTGAAGCATTTGTCATCACTGAAAATGCAATGTTTAGATTGGCTGTAAAATGGCATCTACCAGATAACTATTAAAGGCTTCTTTCCAGGGCCTCCTATGCCAGCTCATGAAAACCAAACAGTCAAACTAGTTAACGTTTTCCCCCTCCAGCTTGGCGGAAGCAGCCCTAGTCTATGTGAACACACTTGTTCCTTCATTTCCATTATGAATCAGACTAACCTTTTATTTCCTGTACCTCAATACCAGCCTTTTTAACTGACCGATGCTGCATTTCTGTAAAACAAAATCATTCTTCAGGAAAACTGACATTTCAGAAGGACACTCAGTGACATTTTTCTGCCAGCTTTCTCAAATGCACATCACAATCCTACAGTAAACAATCCCATCAGCACCAAGGAGAGTCAATATAAACCATTCAATAGCTCACAAGCCATGGAAAAAAAAAAAGACAGACCTTGAGTCATGAACGGTGCTTGCAATCATCAACTCTTATGCCACAGAGAGATTTTATGGGTATGTCTGAAAGTTCAGGCACTCCCACAAAAATAAAACTGTCCATTATAATCAAAATCATAATGGATTAAAGGCTGGTTGAATCAGGGTTTCTTAGCTACTGCAGTTTTATACTGGAGCAAAAACTAAAAAGGAAATGATATACAAGGACTTCTCTTATCTTAACCTGTAATAATTTCATTACTTTTTTATTCTCATGTTTCTTTGAATAAAAGCTTGGAAGTGGTCTTGTTCAGTTTACTAGATGTGGAAAAACCCACATCCAATCAGAATTACAATTTATCTGGTCCAGTCTCCTGTTATTAAGTGCAGCTGATACCAGATGCCCCAAAGGAAATCCATGAATTGTAAACAGACAAATATGGAATAACTAGCTTAGTCATTTATAGCAGCAGACTCTTACTGGATGACTAACGTTCTGAAGCCTGAGGCTTTATCTCTCTCATACATTTTTTATCCCACATAATGTAGCAGTGGATTATATTTTTATTCCTGTAAAATGTATAACCCTTCTCTGAATCCTACTAAATTGATGTCTGACTAATCAGGTCCCTCTCCCTGAAGTCACGCTGCTTGCCTTGGAGGTTACTAGATTAAAACTGGCAAGTGTTTCCTCTGTGTGGAAATATGACTTCAAATTATATTAGATTAATTTTCTAATGATAAGTACTCCCAACGAAATGAAAATAAATTTCAAGTTTACTTGTGTCTTTACTTCATCCCCTGGAGTTTTCTGTATGATAACCTCAAAGGAAGTCGTGGAATTCTCAGTAAATGATACACTGAAACTACCAAAATGGTTTTGTTTTGGCAGGTACTGACACAACAAGAGACAGATCTAGCATGAGGCAAACGCATTTTGATATTCTTTCTGTGACAAACCCATGTGCTCGGGACTCTTCTCTGACAGAGCATGCAGCAATACTGCAGCATGGTCTTTTAAAGAAAACTGAGTAGCAGCACAAAACTTCTGCAGGTAGAGCTTGTAGAGTAACTAAATCACTGCCACTAAGCCACCAGGTTCTTGGCCAGTGGTACCAGATAAGCAGTACCAACTCCAAGATATACAATGTGAAGCTGTGACATTAAGAAGCAAAAGAACATACTTTCTGTGGATGCAAACTTCCACACTGCTCTGGCATGAACATCTCCAATGAACACAGTTCTGTCTTCTGAAGCAACAATATCATGTGGCATCTCAAAGCTCTGTGGAGACAAGCACGCACTGATCACCCTTATGTGTGAGCACACTCATGAGGCCTCCTTAACCCTGAACTTGACACGGGCCATACTCATCCTTCCTTAGACTGGAAAATGCAGCAGATGCTGCATCCTATGTGAAAGGAGAGGGATTCTATTCCCACTGACTGTCTACTTCAGGGATAATGACATCACGATTATTCGGTATATTAATGCTAAAAAAAAATAAATCAATCTATATTAATAATATTTCTACTCATATTATTGCATTCAATTTTATCCTGTAAAATATAAATTTTCAAAAATAAAGAATCTTGGTTTGAAACCCACATATTTAGGTTTTATTTGAGTTTGTATGCAACACAGCTCTTTGCTATACGCTCAGAAAAAATAACTTTCACGAATACAATTTAAAAGTGGACTGGAAATAAGGAGTGTGTTACCTAGAAGTGGGAATATCAACATTCCTTCTTTATTCTAAGACCATATATGAAAACTGTTAAAACTCTCCCCACTCTTTTTACGTACAATACTGTATGAAGGACATCTAGCCTTAACTTCCATGCTAATATTCTGTAAAGATGGGATGTAACCATACAGTTGCATATCATTACTGCTTAGGAATATGCTTTACTTTTTGACCAAAAAAAAAAAAAAAGGCATCTAGGTAAGTATATGTGTATTTCAATTCCCTCATCATTCTCTTACATTATCTTTTAAGAACTGTCTGGCAGCAATAAAGTAGGCTTATCCTGCCTGAAGGTATTATCTGCAGGAATCATCCTGAGGATAGTATAATTTTCAGGTGAGTACCATGTGGAGAAACGAAGACCCAAAATTATAGTGTCTTTATTAAGTTAATATTATAAAGAATTCCTTTTGAATACCTAACATTGCAAACCATCTTATTTCCTGCAGCAGTCTTACAAAAGTTGGAAAAGGAGGATGCTAACAACATTCTCAAATATGAAATTATATGCAACAGGCACTCTGTAATACTCTACCTTTCTAAGTGGAATGAAAGTATCAATTATTTCTCCAGTAGAGAAGTTCATCACAAATCCTTGCACTGGTTCTGCCTCTCCAGGATAAGACATTCCATTAACTGCAAAGAGGAGACCACCTGCAACAACATTAGACTTGGCTTAAGAACCCACACACAGCAAACTGCAGCAAAGATGAACTGTAATTGTTTAGATGAAAAAAAGCTGTCTGAGAGGCAGAAAGACAGAAAAGTAACTCAACAGGAAACTAAACGACCACAGGAAAGTTAAGTGAGGCGTAACAGTTGAGAGTTTGGCTTTTAAGAGATGCACACTTAGTCTAAATGAGAAGAACAAGCAAAGCAGAATTTTACAGATTGGTTAAATGTAAAAAGAATGAGAAAGTGTTAAAAAAAAAAAAAACAATTTGAAGAATGCTTTGCTGAGGGTGGTTGATATGAGAGGAAAAAGTTCTTTCGATGCACCAAAAGCAGAAAGTCAGCTGGGGAATCAGTGGGACCACAAGAGTAAAAGGTGTGAAAGGGGAGCCTGTGGCAAAGAAGCTGGTTTGGGCAGTTCTTTCCTGTCCAGTATGTTGGGAAGACTCTGACACTCCATTTTTTTCCTAGCAAGGAGGTCATAGGAGCCAGCTCAAATGAAATGATATATACAAAAGGTGTGAAGACAAGCTGGAGGTTAGTAGTTCACCAGGTTTAGGCGGCATTTTTTTCAAATTGAGAAGTGAAATCACAGCCCTCTGGCCAAGTTAAGCAACCCAGCACTGCAAACAGCTTCTCCTCCAGAAGACTAGCAAAGTACTGAAGTAATGCCCACCTACAAGATGGACTCAAAAGGGTGCCTTGTAACACGAGTTAACAATTCTGGCTTCTATCCCCAGTAAGATGGTAGAATTCATAACAAAGAGTAAGACATGGGTAAGGGTGGCCTGTCAGAAAAGAGTTGGTTACAGCTTCTCTAAGGGTTGTGCCTCAGCTCTGAACAAGAAGAAAAAGCAGATGGGTAATGCAGATTCTGTACACACATCTGCATTTTCAGAAAACCCTTGTCAAAGCAGTGCATCAGAGGTTATTAATGAAAGTGAGTTATCAGAGGGCTGAATGAAAGATTCATTTAATGAACAGGAAGCAAAGAGCAGATCTAAGGGGCAGAGCTTGTAATTCTTCAGGATAGAGAAGTCTGAACACTGTGATCTTGCAGGGTTCAGAGTCAGAAACAATTTTATTCAACAGTCTTCAGCAGTGACCTGAAAAATGGGGTGAACAATGAAATCTACCAGTCGGAGGAAGATACTGAGTTCTGCAGAGTAGCTGAAAGCTTGATGACACTGAGAAGGTCCAGAAAGACTTTTTATAAGAGTGAGTGTCAAACAGATGGCAGAAGAGCTTCAGGCAAAGACAAATGTGAAGTGATATTTCTGCAAAAAAAGTAATTTAAATCATGCCTACATGATGTTTAAGCTTGGAACTGGCAGCGGCAGCTCAGGAGAGACAGCTCCAAACCATCACTGAAAGATTTCTGAAATCTCTGGCTCCACATACAGCATCAGCCAGAATTTCAGTAGCATGCCTGGCATCACGAGGAAGAGAATTAGGAGTGGAGGGGACAGTTTTGCCACTGTGCAAAAACTCAGCATACCCACATCTTGAGTACTGAGTGTTACTTTCCTCTCTGCATCTCAAGAAAGTCCCAGTGAAGCTAAAGATGCTAGAAGAGAAAGGCAACTACAAAACTCAAGGGGCTCCAGCAATTAAATGGCTTTTGGGGAGAGACTGAGGTAATTGGTGTTCTTTGGTTTGAAGAGGATAAAGCAAGATGAAGAGGCACCAGATTCAGGGAATGTGGAACTGTTACACGACTCCCAAAATACTGGGATTGAGAAGCACTCAATGAAACTAGGTCACTTTTTTATATTTTTAAAAAAAAAAAAAAAGAAAAAAAAAGCAGGTAATAAACTTCTGGAGCCTGTAACTGCAGGAGGCCAATGAGCCAGACAGTACAAGCCAGTTCAAAATGGGATTAAGAAAACTCAGGGGCATTTAGGTCTACAGAAGGGTATCATGAAGAAGGGGTTGCAGCCAGGCTTAGACATCCTCCTTAGAATGCCTCTCTTGCTGCCACCATCAGAGACAGAGCTATAGGTATCACGTATCTCATCCAGCACAGTATTTTATGTTCTTGGCAGATGCAAAAGAGATAACCCCGATATTAAATCTGGAGGAGTCAGGAGCCAGACATGCCAAAATACCTGATCCAGTTCTTAACATTTACATTACCTTTAGAATCAGTATTAGAAGTCTAATCCAAAAACTTAATACAGTAATTGTTAGCCAAACTGTGATATTAAAACCCACACCTTTTACGAACTGTTCCTTGGTAGTTTAGAACATTTCAATTTTACTCTCTTCAATGGATTTTGAAATGAGTATTTTAAAACATTATTATTAGTAATAATATGTTGCTATTAACTAATTGACAGTGCAGTCACCCGGAAGCAACAAGATCATCTACTTGTCCACATCACATTTAGGGATTCTCATCAGTCCTTTCTCAGAAGCAGACATTATATGCAAACTTCCCTCATCCACAAGTAGGAAAACAGGTAGTTCTCAAATTTTCCATTGCATCAGGTCTCTTTTGGAAGAGAATTAATATCTGTCCTAAGATAACACACGACAGCAACTCTTCATGAAATAACACCGTACTCTGACATCCTGGCACAAAGCAAATACTTGAAATCTGAAGAAAGGAAAAAAGATTACCTGGAACATATGAAACTGCAAACAACTCTCTTCCAAACGATTTGTGTTTGATCTCTCTGGTGAACTCCCCAGTCTCTAATCTGAAGCACTGAATCCGACCATTCTCCCTGTCTGCAACACACAGCTCACTGAAGTCAGGGATCAGGGCTAAGCTGTGAGGGATATGAAACTGTCCAGGTCTGGCACTGCCTAGAGAAGTCTCTGCAATACAAAATATCCAGGTTTGTGTTGAAGTATGCACTGAAACCATCAGTTTTGCTTAGAAACAGCAGAATGTCAAATAATGCAATACAGCACCAGGAAAAGATTAAGGTCAGCTTGCTTTCTTCTCCTAGCACTTTTACTGTAGATAAATCATGGTAGCTTATTGTACTTTCTTTTTAAATCCTGAATTTATGAATTTGCTATTTCCCTAAAATATTCAGCATATTTTAATGTCTGATACATAAATCTGAGTCAGGCAGAAATGCAACTATTCATAAAACTGAAAATAAATGTAATCATGGCATAAATCTTGCAAAAATGATAAAGGCTTACATCATTTGATTAAATGTTTGAGAAAAAAATTAAGTTTTGTGAAACTCAGAACATTTTCTTAATAAAATAGTACATGCTAATACTTATACTGAAAGGAAGCTAACAAATCCCCACTTTTAGTTTTAGTAAATACACAACTACAAGTGCATGAAGAGCCAAGGCAAAATTTGAATGCGGTGTTGGAGCTGAAATTCACGTAAGGCCTGGGAGGTATTTCAGTAATAGAAATCCATCAAAATGATTCACAGTACCACCAGCCATCTTGTGGTTCACGATGAGTTTGTGGTAAGAGCAGCATGGGCAAAGTACCAAGAGCTCTGACTGTACCTTCTCCCCACTGCATCAGGTAGAGTCCATTTGGAGAGAACTGAATAATTCGGCTGTTGCAGTAGCCATCAGAGACATAAATGCTGCCACTGGTCGGGTCCACGGCCACATCAGTTGGCTGACAGAAATGATTTTTGTCACTGCCCGGTTGCAAAGCCACTCCTAAGACCAGTAATGGTTCTTTGCCATCTGCTCCCAGTTTGAAAACCTTTTTTTAAGTTAAGAAAAGAAAAGCTGAGGTTTCAGTTATGGAGGGTGAAATCTAATAGGGATGACTGCCTATGGAAAAACACCTATCACTGTGTATAAAATAAATTTATATACCAAACATAATCTTAACATACTGACTATAATATCTATTACCAGTTTGTCAGTAACATTGACTCTAGAAAATTTCTGCTTAACGTACCAATTTCCTGTCATTACAAAGCAAACAGGTTATTTTCACGTTCTACATTTAAGTACACTGATGAACAAAAGAAGAAAAGTGCAGAGGAATCTTGATAGGCTTGAGAGGGGGGGCCCATGTGAACCTTGTGAAGGTCAACATGACCCAGCAACGTGCACTGGCAGCTCAGAAGGGCAACCATGTCTTGGGCTGCACCAAAAGCAGGGTGGGCAGCAGGTCAAGGGAGAGGATTCTTTCCCACTACTCCACTCTGGTGACACCCCACCCAAAGTGCTGCATCCAGCTCTGGGGCCCCCAGTGTAAGAAGCACATGGATCTGTTGGAGCAGGTTCAGATGATGCCACAAAGATGACCAGAGGGATGGAGCAGCTCTTTTCTAAGGACAGGCTGAGAGAGCTAGGGCTGTTCAGCCTGAAGAGAAGGCTTCAGGGAGACCTTATAGGACCTTCCAGTACCTAAAGTGGCTCTTTCCAGTACTTAAAAGAGACCTGGAGAGGGGCTTTGCACAAGGATGTGTAGTGACAGGACAAGGCAGAATGACTTCAAACTGAAAGACAGTAGATTTAGATAGGATATCATAAACAAATTCCTTTACTGTGAGGATAGATAGGCACTGGAACAGGTTGCCCAAAGAAGCTGTGGATGTCCCACCCCAGAAAGTGTTCCCTGCCCATGGCAGGGGGTTGGAATGAGATGGTCTTTAAGGTCCCTTCCAACCCAAGCCATTCTATGATTTCTACATTCTATGTCCATGTAGCAAATGACTCAACAGGAATATATGCCATGAAGTGCACAGGGGTGAATTTCTGCAGGCATATTCTTAACATCATTCTTAACCGGCCAGATAAGAAATTTATGCTAAAATCTCTTGGAAAACAAAAACATTTTTTTTCAAAATATTAAGGTCCTGGAACAAAAGCGTCAGAAACATACCTGGTGAAGAGCTACATCAGTGACCCAGTAGTTACCATTTTTATCTATACTCAAACCATGTGGTAAATAAAATCTGCAAGCACAAATGTAGAAGAAACAAATACAGAAAAATCAAGTTAAAAACATTTTTCTAGAAGAAAATGATACAGATGTGAAGATTTCACTTTCTATCCATAGATAACAAATGCTGTACAAACTAACTATGTTTAATATCAATGAAAGAGCCAGCTCTACAGGACATAATTTTCTTGACAAGAGTGTCTCAGCTCTGAAATTCAGTTGATTTCTGGTATCTCACTCAGGCTGCCTTGGCATCTATAGGGACATTGTACAATGTTCATGAGCTCTGCATTTCTTTTAATCTGGCTGGTAGATGAGGTTGTAAGAACTGTCAGAAAGCAGAGGTGGTAAAGACGGCAAATTACCTTTATTAGCTGTTGATGTTATAAATTATGTATTTATTTATTTAAATAAACTCATAGGCTACAATGGCACAATGCAATATAAACATCATGAAAATGGGCTTAGGGACTCTTAGTTGCAAAATATACAGAAACATTAGTTCATTTAATAAAAGTTAAAAGAAACCCCAAAAACTTACAGACTTTTGCCTGTGGAATGGAGCAGTTTTGCATTACTTGGATTCAGGACAAGAATTGTGTTCTGTTCAATCGGTCCAAGACCTCTTTGTTGATAAACAAATTTGCTGTCAAAAGAACTACACAAAAACAGTGGAATAGAAAGCCAGCATTAGAACAATACACATGCAATTTAAAGCTGAGTTTTGTAGTTCAATTCCAGCATGGGGCTATTGGGTTCTTTTTAAATATAAGCCTTATTACATCACTGTGTAACTGAAAGAGTTAATAGTGTTGTTTCTCTGCATTTCCTACTGAGGTTATGACTTCCAAACTAAAGGAGCACCAAATCAACACAGCAAACAAATAAGAATTTCTGAAAGTAAGTAAAAAAACCTTCTTTTCTTTTTTTAATTCTTTGCTGGGGCAAATCAGAAATGGGGAAATCCAATCATGTAGCCCAAGAAAAAATGCAGCTCACCACCAGGGCATAGATGCCAGTAAAAAAAAGGTATACTTTGTACCATCTAAGGCAATATGTGCCTGTTTGTGTGTCTTTTTTCTTTTTTCAGAGTTCGGTATTTTGCTAGAACTTACTACTGCCAAGATTCAGGTCTTATGGTTCTTATTCTTTTCAGAGTATGTTTACAGAAGACTGTGGGATATGATGCGAATTTCTCCAATCCCCCCCAAAACTACATTCAATTTTAAGGGTAGCTGGAATATATCAATAAACAACATTTCAACATGTCACTACTTCAGACATTAAGAACCAGGATTAACTTTCCAGAAGACATTTATTTACTGGGCCAAAATTATCATATGCTTCCAAAGAATAAAAATGTAGTTGTCTGTACCCTTACAAAGAAGTTGTCTATTACTCTAACTTCTTGAAATATATGTTCAGCATTCAGTGAAAGCAAACAGAGTGTACTATATTTTGAACAAAATTTAAGTCTAAATGTTAGAAAATGTGGATGAAAAATGCATGAATACAAGACATACTCCCCCACTCCGACCCTGTATTTTTAAACCCATTTGTTAATCCCAAGAGAAATCCAGCCATGATTGATGCAACTTGGTAAACAAGAATATACTTTGCAGTCACAGAGAAGGCTATGAATAAAGCTATTAAAATTATATATTGTACAGTTCTAGCAGCTTCACATCTCCATAACATTAAATATTTATATGTATAGAATTTTTAATGTGGAAAAGCAATATTGGCTTCATATATAACCAGAAAAATCTATAACAGGATGTGTTTAAGCTTCTGCATAGGCCATGATGTTTATATTTAGATATTTAGATATTGCCATTATGTATGGCAACTATCTGGAACTATTTAATTTCTGGCAGAAATAATCCTTTTCACTATGAATGGTTAAGCACAAGATGAGTTACTAATTCTCCTAAACACTCTGCCATCATGCTATAGGGAGACACTGCGTTAACGGTACTGGCACACTGGTGTGTTCCTGCTTGTTTGACCATGGTTCAGCAAGTGTTGTTTTATTCTTCACCATTAATGACAATAATCGGCCGTAACAAGTTCTCTTGGCTTGAAACAGTTTTATTTTAAAAGGAGTCTAACACTTGTAAGGACTTGCTCCAGGTATGGATGACCACAGCGGGAGAACCAACATGGGGCAGACTGAACTAATCTCATTTTTAATCTACACAGATAATCAAAGAAAAGAATGTCAGTGATGGTAGGTATTGCACAAAAAGCCCCACAGAAAACACGGCTGTATCTCTGGAGAACTGCTACCTAGACAACTTGAAATAATGACTGGCTTTCCTTGTTATGATTTTGGTTCTTATTAACAGTGGTGTCCAGACTTCTAAGCATTCCCTGCTGTTCCCAGCTCTTCTGGGAACTGAGTGCTTTCAATGTAAATAAGCGATTGTAAGATATGTCATGCAAAGAAAGCCTAGTGAACTCTGAAATGAGTTTATGGAAGCAATCTTCCATGCATCTTCTCCTAGAAAGGAAGATTGACAGGGAGGACAGGACGACTGGCATGATACAAGATCACATCACTCTTCCTCTCAGCGCTTGAGGCCAATTTCCAGGCAGTCAATGTTTCTTTAACTGATAAATAAGAACACAAACAAATGCCGACTACTTCTAGCTTAAAAGGAGAAAGACCAAAACCAACACAACAGAGTAACTGAACACCTTACTATTAGATGTCATTGCTCTGCAACGTGGTGTTCTAATTGGTTCTGCACTTTGGTATTGAAGGACAAGTATAATCCACAGCATATTTCACTACTTTTAATTTCAAACCCCAAAGTAATTCCACAGTTATGTTCCTACTTCTCAGCTGGCCACCCTCACACTAATACAAACGATTTGTTGCTAAATTTAACATCCTTCTGGTGGGCTACATATTAAATTTAGACATACCACATGACGTCATAAACCCCAACAGCACAGCCCTGAGCTCTGTTCTTGATCAATATCAATCACCATTTGTGGCACTGTGCTCTGTCTGAATTAACCTACCTTTTTGTTAAGAAAGCAGTAACAATCATGTAGTTTACATTCCTTAATATGTTCTTTATAAATTACATGAAGAGTATGTATTTTTCATCACAAAATGCAAAATAACTTTGAATTTTGCTTAGACAGCTGAATAGTTCCAGTATTTTTCATTCTGCACAGCACATACTGCATATATCAAAGACTGTTCCGAGGTGGAAGAGACAATGTGGTAGAAGAACCTGAGTTATTTAAGAGGATTTTTTTTGTTTTAAATCATGCGCAGAAGGAATGCTACAGCCACTGCAAAGCTGCTACTGTATTACAGGGCTTGTCACTGCATAACTGTGCACTGCTTTTGTGCTCTAAGGCAGACTGAAGTTACCTTGTGAAACAGCACAGATCATTCAACCAGCTATACTTTAGCTGAATGAGCTTTTGTGGCACATGTTAATAATGCATTGGAAACATTTGTGCATAGCCTAACAGCACAGATAATTGTTCATTAATTTGCTTCTATACTATGTTGGTGAAGCACTGAAACAGAAGATAAATTCTGGGCTTTCAGGCTATTTATTTATCACATTTATGATTTGGCAGGGAATGCTATCAATTAACTGTGTATTTGCAGCTAATGATAAACATTAACTTAAAAGCCTGATAACTTCTTATGCCTCCCCCATATGACTGTCATGATAAACACCTTTCAGGTACTACTTTTTTCTTGAAAAACGAGAACACCCATTACTCCTTCCTGTTTCAGCACAAGCCATGAAAGGGACCCCAAACTATTTCATATGCCCATGACACACTCAAAGATAAAAAAGGAAGGCTGACTGGGTGAGCACATTTCTGTGTGCCTCTTCTCTGTGTCACAAGATACAGAACAACAGCTTAACCATAGGCATGTTCTCCAAGTATATTTTGAAATCACCATGCTCTGCATTAAACAGTCCTACAGTGGTTTTAAGTCTAGCTCCCCTTAAGGGTCCCTACCAGCACTAGCTTTCCTATACACTGATTAACTTCACAACAACAAGTTAAAAAACAAAGACTTGCGAACAAAACCTCTCATGAACTAGGATTTATGCAGTTATCCTTATGGAAGGCCCAAAACAGCAGCTTATCTTGCATCTTACAGTGGCTGATGTCAAGGACAAAGCTGAGTTAAGCCAACACACAGCATTACTGAGCACAGCTGGGAGGGACGTGGATTTCCAGACTACAGACCACAACTCTGACCTTCTGCTGCACACACAACTCAAGTTTTGTGCTCTGGATTGTTGCTGTACCTCAATTGCCAAAGACACTCAAAAATACATATTTCAGAAGTACCAGTCTATTTTCAAGTATTTTTTTCAATTCTTTCTCCAACAACACAAAGAACAGCACTTATGTTCATGCATAGGAGGATAAAAAAAACCAACTCAGTCTCAGCTTTTACAGAATACTTGAAGCCTGAGTAATAGAAGTTGCATAATGCATCATCCTTTCAAATTTTATAGTCTATATTTATGTACACTTGAGCTGGAGAGATCGCTGATGCCTGAGAATAATGTATGAGAAATAAATTATTGCCTTATCTGCCACATTATGTTATTTAGCTAAAAACCCAAATAACTTACTTCCTTTCATAAAACATTGTTCTAAGCAAAATTTTTTATTGTAACATTGAGAATGCTGCCCTTCTATTTTTCAGAAACTATGTTTTCTTGAAATGAATTCACCGGGATTTGAAAAAACCTTCTTAACCTTTAGCCTTATAGTTATATATATGGAGAACAGATGCTTAGAAAGAAGATTAAAAAAAAACCACATTTAAAAAGGGTACTACATAATATTATGTTACAGGCTAATACTATTTCCTCTCAGTATTCTGTTACAATTTCATGAAAGTTTTTCAAAAGTATCCATATAGACACCTACACAATTTTAAAGGTCAGAGACATAAGGACACTGTACAAATAAGGACAGTAGTCTTTATTTGGAATGTCCTGTTCTTAAAATAATATACCTTTGAGTATATGCATATTGCCTTACAAACACGAGAAGAACAGCCATTTTAAAGTTCTGACATTTTTTGGTTGAGTGACACCAAATGTAGCAAATTTTATCAAGTGAATAGAACAAACTCTGTTTTGGGAGAGTACCTTGCAACAATCCAATTTTTTTCAGTGCACCTGAACACAGAGAAGAATGAGGATACACTGGAGCTGGCTTTGCCTGTCTTAAACCCAAGTGCTACTAGTGGTATACCACACGAAAACATCACTCACCCAGGCTCATTATTCCTGCTAAAAACATGGAGAACTAGGGATGATTAGTTTCTGTGAATACCATACTAACGTGGTCATACAGTTGAAGGGCCTAATGTACTTTGTTCTTTTCCTCTGGAGACATGTTCTTACTGTCTAAAGATAGCAACCCCATCATCTCCAATTGTCAGTCACCACTTCCATCTTGAGTCCCTGAAAGGCACTTTAAGACAAAGAACTGAACTTTAAGTGGAGCAGGAACTTCTTGAGAAGATGCACAAACAGCAAACACCATTTTGACCCTCTAATTCACCATTCAGCAAATCTTTACTCACTTTTCATCCCAAACGTGATCACCTCGGTGGAAGACAACAAGGTTATTTTCAGGGTCCAGGGCCAACCCAGAAACCTGGCCTAGCTTGAGGTCTAACCCAGGCCACTCCACAGCCTCTTCTATGTGGAAATCTGGCCAAAGAAACAAATAAAACCGGACAATTATGTAGCATATTTATAAAAAAAACCCGCCCAAACATAGTTAACCGGCATTTGACATAGACTGTTGGCAATTACATGGACATTTTCTTACATGCAGTATTTCCATTAATGCACTGCAATCTAATTCCAAGGATAGTTCTAACATAGTAAAGCATGCACAAGTACTGGCATCCTGCTACATATAGGATGGTAGAAATGTCAAAACCACTTTTGATTCCATTTTTTTCTCCATCTTATGAGGATACATGGACACAGACTCTAGAATTTCTAGGAGTTCTGTAAATACTTTCTACGCTGAAAGATTACAAATATATATACAACTATATTCCAAAATCAGCAGGCAAATTTAATTATCAGCCCATCAGTGTTTTATGAAAAAACGCATAGCAAATACTACGAATCAATAAACCAACCATGTTGTAGAAGTGATTGATTAATAATTTCTTTTTCTATAAAGCTTTTAACACTAAGGAAAAAAAATACAGAGACAAAAGAAAAACAGCAATGAGAAACAAATAAAAACAGTAAGTATGTGAAGTTTGCCTCTGACATTCCTTACAGCCAACATATGCAGTAGCTCTGGACAGTGCTCATATCCTAATTCAAATACTACATGCATAAGCGGGAAATAGATGTCTAAGTCTCATTAAAGAGATGCAGAAGGGTATAATATCTGGCATTGTTTATGCCCTAACACACTGTTTTTAAAAAGAAATACTCTACAGCCTTTGACTAACACAAATCTGATTCTCACTCTAAATCAATAGCACAGGATTTAGCAAGTGAACCATTACTGAAAAGTCAGATGCCTCTTGTGCTTGCCTGAAATTATAAAACTACTCAACCAAGGGAGACAAACTTAGTTTCAACTTAAAAAATAACATTTAAAAGATAAAAATATGGTCATTTCAAATTTTCCTGTATGCAAAAACATACTTACACAGATAAAAGGCACAAAGAGGTCAAAATTTGAAAAAGATGCAAGGATTTGACTACAAGGATTAATTTTTCACAGATTAACTGCTTAAATACTATTTGTAAGAGGTTGCTCTTGTGTTGCTCTGGCAGTATATTAAGAGACAAGTGAACCATATTACGAAAAAAAAAAAAAAAGAAAATGTAATGACAAGAAAAATCTCCCTAATTCTGATGAAAATAAAAAAGAATGATTCAAAAATGCCTTCTACACATTAGGAAATCCATCACTGCTTCCTTTCAGAAATCAATTTGTTCAGCATAATTCAGGTATTTCTACAATGCATACTTTGTATGTGTAGGTACACATAAATAAACTGATGGTGAATAATAAGCAATTTCTTTGAAGTCATGTGAAACTGGAGCTGCTTCTCTAATATTCAACCTGTTTGATAGCTGAAAACCTACCATGGATTAGGAGATGTTTTACCTGTTTAGTTTTAGATATCACAGCTAGAGAGTTGGTGACAGAGAAACTCTTGAGGCAAACACAAACCTAAAAATAAACCTAAGGCAACTGCAGTAAATACAAGACAGTAATCAGAAACTTCTGAACAAGAAGTTCTGCTCTGTAGAAATTTTAGCTGAAAAAGCTCCAAGCTAAAAGAAAAGCCATTAAGAAAAAATTGATACATGTTATGTTCAATTCAGTTGAACACAGCAGGTGCAGTGCCAGGTATATTCAGGGATGTTTGGATGTTGAAAGGAATAAAAGGATGAAAATCCAGTATCTGCTTCTTCACTTGCTCATCCCGTTATCAGTTCAAGTTAAATTGCAGAAAACTTGTCTGTGTTTCATGTTACAGTGCCTCTTGGCCTCTGAGCCTTTGCAAAAAAAGCTAGAAAAAAATAAAAGGCTGAACACAGGAACACTAAATTTTGGTTTCCGTAAAATTTAGTCTCCCAAAAGACATGTACCATAAATACAAAATGTTTATTCTTAAAGGACTGAAACATTTCTGATAGATCAAAACAGTAAAATTAATGTGCAGTGAAATGCTGTCTAATCACAGGATCTCCAGCCCCCATACAACCTTTAAATTTTATCACAGTTTTCCAAAACTGGTTAATTATTGTTATATTTTCTTTTCCCTTTACAAGTCTCACACTGAAAGTCCTTTGATACCTTTTTCTCTTAAGGCAACTAGCTTTTTACAAAAACTCACTAAATTTAGACTTTGTCTACCTAAGACTTGTTAGTACTTCCCTACAAAAATAAGAGGTCCATGGAACAGTTTCATGTAGATAAAATTACTTTCTCCATTAAAATAATTCACAAATACTTTTGTAAGTGAGATCTCTAAACTAAGTACCAGATCGTCTTCCTTTCAGTTTAGAGTACTTCCTTTCTTATTAAAAAAAATATAAACAGAGAATTACATAGGTTTAGGTCATGCAATTCATCCTCTAATCCTCCACAAGAGAAAGATTAAAGCCGTATTTCTTGGCAACATTTCAATCCACTGTCCAGAATTTCAAGACCTTTCCCACTTTTAACACAACAAATTTTAAGTAATACTGCATTTACTCCCTGCCATCAGAGGAGTCATTTAATCTTAACAAATCTAAGTAAGCACTGCACAAAGGAATTTTTAAAATTAAAAAATTACACTCTTCACCTTAATTAGGATATGTATATCATATTATAGAGGTTGCGCGTCAAACAAACCTGACTGATTAGTGACCAGTCTCAGGGTAACAAGCTAACAACAGAAGTAGTATAAAGTTATAAACACAATACTTATAACAACTTCACTTAACATATTGGCCATTTGCTTTTCCAGGGCAGTTACATGTTTAAAATTGGATTATCTACCAGCCTAAAATTATTAAAGTGGTAATTATTAAGCAGTGAACTGAAATTAATGTAACAGTAGAGTCTTGTCCTAAGAATACTGAGAATTTTTTCAATTCAATACAGTAAAGAATTTTACACAGGGTGCAAGATTTTTAATAAATGAAGACAACCTTCCGTTTCACTTCTTCCTCTGAAGAGGAAAATTCTGTTACGGAAGATTTTGTTCTTAAATATGTAAATACTTCCCTAAACAGAAATGAAACGTTCAAAGACTTAAATGCTACAAAAGTCCTTTTGCCAAAAGATGGCGCTGGCAGCTTCTGCAGGTCAGACCTTGTGTAGTTGGAAGTATCAGACATTAAAAAAAAAAGACAAACCCCAGTGCTAATTAGGAAAATTTCAGTTTTATTTCTTGCTGTACCTCAAAATCGAGTAATTTCAAAGTCCATTTATTAACTAGTCCACCACCAACAAATTCCCCACATATGACTATGTGGTTATTAACACAGCTGAGGAAATGCTTTCTGTAGTTAGAATCTGTGCCATGAATGTGCCAAACTAAGCCATTTACTCAGTTCACTGACACTTCCTCCTCTGAATGAGTGAAAACAGGAAGGGAATTTTTGTCTTTGCCTTCTACACACCACGTGTTGTTAGTCTGAACTTACTGCTTTTGCAGAAATGCTATGTGCCTCACTCTTCTGAACACTTAATTCCAGTGAGGTTTATGGAATTATTTGCGATTTATGTCAGGCACAAGGCAACATCCCACCTGGATTTTTGCCCCCGCGTCAGTGACTTGACAGGCTCTCCTATAACTGCATAGCATAACATAACACTGGAAAGTCCTCGTCTCTGGTTTTCTGTTGAGCACAACCCCAGGATTTTGCTGAGCTTGACTATTTTAACAGAATCTCATGTAAGCGGAGAGAACACATGTTAACACCATGAACAGAAATAAAAATCAGGTGGATTATGAATCATCCACATTTGTGTACAACAGTACTTCAAAACATCAAGCTGGGGTTGCAACATAAAAGCAGGCATGTGCGGCCACAGCTTGTGCATACAGATGGCTTTCATGCAAGTACCAGTTACGAGATACTCGTCACATGCTGCAGTACCTGGCTTTCCACATTAGCAGGTAAGGCTAAGCACAGTCAATATCACAGAGACCAAAATGCAGGTAAAACAAACACAGTAGTTCCAGGGTTTCTGCAGTCATAGAAACCTGAAGGGAATCAATTGTAATTCTAGTATAATAAAACAGCCTGTCCACGAGAATATTTGGATAGTCAAGACCAATTTGAAATCAATATGCAGAAAATTTTACTTCTCAAGAATTTTTCAGGATTAACTACTGCTCTTTCTGAATGAGAGAAAAATACCCAATTGAATTGCAGCAATACATTTTATAAAATTGTGTATCTGACAAGCCAAGGTAATTGGAAAACTCATAAAATGTATTGATTATTCCAGTGACCATTTTATAGTAATTACTTGTATTAAAGTTACTCATTTCCTCCGACTACTATATCCTGTATTTACCTTGTTTTAGCACAACTGATATAAAATCATTAAGTCTTAAGAGTAGAAAAAATACTTTATTGTCCAGAAAGTACTGGTACTGTGCCACCAGTGTGCTTTTTTAATTCACACATGGAGGAGGAAAGAACCACAATGACATACCTCTAAAACAGAGGGGAGACATTTCCATAATCAGGAAAACTGTCATGTAAAATACTTCCAAGCCTCAACTGATATTCCCTTCAGATTTTGCTAATGTGGATCACAGCTCTTACAGTGCATTTTATAGCATAAAATTAACCCCTAACCCACCTCCTGTATGTTCTTTTTCCCAGCTTCCCTCACCATGTTTAGACTGTTGTAAAGAGAAATGTCTGTTTTCTGGTGGCCTCAAGGTAGACTCTAGTCTGTGAAATTTGTGAATTCTGTCTCTGACAAGAACAGTATTGTCCCTCTCATCGTGATTTGCGATCTCTCTGGCAAGGTCCTTCTTTTGGACTACATTAGCAATCTCAGCTACAAGATCTGATTCTGCCTTTTCTGTAGGCTTATGCTTATGCACATGCACAACATCTTCCCTTTCTCCTAGCAGCTTGGAAAGGAGTGAATAGAAATCACCTGTACAGAAAAGAGAAAAGATAAGAGGAAAGGAGGAAAAGAATAAATTATAACAAATCATGTACTTTCAGAAAGCTTCT
>JAWWEU010000091.1:11597757-11616073 GCA_035583155.1 Acropternis orthonyx
AACAGAGTGGGGCTTTTTATGAAGCTCCAAACCCCTTGTGATTTCAAAGTCAGCCTTTGATTTGTACCAGAATCTCCACATATGATCTCAGAATTGGCTTTGCCTCATTAGAGATAAGAAGTAGTCTCAAAGGTAAGCACAACCTCTAAGCAAGGCAATTCCAAAGTCAAAAATAATGCCCATGGGGAAGTAACTTTGTACAAGTTTTACTTAAAAAGCAAAGACATGCAGCACAAAAATGAACTTGAAGTCTTGGTGAAGAATGAGACAAATTCAGTATGTTGAATTCAATATTGACATCTAGTATTTGACAGATAGAAGTAGTTCAATTTGTTTTTTTTCATGAAAGTGAAGGTGCTTGCACTTGCCAATCTGTTCACTCATCCAAAATCAATTCAGCAAAATTATTTTAAAAGTCTAGTAACATGTAGAATGAAATTCTACCTTTATTCAACTTCTGAAAAACAAAATGCAAAGTCTCCCCAAGTGACATTTTCACAACTTACTTTCCAAATAGAAAGGAGACAAACAATTGTTGATAGTGACTCAATGTAAATTTTTTAACAGATGAATACCTCATAAAGGTCACAGATGACTGATTTGCTAAAAGGATATCATAATACGTCACAGCCATGAATATCTGTGAATATGTAAAATTAATTTTATTCAAGACACAAGGATATTCACAGGATTATCAAAGAAAAGTACACTGAATCTGATGTCCAAAACAACTCACAGACTTATGAGGAAACAGGTATTTTAAGGCATCTGCCACTTTGATGACCTAAACTTATTACTCTCCCCAACAAAAAAATCTCCAAAATCTAACCCAGCACTAAATGCACCACGCACCCCTCACAAAAGCAGGTACATCTATGTTGCGATATATAATGTGGTAACATAATTCTTGTAGGGAATGATAGCAGGGAGAAATAAATTTATTCTCAGCGGGGGTTAAGAGAAGGAGCTGAGAATGCAAATACTGTTCCTCATGCAAGAAAGAGAGAACAAGAAAGTGAATGAAGAAAGAGCCAAAGCTGAACAAAAATCAAAGAATTCCCCGTAAGTTTGCTCCAAGCACCCTGACAAAAAATTATAAATTGCTTCAAACAATGCCATATTTGCACACATAGAAATAACAGAATGTGAAAACCTTCCATAGAGAACAAATCAAAAGACATTATCGTTGATAACTTCTAAACACTTTGACTCTTGGAGATAACAACTATATTCTCACATGGGCTGGAAAGGTCTAAGACAATAGCATGGAAGGTTAGAAATAACTATAGTCTTTGTTATGTAAAGGGAAGATAAAGAAGGATTCTAGGCATTAGGAAAAAACCCCTCACTTTTGTAAAACTCAGACTCAAAGGCACTTACATAGAACAATAAATCAAGAACAGGGTGACAACTGCATTGCATATCCCTGCAGCCCAAGTTCAAAGCAGACAGGCTCCCTTTATAGACCTAAAGATGGCTGGATTTACTTTGATTTGAATCTGAACTCTAGACACTTATGAATACATTAAAAAAAGCAGATGAATTTTTACAATTTTTTACTTTTACATAACTGTATCCACTGTCAGCCGTAACTCCAAACAAAAATAATTTTTACTTTTGCAATACAAAATGTGAAGAAAGTGTAATAAAATAGGTAACACTTTTCTGAGATGGCTCTTTGCACATACCCCTTTTTTTGTAGAATATATTTTTGGTTTTTCAGATTATTTTTAATATGTTTCCTTTAGACAAGGTACAATAAGCTTTATTTTGGTATCTGATCATGAAGTGTGTATCTAAATATGAGTTCTTAGTTTTGGACGATAGCTAAGAAGGCATGGAATGGAATTTAATACTTGGTTAAGAAAATGAAGAAATATTCTTTTCAGAAAGAGTTGAACATGAGAATGGATAGATTTTAACTATAGCATTTCCCCCAAAAAAACTGACAGGAGTTAGAATAAGATGCTAATACATAAATAATTACTACATCAGCTCAAATATTTTATATTTGCAATTACTTGTAAGTCAGAAAAGTAAACTGAAAAATGCTACTGAAAGCACAACAAGTTAACAGAGTCTATTGCATCACTCAACTTCTGTTCTGAATTGCAACGACTGCATGTGCTTACACACAAACTGCAATGTCTATATCCTTATGCTGTGACAACCTGTGGCTATCATCAGACATCTCATTCAGAGAAGAAAGATACCTTCAGGTCATTCCTGAAGCTTAGAAATACCTGTAAAAATTACTGAAGATTATGCACTGAGTATCTTTGAACACCACTATCAAGTTTTAGGACATTTAGATTATTAGATTTAAATTATATTTTCTCTGCTGGAATTTTCACAGGTGGGCTACATTAAAAACTTCTTTTTTCACAAATGGCAGAAAAGGTAGATTGTTTCTTACTTTAAAAATAGGATGGCAGACTAGCAAGTAAAAGGCACTTAAATAAAATGGAGGGCATTCTGTTATTACCTTTTGAAACTGTACATGACACTAGCACCATCCCCTGCATTATAGTCCTTATCAGTTCATACCTCTTAAACTTTCATAATTTTGCAGGCTTACACCTACAACATTTTTAAGCCCTGCAGAGATATTCTAGGTAAAAAAAAAAAAGGAAGAATTACTGCAGGGTGGTGTTTTGGGGGTATAAAATTATGACTTAATTTCAGGTGACAATTTATTTCAGTGCAGTTTCTCTGATTGTGCAAGTGGGTATTTTGAGCAGAAGCTTTGACCAACAAGTCAAGTTACTAGTAAAAATTTCTGAACACATTCTCAGCTGATATGCAATGAGTGTTACTGTCTCATTTCTTTTTTTTTTTAATAACTATACACTCATATATTATACTTAAGAGTGAAAATGAACAGTGAGAACTCTCACTGTCCCCAAGCAATAATGAAGAGCAGGTTCTTGATAAATATGCTCTCTTTAGAGGTTTGTAACTTTAATTATTCAAGATTTTGGCAGGCAAAGAATCCCACGGGTAGTAAGGGTCCAGTTGAACTTCCTCATGAAAATCAATTCTTTCAACTTCAGTTGTGTGCATTTGCATATATGCTTCATTTAAACAGTGCTAGCACAATCAGTTTATTCCTTCATCCTCCTCCCCTAACAGTACTGCCATTATGCTGCATTATATTTCAGTACAGCTCAAGCTATTCTTGTAATGCATATTCCTCCCTTAATTTTGTGTTGTTATTCAGCTTACTTCCTTCTTTCTTCTTTCAAGTCCAACATTTTCATTATCACTTAGTCCACGAGGATCTTCACATTCTCGTTTAAATCCTACACAATAGTGTATTGCAGACGAGCTCCACGAGAATGACAACCCACACATCATTTGTGCTTGATGATCAGAGAGCCACTAACCCAAAAACCCTACACAGGATGTGATTTACCAAGTGAAAAGAATACAAGGCATTTCAGGTTTAAAGAAAAAAATACAACATGAAATATAAATAAATACATAAAATAATCCCCCAAAATCTCAGTTCACAAAGATCTCAATGTGCATTAATAAAATACAAATTTCACCAAACCCAGCTCATAATGTATGGGCTGGATGAGCAGTGAGATGATTCAACACTGGCTAAAAGGTTGTCTTATTGGAGGATGGCAGCAAGTGGTGTAGCCCAGGAATCAATACTGGCTCCAGTTCTGTTCAACATTAAAGACCTGGATGATGGGTCAGGTGCACCCTTAGCAAATTTGCAGGTGACACCAAACTGGGACAAGTGGCTGATACACCAGGTTGTGCATGAGGCAGCAGCATGCCCTTCTGCAAAGAAGGGAAACAGTACTCTGGGCTGCATTAGCCAAAGTATTGACAGCAGGCCAGCAAAGGTGATGCTTCCCCTCTGCTCAGTGAGGCCACACCTGGACACATGGAGAGAGTCCAGCAAAGAGCTATGAAGATGATCAGGGGACTGGAGCACCTCTCCTATTAGGAAGCGATGAGAGAGCCAGGACTGCCTGGGAAAAGAAGGATCTGAAGGGAGGGTGCAAAGAAGAAGGAGCCAGCTCTGCTCAGAGGTGCCCAGTGACAGGATCAGACGTAATGGGGCACACACTGAAACACTCTGAACATCAGGAAATACTTTTTCACTGTGCAGGTGAACACTGGCACAGGTTGCCCTGAGAGGTTGTGGTGTCTCTACCCTTGAAGACACCTGGACATGGCCCTGGGCAACAGGCTGTACGGGGACCTGCCTGAGAAGGGTTGGGATGGACCAGATGACTTCCAGAACTCCATTCCTACGCCAGCCATTTCATGGTTCTGTGAAACACTCAGTGACAACAATAAGCAGATTGCCATGCTTGAAATGAGTGCTTCACCTTAAAAAATAGAAGAAAAAAAAAAAAAGAGACTTTCTCCATGAGTTATATTTCTTCCAGATACAGATACTGTGACTGATGGGCCAGTGTGTATTACCTATTCAAGTAAGGTGATAGGTTAAGGATGTTCACAGCTATTTGTTTCAACTTTATCAAGGAAAACACTGAATTACATATGAAAAACCCAAGTTTCTCCCCATTCTTAGAATTATTAACCTCCTTCTTCCTCACAAGTCATTTACTTTACATTTTTTAAGAAAAAAGGTGTTCACTTTTCAAACATTTGTAGAGATAAATCAAGGTTATAAAGTCAAGTTAATATACAAACTGTATTACAAATATAACCATTGATCTTTGCCTTTGTGAATGGTACAAACAGAAAAATAATTTTCTACAGGTAATATAAATATTTTTGATGCTGCAGCTGATACAACTTAACAGAACAAATTTCCAAAATACATACCTCTAAATGCACTAATATCTCCATAGTGTACCTGGAGCACAAAGTATCTGCCACCTGTTTCTCCTCCAACTCTGAATCCAACACCTAAGAGAAGAAAAATACACTGTTTTCAGAAACAGTGTAAGATGGTTCACCTTCACCAACCACATAAAAAAATACAAATCACTGTAATGGCTAAGAGTGTAGGGTTAGAAAATTTCTTTGAGACAGCAGTGAAGAAAACTTTGTTCTGAAACCCAGGAAAACCACCAGCACAACATATGACTTAGAGACCAGGACCACACCAGTTACTAATGAATAGGTATCAGCTTTATGCAGAGAATTCTCTCAGTCAAAGCATACCAATACCGATAGTAACAATGAAGTTTTGTCATCCATGTAGGACTTGGTAGAACCGCCCTTTCTCATACAACCTGTACATGACAGAAACTGATTAACACTGACTTACTGAGAAGACACCGACAAGAAGATTTGCAGTAGAACATTTTGAGATGTAAATTAATATTGTACGCAGAAAAAAATCTTGAGGAAATAATACAGCTATGCTACTTGCTGACAGAAGCAAGCACAGGCACAGAAGATAATAGAGAACATTGAAATAATTTGAAATAATAAAACTGCAAAATATAACCATCACAAGAAGGGACTTCTCCAAACCAGTTCTAAAATGAACACTCTTCAAAAGAAGCAAAGCAACTAATTTCATCATATTTGGTCAGACAATCCCACAGTAATAGGCAAAGCCTTCTTAGAAATGTGACTTCAGCCTCTCTGCACAAATGAGGCCTCTTTATGAATACTCCCCACAAACCCTGTATTTTTGGACAACTTAGAAACAAGAAAAGTATTATTTCCTGCGTTTTAACAGCAAAGCTTCCACAGAATCCTCCAAGTAACGTTTTTTTAAATTGACATTCTGATAACGAAATCAAGTAACATTCATGCTGATGTGTGTAAATGGATTATTAAAACAAACATTTTTATGATACTGTGCACTGCTCCTGGTTATGAAAATGAGCAGCAAAAGACCAAGGAAAAACTTTTTAGAATTCAATGTATTGTCAGTCTGAGGCTATACAGATGGTAAGTATTTCTACGACCTTCAGTGGTTATTAGAAAGAACTACTTCTCCCTGTTTTCCAGACGTACCACTCCATGTAGCTTTGAAAGTTTTGACTTGGTTCAGCTGAGTTGTCTATCATACAAGAAAATGGGTATATAAGCATGTTGCTCAACTGCATCAAAGCATTCAGAAATGAGAACCACATTAAACTATAGAGTATACTTAAGATACAGAAAAAGTTCAATGCTTAGATTGAACATGCTTATGCTTTCGCAAACACACAAAAATATTTTAATGTAGTTTGTGTGCTACTGAAAGATACATAAATAGTAACGTTTCAGTAACATATAGTAGGGAACGCAAGATTAATGTTATATAAAAATAAACAGTTTTCTCTCCCTCAGCCTTTCTTCCCCTACAGAAACCCACCTTATAGAAAACAGAATGACAAAAACCTTTGAGTACATTAGCTAGTACAAAAAAAAATAATCATAGTTTATGAGCCTCATGTTTATAGACTTTCCACCAACTAGACATAATAAAAATATTATAGGAAGTTCCCAGATACCCAGGTGCTTACTTACACATCCTCTCTGTTTTCTTGCCCCTGTACACAAAAACTCTACATGAAAGGGACAATACCTTTGGGTAGCCTGGTGGGTGGAGCATTTCTTGCCCAAGCATACAAAATGTTAGATTTATCTCTGCATGTTCCTTCATCACAGTCCCTAAAAATATGAGGAAAGAAAGGGGAATATTAATTTTTAAATCAGAAAACAGCATGTAAATTACATGCAAACCCACTAATTTTAAGACCTGTGAAGATGTTTCTGGATATATGTTGAACTAACAGCTATTTTAATGTAGACTGCTTTCATGAATTCAGTAGATGTTCCAAGGTCTTTTATTTCCCTCCCTCTGCCTTAAGACAGTGTCAGGCAAACAGGATCAAAAATAAGGACAGTTTGGTAGGCCCTGTCAGCCTGGTAGCCAGGGATGCAGAAAATTAAGGAACCTTTAGTGAAAGGGAACCACATGAAAATTTCTACCACTATTAGCTCAAGTGACATAAAATGACAATGGCTGCCGCATTTGCACAGAGGGACAGGACTCGTGCACAAATCAGAAAAAATAAACACAAGACATCAAAGCCTTAACTTAAAATGGATTATTTAAAATTTATTTAAAAATTATTGTCAAAAAAAGTGACAGGAATCTGTGTACGAACCCACAGACAGGAGGCACTCATGCTCTTTCCTGTACTTTTATACAAGTTCACTGCTTCAAGTTAATTTTCATTCCACTGCCCAATTTATTTTTTTTACAAAAAGAAAGATCACACGCACAAAAAACCCCCAAAACAAACAAAAAAACCACAAACCACAAACCAACCTACAAAAACCCACCAAAAACCTCCAAAACAAAAAGTCAAGGGAAAACAAAAAGACAGAAGAAGAGTTTGCCAAGTTACAGACTACAAACAGGTTACAAATACTTATGATAGCTGAGAGCTTGAGTTGTGCCTTGCCTCTGCAACTAACCTTGGAGGTGACACTGAGGGTGGAGAATGAAAGAGTACCGAAGACTGATAAATTCCAGATACCTTGAATCTGCCTGGTAAACCTGGGGCACAGAAACTATAAAACCTTTAAGAGGCCAGTCAGACACAGTCATACAGACTCCACAGTGTGCCTGGATCACACCCAAGGCAGAACTGACTGATGTGTGTGGGTGTATCCACATGATGACATACATGGATAATCAAACAAGGTACCCCAAGGAGCTTTTCCAAACACCCACCTAAAAGATGCTTCTCCCTCTCAGTCCTCTGTTAGGGAAAAGGTTTATTTTGGGGTGTATTTGTATCTCCTTCGGTGGCAAAGCATCACAGCACTGAGTGCAAAAGTCATTCCACAGATGCATCACACACAGGTATGACTTCTAGAAAGCCTCACCCTGAAAATATTCAGACAACACCAACTGATCCAAGCCAGAAGCGATAAAGGTTGATACCCATGCCAAGGTTTCATTCCCAGCCAAAATAGTACAGCTCCTTCTGTATATTACTTGCTTGTAAAATGGGACCTGGAAAAACGTCTGTACACGTAAGGCATGGTTTCAGTCACCTGAAAATCTGGGGAAAAGAGAGTGCCTCACAGTGTGAGAAAGAGTATAAAAGCATAAAAGACCAGGACATCCAGCGGGCTCAATAATGTTTCTGCAGAGGATGGCTGAGCCACATGTGCAAATGACAATGATGCCTTCCAGGCATCTCTCAGGGATAACCAGCTCTTCTCACATGTATGTCAAACCATCTCAGCAGGACATTATGCCTTTCTGTGATTCCAGGGAGCCTTACTGCAACCAAGCCACTTTATTTCTGACGGAAAGCACTGCCGTAATCAGAGCATCAAGAGAAAAGGGAATAAGCCACTTCTTCCTTTTTATTATACTCACAATGTGTATTTCTAGACCTTCACAACTAACAGTTTGGTCATCTTCCCTTTCAAACATGCCCCAATGGACAATCAAAACTTATTAAAGGGTAGAGGAAACATTTCAAGTGACACAGCTGCAGCTGAAAACTACACAGCTTCCCACTGCTACAATATATAAACCCCAAGAGTCTTCAGGGATCTAAACAGGTATCGAGCTGCACGCTTTAGAAACGTGTGGGAGAGATGATTTAGGAGGAACACCAGAAGAAACTGCAAGCACAGTCGCAGCTTCCCCACCACGATCTGGGCCAGACAGCCTTCATTTATACCACAGTATTTCTAAGAACGCATTAGTTGGGTAAAAAAACCTGCATGGGATGTTTCAAACTTTCTTCCTGAGATGTTAGCCAAATCAGGAGGAGGAGGACTGCAGGGGAGAAAGATGAAATACAGACACTGACTGGCCTTTCATTTTGCTTAAAAAATGGTCAGCCCTCTCATTTAGTTATCAATGCTGATCTTGAAACACCAAGTTTTCAGAAAAAAACAATGCTAGAGGAGACTGCAAAGAAGAGGTAATATAACTGATGAGCAGATTTAAAAGCAAGGGGCTAGTAACAAGTATAAATTTAACAAACAAAAAATTTAACACGTCACTGAAATTCATAGCTTCTTTACATCCAAAAAATTAGACTTTGAACAAAATGAGTAGTGCAGAATACCTTAAAAATGGAGTATAACTGCATAGCATATAGTATTGTACTAACAACCAATTTTGACTGTGGTGAAAAGCTGGGAGTGACAGGAGTGGGGGGGAGGGGGGAGGCACAAAAATAGAGCTTTCTGACTGCTTCTTGCATCTTTGGGTTTTTTGCAAACTCTCCTGGACTTCCCAAAGGCATTCTCCCATCTTGCTCTCAAGAGCTGTTGTTTAATGGGACTGTGACTTTGATTGATTACCTGTATTGAAGGTAAAATATTTTACTTCATGAGCAAGATGAGTATTTAGCTATCATTTTAGAATATTTGCATTGATTTGGTTAATAAAGAACTTTTTTTATTTCTTCCTCTATTATACTCTCCTCCTTGACTCTAACCAAAACATGTAAAAAAAGATAATTGAGGTGATTGAGAGGAAGTATAATTTTTAACTCTTGAGTTGAATATTGCTGAACATTCTGGGGCAGTGACAATGGTAAGAAACTACACTCAGGAATATAATTCTTTCTATGGTCCCCACTCTTCCCTATGCAGTGAAATACAAGTATTTCACTGAATCAGCCTTGACATCTTTTGCACCTACTACTGAACTACTGATGTCAAAGGCTTCCAAAATCATCCTCTTCTGTCAACAGAAACAATTAGTCTGACAGAGAAATTATTGGGTGGTGATTTATGACCTGTACATATACATTTGTTCAGATTAGACAACTATTTAAGGTTGCACTGCCTGATCTCAAAATAAAGGCTATGTCTATGAATCACCTCATCCACAGGAGTTCATTTCAGTATTAGGTTTGATGAAGCACAAGACCTGTCTTGCCAGGAGATTCACAAGTTCTGAATAATTCAGCATTTTCTTTTAAATCATTCAAGTGTATTCTTGATTATCCACGGACAATCTGAACTTTTGATCAATCAGTTCAGGCATGTTACTTCAATTTCAGCACAGTTTGTCAGCTCAGACAAAACTTCTTGTCAGAGTGGATGGGCTGTTTTTAGGGTCAATTATGATCAAGAAACAGAAGCAGCTACACCATTTATTTGGTGCACCAAGCAACACCTGAGACAATGAGCCCTAGGACACTGCATTTTTTCCTGAGGAAAGGCCAGGGTATTTCAAGGACAAAAAGCCTGTGCATAGCTTTAGTGTTCGTTCAGATAAAGATTCTACCATGTTGCAGTGAACATCAGAGCCAGAGCAGGTCCCACACCATTTAAGAGCCTTTCAGAAGGCCAGGGGCATTTGCATGAATAGTGTCAAATCACCACAAAAGGCAGCAGGCCAGAAGGGCACCACAGATTTTTGGTTCAGCTCGACTGTGACCAGAGGGCAGATGATCCCAACAGAGTTTTCTGGATGCAGTGTCTTCCTCTCTCCCATTCCTCCCCACTCAAAACTGGCCTGAATGAAACTTCACAGTCCAAGGAAATTAGTTTTTTCCTGGCATCCTGAATGCTCCTAAAGGCCTGTTTTTCCACAATACAACTAGCCCACATCATGAAGGTATGAGAAGTAGCTCCTGACTTGACATGTTTTAATGTTTTTACAACTGATAACAAACTGATGTTGCCTAGAACTTTGATGAAGAAACTACAATAAAGAAAAACATCTATGTGGCATACCCTTAATTCAGTAAAACCTGTCTCTGTAAAAATGTTGACCATGTAAAAAGTAAGAAAAGAATCCCTGCTAAACAAGTCTGATAGTGGTGTACTCAAACAACTGTGATTTCTCCAGCAAATGCAAAAGCAAGTGAAATCATCACTTGATAGACCACAGGTAATGAAAGGAGTAAAAATAATAACCAAAGAAAATAAAACCAACAAAGACAAATTAATACACAGTCGTCAGAATTACTTTAACCTAATTAGGCTAGAGGCCTCTAGCAAATTTGAATTAATAGCAAAATACTTGCTTTTAAGTTATATATATACTCTCTGCAATGACTTATAGAAATAAAAAACAGTGTCTACACATCTGAATGTTTAAACACACATATTCACAACCTAGACATGGAAATATGTATACATATGCATACACATATTTGTGTGTATAAAAAAATACTATGCTAACTATACCCAGATATGGATGCACAGCAAACCGGCATTTATAAAAGCTTATGCAAGTGTGTCAAAGGCATAAATGTAGACTTCTAAAGTCTTTTTTATGTAGAAAACACACATGATCATCTCCCTAGCCTTGCAGATAAGGCACAGCAAGGTGAAAGTTGCAAAGTGATGCCAAAACAGGGATGTGAAATGATGAGATGGTGAATAAAGAGCTTTTCATTTTGAGAACACAAAGCAAACAAAACACCTCAGAAACTGCACAGCAAAAAACTAGCAAGATTTAGTCAAACCCTGAATATGAAAAGCTGGAAATACCAGATTTTAAGATGACACATGCACTGGGTCTGGCTGAGATGGAGCTAATTTTCCCCACAACAGTCCCTACAGGCTGTGCTGTGTGTGGGTGGCCAAAAGGGTACTGATAACACACCAGTGTTTTGGCTACTGCTGTGCAGTGCTCCCACAGCATCAGGGCTATCATCCCTCACCAGCAGGACCTTGGGAGGGGCCACGGCCAGGAGAGCTGACCCAAACTGAACAAAGGGATAGTCCATACTGTATGATTCCACACTATATTCCATACTATATGATGTCTGCTCAACAAAAGGCTAGGAGAAAGAGGTGGGGGTTGCTTTTTATTTACGACATTTGTTTCCCAGAGCAATCACTACCTGTGCTGCAGCCCTGCTTCCTGGGAAGTGGCTGGTGATGGGAAGTAGACAGTAAAGTATTTTGTTCTCCTCTGCTTTTGCACACAGAGTTCGCTTCTGCTATATTAAACTGCATTTATGTTGACTCAAGTGGATTTTTTCCATTTCATATTCGCTCTCCTCCCCATCCTGCTGAGGAGGGGAAGGATAGACCAGCTTGGCGGGAAGCTGACAACCAACCAAGCTCAATCTGCCACAACTAACTATTTCATGGTTTGACAGGTAGCTGTTAAGTACAGCAATCAAATAACAAAAGCAGCATTAGCTGTACAGACTGTACAGACTGTCACTGGTGAGTTTTCTGGTGGGCAATCTTTCTTCTCCAGAGAGAGTGAAGACGCAGCCAGGGAGTTCAAATTACCCAAACCTTAGTCTCAAAATGGGGACTAGAGTCTGATTCAGCTTTGAAGAACTTATTTTTTTGGCTTTTGATCCATCTCTTTCTAGCATCTTCAGACCATCAGCTATATGTGATTTAGGCATCATCTCATGACTTCATTTCAACACAAGTTCCTGATCAATCTGTAATAATACAATTCTGTCATGGAAAAATTATTTCAAGGCTCTAACAAAACCAGTTCCAGATATACAAAAACAAAGCAAACTACATGTAAAATCTACTCAGTTTTAAACAGGATACTCATGATATAAACTGTTTTTAAAAGGCCACAGTGAAAACAGTTTTATGTTGGTGTATTATTCACATTAAAGTTTGAAATAATTACATTCTATCACGTAAGATACAGTAAAAAGAACACAGAAAAGTGTCTGGTGGGAAAAGAAATTAATAGAAATTCTGTGCTTTCAGTTTTACTTTGGTCTGAACTTTGCTTTTCTTGCAAGGTAAGATTACAACAACTGTTGTTGACTGATAGATAAAAAGGAGATAAAACTTTTGATGAAAGTTTGTTCCATGTTTAAAATATTAATCTAATCACCTCCCCAAAACATGCATAGATGACTCAAAATGCTTAATTTTTTTGGAGGAAAATATTTTATGCCATACTATTAGTTCTAAATTCCAGCTCTATTTACCTTTCTGGTAAATACTTAAAATATAAATTGTGATTGCACAGCTCTATCAGAAAGCCTACATTAAAATTGTTCTACAGTTCAGAATAATTCATATAAACCTTTGCAGCATCAGCAAAAATACCTCATCTGCTCTCTCCTGAAAACCTGAAGAAAACTTGCAAAATTACTGGACAGACCATTAATTGCCACCCATGTTTGCATTCTCTTCACTTTGGCTCTCCAACTTATTTTGGTGGCACTGCTCTCACCGCTTAGAGATTTCGAAGGGCCAGTCAACTACCAAATCACTTTGATAAAGAGAATCTTCTTCAGCTTCTCCTTCACTCAGTTTTATTCTGAACACCCGATACAATATTTCACACACAGAAAAGCAGCCAACTCTAGATGAGGCTTAGATTTCTTGGCATTCAGTGACAACTTGCTCACTATAGCTCCTGCCTCCTCCTTGGAGACAGTTAGTTAGTCATGAAGAATCATAAACCAGACATTTTACCCCACCTTACAGAGCAATTAGTTTTTTTTAAAAAAAAAAAAAAAGAAAAATTTTAAGTGTGCAAAGACTACATTTCTTCTTCATTCCAAAATCTACTTTTCCAAGAAACTGTGACACTGGAAAAGGTGTATGTGGATGCAAGTCACACACACACACAAAGAAAAGCTGGGTAGTAACAAAACTAAGTTGCAGTTCTTACCAGTACTTTTCAGTAGAAGAGGGTTCATTACATCCAAAGAGTAACATGTGGTGGACTGTGTCCATGCTGGCATGAGGCTTAAAGTCAACTGAAAAACAAAATGGCAAAAAGAAGTAAGGTATTCATACTCTCTCTGTAAATTACATAAGCAAGAGCACTTTGAGCAATTTTTTCTCTGCAATACTAGAAGTAAGCTATGTATGTCCCCACTCATATACTTGCCTTCTGCATTCCACTTAAAAGCTTTCCTTAATTTCCATTCAACAGGGTACCTCAAAGTAAAACACTGTATCTCACTCAGTCATTAAAAAAAGTAATTTTAATTTCCCAAACAAACCCACTGTATTTTCCCTAAAAGTTCATTACGACACTTAGTTAACATACTAATGTATCCCAAATCCCAGAATTCTACTACCATTCTAATTGCAATCTACCTTTGAAATTTGCACTTGTGATTTAATAATACTCTTCTGTTGTGTTTGCACTTCTTTAAAACAATTACAAGCAAACAGTAAGATACAGTGAAGAGCAACTAAAATCTTAGGCATTAGTGATATCTTCTTTCAGTATTCTGGCTTACACATTTCCTGCATCTTTCTTGGGACAACAGTTCCAAGAAGGGATTATGACTGATTCTCACTAATACGCCAAACCCTCTGGAATGGAAAACAAGATTTGTTTAAGCTCAGCATGATGTCATTGCCCAAATATTTATTATTATTAAAAACCGAGATGTTAACGTTCCCCACTCAAATGTCTGTTCTTTATGCCACAGGTAGAAAACTGTTTTGGTTTCTCAAGTGTTTGTGATCCTCTTCAGCACAGCAAAGTTTACCAACACCACTCTGTAGTAACATCCACCATGAATGCAAAGTGATGGCATTTCTAAAAATAAAGTAAGCTACATTCCTTTATTACTACTGAAAAGATGTCTCAGATGCAGGGAATGCAGTTGAATTTTTCTTCTCTGTTCTTCACAGAGAGGGATATTGGAGGGTTTTTAACTTTATACTACAGCAGAAATTCCAGTCAAGTCACTCCTCTCATTACATGTACAAAGATACTGAGGAGCCTTTAAGTGTCTTTTAGTTCTTAACACGGAGAAATGGTGAAGTTGCAAACCATGGAAATACTATTCTGCTCCTGAGATATGTTAGATTTATCTGCACTAAGTCAGTGTTTTATCACAGAGCTGAGGCAGAATTCCTGAAGTGAATGATGATGTGGATCACTGTCCCAGTCTCATGAGGGAAAAAAAGTTAATCAAATAGCTTCTAACTCAATTTTTGGAGCTGAGATCTGTTGTGAAAAGTAAGGAAGAAACCAGCCAAAATTTAAGGTATGCAAGTCAAATTCTAGCTTGAAGACACAAGGCATGTGGTCAGATTGTAAGGAAATGAGCATGCCACAGCTGAGGGCTTGCTTTGGGATGTAAGAGATACACACACATGCCCTGGGAAGGGGAAGGTACTTTGAGTGCCACATATGAATTCGTAAGTGCGAAATTTGCCAGCATGATTAAAGTCTGCAGAGTACCCAATATCTTCATTTTCCTACAAACAAATTCTACTATATTTCACTAATTGCCTAAAAACCTAATCTGCGTTACAGAAAGACCTTTAGTTTTGATGTTTTTATCAGTAAAACTTAGTAGTGAAATTATGGTTTACTCTTGCATGGGAGAGGCAACTTGTCATTTTATGTGGACTTCCCACCTTGGTTTTCAGGTGTTTCAGTGGTTTTAAGCTGCCATTATCAATTTAAGTGAGACATTAAATTTCTGAAGTAGTTTATAAGCAGTTCACACACATGAAACTCCACTGAATTTATTGTCAAAATTAATACTTGCACAAAATGTACTGTAACACCTTATGGACAACCATCAATAAATATGAAACTGAAGGTTATGTCTCTTACCTGGCTAAAGCCACCACCCATCCTGCTGGTTAATACTATCTCACTGGGTTTTTTTATTTCTCTGCCACTCTCCCACTGTATTTACCCTAATGAGCGTGTCAGGAAGCATTTTATTCCCTTCACACAGGGCCTGTTACAATGACACTCTAGTGCAAGGACAGGACCTTTAAGAGCTATTATAGAACCTATCACAAATAGCTAAATAAATGCTACTCTTATTAATAGAAAATAATGCACCTGAGTTAACAAAGCAAAATCAATTCTCTGTGTGAGACACTTGCATACACTGTTTTAGCTGATACACCTAATCACTGCTTCTGAAGGAAGCATTGAAAAACCTCCCAGGCAGCATGTGAGCTTAGGAGAGCTTTGCACAGTTGGTTACAGTCCGGTTCCTATATAGTTATTTTCTTAGCGGCACACCCAGGCCTATAACCTTCCAAAGAGAGGGCGAAAAAAGAAAAAAAAACCATTTAAAAAATTCTAAGTTGTAAAAGCCACACAAATTAACATGCGATTCAAGCTAAATGCAGGACCTGTCATAGAAGGCAGAATGGCCTGGGTTGGATGGGACTTTCAAAACCATGTAGTTTCAACCTCGCACATTCCACTATGCCAGGTCGTTCAGAGCCCCATCCATCCTGGCCTTGGACACTTCCAGGGATGGGGCATCCACAGCTTCTCCAGGCAACCTGTTCCAATGCTTCATCATCCTCACAGTGAAGCATTTCTTCCTAATAAAAAACTACTCTCTTTTAGTCTGAAGCCATTCCTCCTTGTCCTCCGTAAAGAGTCCCTCTCCATCTTCCTTGTGGTTTCCTTTTAGGTACTGGAAGCTCACAATTAGGTCACTCCAAAGCCTTCTGTTCTCCAGGCTGAACAAACCCAGTTCTCTCAGCCTTTCCTCACAGGAGAGGTGCTACATCCCTCTGATCAATGTTGTGTCCCTCCTCTGGACTCACTCCAACAGGTCTGTGTCCCCTGTGCTGGGGACCATCTCTACCAAGGCTTAAGAAATATCAGAGAAAAGCCTTATTTTTCCTAGTTAACAGCCTCCACAATTTACAGGAATGAACAGAAGATTACTCAATTTATTTTTATATGCAGAGGGGTGATACAAATGATCACTAAAATAACAGTAGCAATTTTGGTATACATCCTAAATCGAAGTCTGACTTACTTTCTTGACCATGTACGACTTAGAATGACAGAAACAGGAATGAACTGAACATGACATCAGCTCAATCTTAACAGCATGTAGTTAAGCTCCATATTTATAAAGTTCACGTCTAAGAAGTTCATCTTTACAAACAGCAATTCAATGATACAAAGCCAGTATAATTTTTTTAAATATTAATGTCATCTCTATAATAGAATTAACTTTAAAGAAATCTATCAACAACTCGGTGCCCAGACTGTGGCAAATTAGAGGCCTTCAGTGCAATAAAGACACCATTGCTTGGCAATAAGGAAAGTTTATATATGGCATACGAGAGTAATGAACTCACAGCTTCTCAGTTGTTCAAGGATGAAAAGTAATAAACTATCTAATTATTTCAATTTGTGAATCTGAACATAGAAGGCTCCATTTCATTTCTACAGCACAATCTGACATGGACTTATCATGAGCCAAGAAGAAAAAGACATTTCCTGGTCACCCACGTGAATGAAAGTAAGGAGGTGAAGATGACAGTCAAGCTTCGTGGCTGAGTGGCACTGTCAGACTCAATTTTTATCAATGCCTCAACCATTAAAGACCCAACTGAATTTCTGGTTTGGCTACTTATTTACAAGCATTACTCAAATAATATGATGCAGAAAAAGAAAAGTGCAGTATGTTTTAAAAATATAACTGGAATGACACTTTCTTGAAAAATTACGTATTAATCTCACCCACTAATATCCTTTACATATAAATCTCACAGCCATTTCATTTCATAGGAGCAAAAGGTATGTTCCAAATATTAACATGAATGTACACCAGCCCACCCCATCAACAAACAGTGCCCCAGTTTGTCAACTTTGGAACAGAAAAACAACTGGTTCAAACAGAAACCTCAGCCTTGACAGTCTGACCCTTTCTGTAAAGAACACAATACAGAAAACTAACAGCACCTGCAAAAATACCCAGACACATGCCTGAAAAAGTCCTCTAGGGCAAAACTTGATCTACCTTCTCCTTCTGGTTGGTCCTTTGTAAGTAAGTTAGATAATTTCCTTCCTCTGACGATGTCTGAGAACTGACCCTGAACAAAGTGGTGAATTCTAGTACAGTATCCCTCCAGTTTTGCAGTACAGTTATATCCTCTGTCCCTGTGTGAGCATGAATGCCTACTGGTTTTAAATCTTTAGGGGAATAACAAAGCTGAAGTCTGAACTCAAAGTCCTCAAAAACAAATTTACTAACAGTACGGAAAAAAGTCACAGAAAAAAACGTCTGCATATTAACAAGTTGCCTGCAAACAACACTAAAAAATGAAGCTCTCTCTTCCAAGGCCCTTATAAATCACCAATATGCAACAAAAATATCCTGCTGCAGGTTCCATAACAGAACCTTCTCTTCCACAATGTCTTGGAGGAGGGAAGAAGTGAGGGCAAAAATAGGAAAACAAAGTAAACAAAAGGCACAAGATAGTGAGTCTTGGTCAAACTGTAAGGACAGTTGATCATAAAAGTGTCCTTTTGAAGTGCAAAAGTAAAAAAAAATACAGAAGGCATTTACTTAGCAGCATTACGTGCAAATCAATTGAACTGAAGGCAGAAGATGTAGGTCTTGCCTCAGCTTTACCATCAAATTGCCTCAGAAACCCAGTTTATTGTTTCAACTGTTTGTATTCACACATCCTAACATTA
>JAWWEU010000091.1:11616152-11628152 GCA_035583155.1 Acropternis orthonyx
TGAACAGCAACCCAGAGTCACAGTTCATATGTTTGTTTTTAGATGTTTTTATCACAAAAGAAAACAGTATGCTTTAAGAAAAGTTAATTACACCATTTATTGGCAATGCAATGGGTCTACTTAAACCACAAAAACATAGAAATCTACACTTTTAAAAAGAAGTATTCATTCTCCTTGTGCCAATCTTCTATGCCTGCAATACATGCATGCAGTTAATAGTTAGCTTCAAAACACTTAACAGTATTCAGACATAATTAAGGAAGAACTTCTAAGCATCTCATTTCTTAGATGATGATACCGTACCGTAAAAATCTCTTCTCTGAAAAGATTTAATTTTCTATCCAGGTATTTTATAAGATAGCTCAGTCTTCTTTCTTTCTACTCTCTGCAGCTGGATATGATTGAGTCTACTCTTTCTAATGATTCAGTAACTTCTGTTGATTATGAAGACTCCAATCTGAGAAATCTTTTTCATGGATGATGCTTTCCAGTAATTTTAATGAAACAAGATGGAACTGATCACATGCTTAGGATTGACTATATGCCTACTCACTTTGGGTTAAGTGACAAAAAAAAGAAAAAAACCCAAGTAATTTTGTTCGATTTTCAAAGCATTCAAGCATAAGAGGTTGTAAGGAATGCTAACATTTTACATTTACAGAACAAGCTGGGTTTTATTTTAAATTTGCTCATCAAGTTCCTCCTGCTTTTCCAAGATCCACCTAACAACCAGAATGGTTTCTCTGTCCAGACCTTAATCTGCTCTATAACGACATGTACTCAAGCAGAGTGATCACCGGAAAAGGGGCCAAATATAAAAAAATCAGGTGAAGAACACGTATAAAAATCAGGTGAAGAACATATAAACATCTAAAACCTAAAAGTTTCTAAGTCTGCAGAAAAAAACTAAAACAGGTTGTTTTGCACAATTCACATCCAGACTTTGCATTGTTACCAGTTTTAAGCAAATTCTTTCAGTAGGTCCTTTTAAACACATACACCACTGAAAGAAGTTTATGCTCCTTTAACATATGTAGACACCAAACGACAGAACTAGAGATGCACTAACCTAGTAAGAAATTAGGCTATGTAAATTTCCAGCTCGGTGAAACATTAGATAAAAAACGTTTAAGGAAGGGAGTTAGTAGTATTGCCCTTCTGTGACTCAATGAATGCAGAAGAGCCTATTGCACACACAGCACAGCAAACACAGTTTACCAGAGAATGAACACTCGCTCCCTTCTAGGCTTATTTGTCTTTCTGGGGTCACACTCACAACCAAAATATGAGGTCAGATTCTCACCTCCTTACAAAACACATATACAAACAAAACTCACTCAGTTTTTTTTTAGTTACTGTAAATACAACACGAAAATCAAAACACGTTATGCTATTTCTGAAGGATTTCCACAAGGAAATCCACATGGAAAAATACTCTCATAACACACCACATCAAAAACTATGTGGGATTTCCACTGCCCTAAAATGCAACAAAAGTGTAAAGAAAGGAAAAGATAGACTTTTTTACTTATTGTTTTCTTTTATTCAGTTTTTAGCATGTTCTGATAGTGAAACTATCTTCTGTCAAATCAACAAGCCTTCTCTCTACCTGAACAAGCACAGGCACAATAAAACTAAAAGTACCTCAAAGACTTTCTGAGCAGATGGTGTTTTGCTGACCTATAGGATCACATCATTTTTAAGTTATTACAGTATATCTCTCTACTTGCCTGCCATCTTATTCATGCCATGACATTTTAAAAATAAGAAAAAAGAAAAAGGAGGTGAGAGGGTTTCGTTGGTTATGGTTTTTCCCACATGTAAGTAAAACCTTACTGTAGCCAACACTGACTGTAAGTGCAAACAATTTACAGCCTGTACCAGGAGGTAAGTAAACAGTGTGCTCAGCAGAGCAGAATTAAGTATCTGGCCAGAGACAGGAAGCCAATACTTTACAAATAGGACTGTTTGGTACTGACATGCCAGAGGCATCTGCATGCAGCTCCTTAACTACAATTACTCATGAATCTCTTCAGATACAGTTTGTTATCTTGACTCTAAGTAGGTCTCTCTAGTTTGTTTACGCACTAGCCATGACAAATGCATCTTGGAAACTCTGACAGCCAAAGATTACCTCAATATGTGTCAAAGAGAAAAAAGAAAACATGTTGAGGTTCTTCAAAACAGCTTGCTTAGGTTCTTCCAGTTAGCCAGTACTCACCTACATAGGCTTCATCATCCACTGGCAGGCGTACTGACATGCAGAGGTAGGTATCAGACTATTAAAAGACAAAAGAAAAGCAATTACCTTTAAACTGGAAATGTTTAGAATTAAAGGGATTGAAACAAAGCATCAAAAATGTTCTACACTTTCTGAAGATGAATGTGGGAATACTGAACAAATGAATATATACAAAAGGACCACCAAGAAAAAATATCACCTACCTCACTAAGATATTTGGCCAAAGATGATGTATATTATCTGGATTACTACTGTAAGAAATAATCTCCTGGCCATAGTTTATTTAGATGTAACAAAGATTAGGCTATAAGGTGAACAAAGTGGCTATTAGACTGATAGCCACACTATTAATTATTTTAAACCTTCTCAACTTTTAAGGCTCTTTAGGAAAGGAAGTATGTCACCTACTGGAATTTCACGAGACCCAAGATCTCAAAATCTGACAGGACTTTCATAAGGAAATACAAATGGATGAAGACAAAATTCCTGCCATGAGAAACTTTAAACCTAACTTCAAAGAGGACACTGCCAATAGGTGAACAATTAAACACAACTGAGGAGTAAGAACAGGTACAATGGCAATAACAAAGTTCGATTACACAGAGCAGTGATGTGCATAGATAAGAACGCACACCTGGTGTTTTTGTTAGAAGATGGGAAGGATGAACAGAGGTCAGCAGATACAAGTGATGTGATTGCCTTTGTATACTCCAGTTACATGCATTTACGCAGTGAAGATACTAAAGCCTTCTAGAAATAGAAAAGGAAATATTCTACTTTTTCTATTTAACTTGGGTTGAGAAATAGATTTTTTTTTTTTTTTTAAAGAAAGGACAGGCTAATTTAGAACCTTATACCCAAACTCTGACAGACTATGGCAGCAATGCTTCAGATTGTAGTAGAAATAAACAGCTTCACATGGATGTTCACATGTCAAAAGAGAGCCCAACTAAGGGCAGATCTGTATGGGTCGCACATTCCTAAGTCAGGTAAGGGGTTGGTTCCCAGTGACACACCCATGGAGCAGCTGCAGCTACAAAATGAAAGGCATATCCTGGCCCCTCCACCTGTCTACAAGTCCAGTAATTCCTTGGGGGGGAAAAAAAAAAAAAGCAGGGTTTTTGGCAATCTTTCCTGCAGCCTTGACAACATGAGATACACAAATTAAATTCATGCAACTAAACTACCAATACAAGCACAAATGTTAAACTTGGCTCCAGTCATTTGCAAATCATTCCACTAAGAATTATACCACCACCACCACCACCACCATCGTAAGCCAAAGATGACACAAAAATCACTTGAGGTTTTTTTTTCCTTCCTCCTCCTGTTTGGAAATGTCTACAAATTTCTTTCATGAACCAGTCACGTATTTCACAGAGCTTAAGCTGTCTGTTAGCTGTATGTCCCTAAATTAAGAGATTTAAGTAATCCATATGGTAATCACTGCAAAACAGTAATGTGAATGCTCATAATCTCGGTACAACCTTACTAGTAGTACCAAAAATTCATCTTAATTCCAGGGAACACATGCAGGTGGTTAGATTCTTAGAACCCAGAAGAATTAATTTTCAGTATCTTTTTTCACCAAGCATGATCTGGGAATCTGAAGTATGAAGGGTCTTGAAAATAAAATTAACTAAATGGCCTGGAGTGGAGCTGTGGAAGAGCTCAACAGAAGTACTGCTTCAGAAGTTGTCTTTCTTTTTTCAGCTTGGAGATACTTTTGACTAAACAACCAGTGACTGCAACCCTTTGAGAGCAGTCTGACGTTACATGAACCTTCTGACTGTACATCTACACTGTATGGTCGTAACTTTTAAACAAAGAGCCAGTTAGTTCCATTATACATCTGTTACCTACCTGTGAGTCTAGATAAGAAAAGAGACTCTCATGTGTGCATAAAAACAACAGAAAGGGGCCAAAAGAATTTGGTTTTTGAAGCCTCCAGAAACCTATGGCCAAACAGTGAATTCAGAATTCATTACAATCCATTTCAAAGAAGATTTTCTTTTCACAGAAGACGCATGACAAAAAAGAGATAGCACAGAACATACTGATGTTGCTCTAAAAATACTCTTCTGTTTTAACTCATTCAAATCTTCTCTAGTAATTCCTGCCCCTCCTCCGTTTTCTTTTTAACTTTTCTGACTTTCCCATGTAAATTGTTATACTTGAGAACCCAAGAAGTGCAATTAATCATAACCAAAGCAGTGATATACCTCCAGAACGCCCTTAATAAAGTGTCCAGAATTAGGACCAAGAGGTACATAAAGAAGATAGCGAGCTAGAAGGAAGTCACTACACTTCTGTGGTCTTTCTGCCACAAAAATGAACTAACAGCACTTGAACTACAAAGCTGTTGGGTATCTCCTGCTGTGAAATGCAAGGGAACAAATATTGTCTTTTCTGCCACTGCTTCTTGGTGCTGTACTTGTCTAAATGGGAAACAAGTTTCCTGTACAGTTAATGTGAGACACTGTGAAAAGAAGGGAAATGAGGAGGGTCTGTGGGACTGAGAGAAGAACATAAAAGTATATTAAGGCTAGTCATTGACTCCTCCCACTTTTTCAGATTTCTTTTACAGAAATTGCAAGTTGCTTTCTATTGTGATCTTCCCTTGTACTTCCTCCAAACCTACACTAGACTCTCCCATTTCAGTTTCCTGTGTACACTCAGCCAATAGGCATTCACGAATGTGAAAAGCATTATGTCCTTTCTACTACCTGTTACAGTTTTCTTATTGTTGGTGTTGGGTTTTGGCTTTCTTTTTCTTTTAAACAGGAATCTGAATGGACTGATCTCTCCCTGTGTGTTTCCCAGCTGTTCAGCTAATGGCTCCACAGGTAAAATCAATGAAACCTAATTACAAATGTGCACCCGGATGAACTGAGAGTACTTTTCACCCCAGTAGAAATTAAACTTGTTTTGCAGAAGTACATTTCGCTGGAATAACACCTCTTGCTTCAAGTTACATGTTCCAGAGGGGTGCTCCCCAGTAACTAGAAAACCGCATTTTCCCTTCAGTAATTTTGAAAGTGCTATCTGCAACAATGAGTCATCATCTACTGCAGCACAACATACTGCTCTGTTCAAGCACCTGCAGCACTCCAGAAGAGTAGATCATTTAATGACATATGTAATTCCCTGCAATGGCTCATTGCAAAAAAAAATAATTCATTGTTCATCTTGCTTAATGAAACTGCATATGAAAATGCATGTGAAAATGACAGTGGAATCTCAGACTTTTATGTGAATCTTAAAAATGCTAATTTAAAAAATCTTAGTTGTTTTCACTTTTAGTCCCTTGGTTCAGTAGAACGTAATCAACTTTATACCTAAAGAGCATATCATTACAGCTTTCATGGAGTATATTGAAGGTTAAAAATACTAGGTCAAAAGTATTATCCCTTTTAAAATGCTTTTTACTTGTTTTCTATCAGCTTGCCAAAGTTGCAGCAATGCAAAATTTTCTGTAACTAAATTCACTAATGAATCACCTGAGATTTAGTGTAAATAGCAATTCCAAATAAACACATCTTACTAGCACAACTGGAAACACTTCACTGTATAAACCTCACATTCCTTGTTTTAACAAATTTCAACAGTTCAGTTTATGAAACCAACTCTTTACAAATAAAATGAATCAGATAAAAAGATTTTTCCTCTCATTTGAGGTTACTTTTCTGCTGCCTACTTTTTCCTGAGCATAGATACGTATCTGTAAGAGTTACCCTGATTTTTTGTTCATTTTATGCAATTGATTTTATAGGAAAGGTATTGTTTTCCTAGCTTGTCGAAAAAAGAGTAAGTGGTAAAAACTGCAGCAATTCCCTCACCTGCTTAGGTGTCACCCCAGGCATGCGAATGTCCAATGCAAAATCTGACAGACCAAGTGAAATCACTGGCTGGTCACTTTCAAGGCATTCACTGGAAAGAGATCTGGCAGTATCTTTATATCTTAAAAAGAAGAAAGAAAGATTTTTTTAAATATTGATTTTTGTTAAGTCTTTCTAAAATGGAGGGTCTACAGTACCAGAAGAGGAAATTTGTCAGTGCTGAGTAAGTACCAGGAGTGACCTGAAAATTTCACTCCTTCACGAGCTGAGGAAAACATCACAGTTATCCAGCACTTACTGAAGTAGTTCCTTTGAGCAATCAGACCAAATAGTTTGGACAACATTAGCTGAAAATATAACCTATCATTTCATCCTTATAAATTGTCTGAGGTACATGGATGTGCAGACACAGAATTAATTCACTATAAAATGCCAAGTACTGTGAATAATTCACAACAGTTTTGGGGTTGTATTTTTAAGACTGTGCTTGATTCATAACTCTGTACAGATTAAATTTAAATTACAAACAAAGGTAAAACTTTTAATTCAAATACTATGACATTTATAGCAACTTCTGTGCTACTTCAAGTAGCAAAGTAAAACAGCAAGTTTTCAACTTCACAGGAATATCAAATTCTGTACTGAATGTAATGTAGAAACAAATTGTAAGAAGAATGTAGATCACTGTAAAGAAGTTAATGGTAAGACATCAGAAACATGATGTAACACTGATATAAGTTTTGGATATGTATATTCATGTATAAATAAATATAGAAGTGATATGATAAATACAGGACCCAATATATCTCACTAACAATAAAACCCTTTTTCAGGAGCTCAGAGGCTACTTCGTTTGTTCACAGTACATTGAAGTTTATCTATGCGACTTTGCATTCAAAGCAGCCCTAAATTTCCCAGGATTGCTCAGTTTTAAGTTAGTTGATGCCTTCTTATTAAAACATCATTTTATACTGCAAGCTAACTTAGGCATCTGAAATACATTTACTCCCTGTGTAGTCCCAACTGCAGCTGTAGTGTTACTGAAAAAAGTTCTACTTTCCTGTTTTATCATCCTAAGCTCACCGTTAATGAGCAACCTGTGGATAAAACACGAGTTTCTGTCTTCAATGCGACAAGAGTGCCATTTCAAAATTGCAGAAAGAAAACTCAGAGCAATACCAAACAAATACCATACACATTTTAATCTAGGACATGCCTCTCATACTTCTGTAATACTGTGACCGCATGCATCCAAACACATCACATTTTCTTGCATAACCCACCTCTTGAAGACTGAAAGTGGGCTTCTGAAACCCAAGCAGACGTTTTGAAACAGAAGAAGCAGTATTAGGTTGTTAACGAGGCCAGCCATGTCCACCCTGCTGTTTCTGGCCTGATTAAGTGAGCAGAAAAAGGGCAGCGTGGTTCTATCGGCTGTGATCCTGACAATTAGGCAGCAGCAGCAGCAGCAGCAGCAGTATCATTTCACCACTTCATTATTATGTGCTCTGCGGGCATCCTCCAGCTTCTGACAGACCATCTGTCTTGGAAGGCAATGCACTGTAAATCAGAAAGGTGGATGATGGTATGTTGTCTCTATTATTAGCTGTAAAAAGCTGTTGAAGAATCTTCCCCTGCAGACGGATGACACTGTACTTCTGTCCACTTAAGGAGCTGAAAAGAAGTGTCACTCCTGATGCTGTCTGCCCAGGTTGTGCAGCTAAATCTGCATGTTCCTTATCAATCCACAGTGCCAGACTTCAAGTGGCATCACAGAAACCAGCGTCAGTCATCCTTCAGAACCTGTAAAAATAGAAGCAGATAAAGGATGACTAACACATTACAGCATTAATTCTCAGCAAATCCCTGTTGAGGCATTTTAATACATTAGTAAGTTCTTTCATAAGCTTTAGCCCAACCCAAGTAAAGACTGCACTGGTTCTGTTGATTCCTCCTGTCCCTCCCCTTCCCTCCACACAGGGTCAGAAGCCAATACATTTCATACTGACATGAATGCACAAAATATACTCTCAAACATATTTTACATGATAGGAAGAAATATAGAAACCTCCTCAACAGGCAAAAGGCAAAGCGTGGAGCGTTTCACACATGAAAACACCAGTGTGTTCTACAAGCAGCAACAACAGAGCCAAACACTGACATAGCAGGAACTAAGCTTTGTAAATGTTATCAGCTATCACCAAATGTTTCTGCACATATTGCAGGCTTGGACAATACTTTTAATTCAACATGTAACTAACCATCATGCCATTAATATATCCTGTTTCTTATGTACTTCAGTTACTTTTTATATTGATTTTGAAAAACTGATACCTACAAATTATTTTTGAAAATAGTGTACCAAAAACTATTGGGATCAGACCGGTTTACATTGGTTAAGTAGTTTTCTGTTCTTTCATATACTGAGGCTGTATCAGTGTAAACCATTACTCGGCTTTCTGCTTTATCTTCAACTGTTTTTACTTACCCATTTTAGTCAGCAGGACATTTAATTTTAAAAATACAGGTTTTTTTGAACAATTATGCTAGAAAATCACACACTGTCTTACTGAAGACATATACTAGGATTTTTTTTTTTTTTGAGAATTCCAATTTTGGCAGAAGGAAAATGTCAAGTTATAATAAAAAATCTTTATCATTTATTATGTAGTAATTCTTCTGAGGTAAACACTAATTCCAAAAAAATCCACCCAAGACCAAATATATCCCAGTCCCTGGAAGGCATAGTCAAAATACTGTTATAAGGATGAAATAGAAAAGAAGGATGCCAATGTGAAGCCAATTAAAATCCATGTATTTTATGCAAAATCACTCCCATCTCAGAGACATGGACCAAAAAGGCTTCTTATAAATGGAAAGTGCTTAAGCAGGCAGTAAGAAGCCATACTAGGCTAAACATCCACTGCCAGTTTTTTAAGCTGCTACACCACATTTGCATTGAACTATTTGCAAGGTTTAAAAATCTGATTACATTCATCATCGTTAAACTTGCAAATTTTATTCACTGAGGGATGGGCATAAAAGATTCAGTCACAAACATCTAAAACCAGACTTCGCATCAGTTTTCAGCTTGCCAAAAATATGCCAAAGCTGTCCAGAACTATTCATGCAAGCAATGACACAATCTTAATTCCCTTTTTAATGTAAATTTTCATGTCTCCACTTCTGTGATCTAAATAATTTTTGCTAATGAGCTACGCAAAGCTGCAAGACATGGCACAGGACTTTGCTATGATGGAAACCAAAAATCATTTAAAAACAAGCCAAAACCAGACATGTGTGATATGCTGACATGCTTCATAAAAGTTAAGACAACTATAAAAACAGAAGGCTTCATTACTTTTACTCTTTAAGGTATAACTATGCAATGGTTACTGTTCAGTGTCTTTGTAAACTATCGGACCAGAAGTTCTACTACCTTTTCTTTTTTGCATTACACAACAAATTGTGTCTTTTTTTCCAGACCCTACTGCAAATGCACTTGACAAGCAAGAACTCTGAATAACAGACACAGGAAAAACACAGTCAAATTTAACATGCACAGAATTACCACACTCTAACTTTTTTACCAAATATGAATATATATTTTCCAGTAACTAGAATTAAAAGCAAATGCTTAATTTTTGCCGGTTTCAGTAAGTCTGAGATTGGTTACATCAAGTCTGCTACAAACATCTAGGTGGTATACAATTTATTAAAGGAAATTTATTTTATATAAAGGAAATAAAGGAAAATAACTGAGAAACCAGATCATTAATAGTCCTTCCTCATCTGAGGATTTCTTTATAGGAGCTTTTAATTCTCACTACGGAGTTAAGCACAGTAATAGTGAAAATCACCAGAACACACCTTAAGAGGAAAATGCAACAATTCATGGCTTTTAGAACGCTGACCTAAAGAGTGGGAGGAAAAGTAATAATCTGAAATCATCTAAAAAAGCAAAGAAATTAAATCTGTACTGAGATAAATACATATATGACTAACATCTCTCCATTCTACTTAAAAATGGTCCAATTTCATCCCCAAATGCTTTTTATCAGCTGGATGAATATGAAATGGATGAAAGTTTAATGTACCTGGTACTTCAGATTAGACACCTGCACAACCAAGTTTTACATTTGGAAGAAAAGAAGAGAAAAAAAAGAAAAGGAAAAAAAATACAGCACTATCCTGAACTGATTTCAGTGTAATTTTAGGCATGATGCAGTACAGAAGGATATGAGACAACAAGGGAAAAAAGTGAGGATGGGAGATTCAACAACAAGATTACACAGTTACTTAGGTTCATTATGTGGACATCTTGATACCACTGTTATGCTTTCAATTTGGGTAAGAGATCCCAAGGGAACAGGAGTAGTGAAGTAAAATGACATAATTGATGACAAAGACTAAATTGAAAGGAGAGAAAGGGAAATGAAAATTAGATTGGGCAATGTAAGCATGTTGTTTCATCCCACATGCCCCACCCAGACATGGCAAAAAACAATTACATAAAAGGGAGTAAAGAAAAACAAAGCAACTACACAGAGATTGAAGGGAGACAGGGAAAGAGGGGAGTGGCCAAGAAGATGAATTTCAAAATAGAATGAAAAACAGAGTAGCAGTATATCAACGTAATGTTACACAAATTAAAAGTATGTCTTTTAAAAGAATAGAAATTTAATGATTAAGCTCCAAAAATCAACTACAGAAAAAGGAAAGCTCTATTAATCACAAGTTCACAAGCACAGTATAGTAATGTCTTGTTTTGAGTTTAGTCACTGGAACATTCTATGTACAGTATCAAGTGAACAAGATAAAAGCAAAAACCATCCTTTAACCCACCCCCACTACCTTCAAAGAAAAGAGAAATTAGAAGATGATTGCAATTTGTGGAGGTTAATATGCAAGTCCATCACAGATGGCAATTTCTCTCAATGTTTCTTATGCATTGAAATCACAGAAATGAGCAAGGATTACTTGAGCTCTCTCCAGATAAAGCAGAGTCCACATTTTGTTATAGGCAAAATTTAAAAAAAAAACCAAAAAACCAAAAAACAAACAACTTGGGCAACAACTGGGTACACAAACAATATCCATTTCAACAAATGAACTGCAGCTAGTGCTCTAAGTTGAAGCACTTTGCTTCTAATAACACAGGATAATCAATACATTGTGGGATCAGCTTATAGATTCATTAATGCACTAAATGCAGCCACTTACGACACTTCGGCCAGAGATGCACAGAAAAACGCATTTGGCAAAGAAGCTGTCAAATTAAACAACCTCTTGATCCTCAACATCAATAAAAAACAACCTCACGAAACAGGTATCTGGTGGTTGGGAGAGCAAGGTCAGGAACAGAGATATATGTAATGCAGCTGACACCAGACTAGGACAATTACACCAGAGGGTTGTGCTGCCATCCAGAGGGACCTGGATAAGATAGGCTGGATAAAGGGGCTGACAGGAACCCCATGAAGTTCAGTGAGTGAAAATGCAAAGTCTTGAGCCTGGGGAGATACAAGCCCAGACACCAGCAGTCTGGGGGCTGCTCAGCTTGGAATCAGCTTGACAGAAAAGGCCTCGTATTTTGGTACTGGGGGACTACAGCAGGTGGCTTCTGTGAGAAGCTGCCAGAAGCTGTTCCAATGTCCAGCACAGCCCGTGCCAGCCGAGCCCATCAGTGACAGTGGTGGCACCTCCAGGACAGCAGATTTAAGAAGGTGAAAAAGGTACTGCACAAGAACAATTGTGGGCAGAGAGAGGAGTGAGAGTACGTGAGAGAAGCAGTTCTGAAGAACAAGGTCAGTGAGGGAGGAGGGCGAGTGTATCCGTGCTCGTGTAAATACTGGTATTTTTGGTCTGTGTTTTGCTCAGCCACCTGTGGGAAATTATGCTTTCCTCACCAAGTTATGG
>JAWWEU010000091.1:11630862-11646748 GCA_035583155.1 Acropternis orthonyx
ACCTTTTTTACTGAACAGAAATACGTAAGAAAACCACCAAAAAAATTTTTTTCCTGTTCATATTAATACAAATGTGCTTACATTGGTAAAATATCAGGAGACTTGAAGCAGAAATTCACTTTTACAACCTGAAATAAACTCATGAAACTGCTTGAAACACTCCCTGTTAAAGCAGTATAATGCAAACCCTCCCCTTCTTCCTTTGGGAGTCACAGACATTTTTCAGAAGTCTGAAGACAAGACAGCATGTATTAGTTTTCCCACTCTGCATTTTAATAGCATTTGAAAAGCACTTTATTCACAATAAATCACCTTCTGCTTTGACCAGGTTTCAAAACAGGCAAAATTTTCTTTGCAGAAAGACAACATCTTAGCAAACTGCTAATTTCATAGAACGAAAAAAATGAACAAGCTGGATGGTACTAATTACTTACTTACAAGGGAAAATGCATAAGAAGCCTCTGCTTTCATTTAATATCCAGATCACTATCAGTAGCACAATGTAATAAAAATACAAGTTCACTGCAGTGCCCTTTGTTTTCCCTTTGTTATGCAAAAATAGAAAATACTAAAGGAAGAATGTTTCATAGAGTTAGGATTAGCCTCCAAGGATATAGCAGACGAGAGATAATTTCAAACACTTCAATTACGCATTACATATGAATTATGAATTGAATTCACTGAATGTTCCTTCACTAAGGAGGACATCAAGTCAGGGCAGGGTGGGCTGCAGGGGTGGCTGCTGTTCCGTGTCTGACAGAGCCAGTTCCACCCAGCTCCAGGATGGACCTACCCAAAGCTGAGCCCCTCAATCACACCAGTGGTGTGCTGGCTTCCCTTCATTGACTAGAGAGTTACCTTGTCATAAAAGGAAACAAAGTTTGTCCAGCAGGACCTTCACCTTGTGAAGCCCTGCTGGTTGTGACCAAATACTTCACTGTTCTTCAGGTGTTTTTCAACAACTTCCAGAATAAATCTTCTCTGTAACTTCACCAGGCACTGAGGTGAGACTGATACAACTCCAGGTGTGAGGATCATGCCTTTTGCCCTCCTTGCAAATTGGGACATTTCCCAGTTTCTGGTTCAATAGGACCTCTCCAGATTCCTGACACTATTCAAAAATCCTTGAGAGAAATCAGTTTCCTTAAATATAATCTGTTTTGCTTATGAGAGTAACTGGCAAGAGATGTCTCTGCCTTTAACTTGACCCATGACTTTTACATCATATTTCCTCCCACCCACTTGTTGGTGGAGGGGGATCGATCCAGGGGCTTGGCAGACATCGTGTCTAGACAAGGCCAACCCACCACATGTGGCTATTAGCCTATTTTAAACTGCTTCCTTCCAACCAAAATCCATCAGGGTGTGACTAAGTGAGCAGCTGAACTCAGAGAGTGCAGAGAACAGGTGATGGAGCACAGCTGCTGCTCAGAGCACCTGTGAGTACAGCTGTGGAGCCTGTGAGTTGCTCACTGTCATCAAGTAAGATGCTCCTTTCTCTCCTCTCTTCCTGTCCCTGGCCACTGCCAAGACAAGCTGGGTTTTTTGTCAGATTACCGAATTGAAGCGGTTCCCAAAGGTACTAGCACTGGAAAAAAGAAACAGCACTGTGTAGCTAGGAGTCAGGACGGCAAGAGGGGTGGGAAACACTTCCAGTGTTAAAAATCCTCCAGCTCTCCTTGCCGTGCAATTGCAATGCACCTCTGTGACTCCTGTTCTGCAAATGGTGTTTCCTGGTTCTGTGCAGCATCCTTACGAGTACACTGCAATCACCACTTCCACAGTTCCTATTTGCTCAATAGGATGCCGGAATGACCTGCCAATCTAAATACTATTCAAGGCAACCTCCCCACACACACCCTGTAAAACCCCACCCAAATAAATCTCACCTAGAAATGAGAGGCATAGCTGCTAGAAAGAAAAGCAAGAAAAATTAAGAACTTCCCCCACCTTTCCCTTGAATTGTATGCCTCTTACAAGTCATTCCAGGTCAGAATCTGGAGTATCTTCCCACATATCCAGCCTAAGTGATGTAGTTGAACTGAGATTTACAGCACTCTAGCTTCATAAAAATCACAAGCAACTTCAATTCATGAAAAAAAATTCAACAGAAGTTTGTTAGAGTTCATTACAAAAGTAATACCATAGGCTTTCTTTGTTCCAAATGGCTCAGATAACAACACCTCTTAGTTAAAGAAAACATAATGAGAGTGGAAGATGAAAACCAAGTCAATGAATCTAATTTAGCGTTTGTTAGCAATTGAGCAAGACAAACTCCATATTAAAAGGAGAGAAATGAATTCTCAAGTATAACGGGCCTTTATATGACAAACTTTTTTTCTAGTTAAATACGGTGTTTTCAAAACTACTATCCATGAAAATAAAAAGAATTCTGTAAACATCAAAATAATGCTAAAAATGTAGCACCTCTAAGACACAGATCTCCAATATCACAAAATGTAATAATACTAACACTAGGGTAAATGAACACAATAAAACAGACAAGTATTTCAGCAGAACAAGCCTTAAAGCTATGTGGAATTTTCAAAAAGTAAATAGGCAGGTACTACACAATTGCCTGTGATTACACCGGCACTTAGGTTTTTCTCTGAAGTCTCTATACACAGACGGAGTATAGTAATACTATATACTAGGTCATAGAAGTATAAACAAGAAGAAGCCCAAGTTTCTTTGCTAGAAGGCACCATTACACATGGGAAAATAAGAATAGTTCACAGGAAAAAAATGGAAGAAAAACTAAGCACACTGGGAAAGGACGAGTGAAGAAAAGAAAAACAGAAACCAAAACCACTGCAAGAAAGAAATGCTGAGAACATACTACACTCTGTTACTTTGCACAGAATGTACAACGCCATGGCAAAAGTCCATAGAAGAGACTCCACACCAGAGCAGGTGGATGTGCTCTAAAGGAAGCTTCAGTCTGTGGAGACCCCACACCAGAGCACTCATGGCAGGAGCTGTGGCCTGTGGAGAGCTCCCCATTGTGATGGATGCACTCAACAACTTAGCAGGTGTTTGCTAGAGGTCACAGAGTAGATAGAGGTTTGAGCCATTAATGGGCCAAGAACTCTTCCAGCTTCTTCTGTTCTCTGAAAACCCACAAAAGAGCAGAGTGACCCAGTGAGCATCCATGCTCATGAGCTTGGAACACTGATCGTGCAATTAACACATGAATAGCAAGTGGCTTTTCCAAGACCCATCTGTCAAGGAACAAAGAAAGTTATGGGCACAAGGAGTCTCATGCATACTTTTCCCATTGTATGCAACTTGATTATGAGCAAACCACTTTATTCCATAAATATAACAGCCTAAGTGAGCCACCCTTGAGCTCTCCCTGCTGAGCAGCCTGGCTGCACAGTGATGATCTCCACTGGAGCTGGGCCACCTCTAAAGGTCAATACTTGAGGCAGAGAGACCTTTCCACCGAAGGGAGGTCTTTGTCAAGCACATAGTCTTACAGTTAGGGTAACTTTGATTTGTGCCTTAGTAACTCTGAATCATTCTTCCAATGACTGTGGCATACAGTAATAGAGTGAACTTTGCCATCTAACTGTAAGTCACAGCTTTACAACCTCTTATTAATACTACTTTAGCTAAAACCTTTGACAGGGGTTCATTAAGTGACCTGAATCATCCATTCACAACACTCATGGGGGAACAGGTTTTCAGACGGGACCTGTGGCCCCGCAGGGGACTCACACTGGAGCAGTCTGATCCAGAACTGTACCCTGTGGAGAGAACTCACATTATATCAGTTCTTGAAGGACTATGTTCCACAGTGGAGACCCCACAGGGGAGCAGGGCAAAGGGAGCAGTTCACTGCAGCATTAAACCCTATGGGCTGGTGAGAGGGGACAAGGGGTGGAGATTGTTAATGGAAACACCTTTAAATTGTTGTAACCAAGGTTTGAGTTGTATGTTATAGCACAAGAATTACCTCAACCAGCAGTGGACGAGCCCCACACGAGCTAGTGCCAATGGAGCTGTGACCTGACCTGAGCTGGCTTTGGTGCCCAGTAACTCCACACAACACAGCATCTCTCCTGTCCTGAGCAACCACCACAACAGATGGAGCCCAGAGCCACGGACTGAAGGAAATCAGTGGACATTTGCGGGCATTTTACAGGGGTGGTCCATAGATTAAGGATCTGTGTGTATATCAAGACACAGGAAGCAGTATGTGTGTGTCTGGTGGATAATATGGATGTATTTGGTAACATGGGACCTGAGCACTATATAAACTGTATGGAATTGGGGGGAGGGGGCAGGGGAGGGAGTGTACTGATTTTGGCTGCATAGAGTCAATTTTCTTCACAGCAGCTTATACAGAGCTATGCTTTGGACTGGTGACCAAAACAGTGCTGAAAACACATGGATGTTTTAGCTATTGCTCAGTAGGGGTTACACAGAGCCAAGGCATTCCCTGTTTCTCACGCCAGCCCATCACCGAAGAGAGGCTGGGAGGGGACACAGTCAGGACAGCTGGCCCTGACTGACCAGAGGGATATTCCATACCTTGTCTTCCCAAGAAACCATTACAAGTGAGGCAGCCCTGCTTCCTGTAGGTGACTGAACATCTACCGACAGGAAGGAGAAAATTAATTCCTTATTTTGCTCTGGTTGTGCATGCAGCTTTTGGTGTCCCTAATAACCTATCATTACCTCAAACCACGAGCTTTCTCATTTTCTTAGCACTGTCTTGCCTGACCCACTGAGGGGTGGTGAGAGGGGGTTTGGGTAGTGCTGAAGTGACCACCAGCATATAAACCCACAATTATTTGTGGTATGTTTGTTATCTCGGTAACACAAAACAAGCCAAAAGAGAAATAAGAATTTGTTTGAAAAAAAAAAAAATCAGCATTACTATCTAAACTACTCTGGACATGTTCCCTGTTCTCCATCAACTCAAGCCCCAAGCTCCTAATAAAACTTCCTTGTAGAAATGCGTCTTACCCTGGTTCTCAGAACACGAAACTTACTCATTTCCAGAGCAGACTGAATCAAGTGTAATTCCCTCAAAAATTCTATTCAGCTATACATCAGTAGGAGTAGAAAGATGATACATGAAAAAGAATAGGACCCCCCTGCAATGTGTGAGTTTTAGGCTCAATCCCCAAATAAATGGTATTACTGACAAAAACATAATATACTTCAAGGGAAAAAGGATATGAAATTTGATCTATGCAAGGCTGGGCAAGACAGATTACACCTTCAGGATACTGGAATTAAAAAAGAGAAGTTTTAAACTGTATTTATATAGAAATTTTTATTTTCAAAATGTAAGTAATTCAAATGATGTTTAACGTTCTTTTCCACAGACTGCAGGTGCAGAAAAACATTTAAATGTAACTTCCCAGTAACTCCATTGTCTACTTTGTCTCATCCAACAGCAATGTTTGACTTATGAGGAAGAGTATCTTTCCTTCACATTTTTACTTCCTTTAATTTGTTCAGTCAAAAGTATGTTTGAGAGACACAGAAAGAGTATGTAAAATCCACAGTATTTTCTTCCACAGCATAACAAAATTATTACAGCACTAAAATTACCTAAACAATTAGTTATCACGTACTTGTGAGATCAATGGCACGTTGTTTTATTCATTCTGAAAATCTTGGCTGGCATTTTAAAAAAAAAAAAGTTGGAAGTTTTGTCAACAGCCACGGGTCACACACATTTTCTCTCTACCAGAGCCTGTTCAGCAACTTCAAAGACTACAAGTTACCTTAATTTTAGAATACCTTAACTAAAGCCAGTACATTATTGTAAGCATTACTCACAGCACAGACTTTAAATGAATCTTTGAAGGAAATGAACACAAACCTTTAAACACAAGAGAAGGAAAGAGAGGCTACCACTGAAGTAAACCTTTCATACTACAAGAGGAGATCCTTGAAAGTGCTAAAATAAAAGATACTTTGTCTTTTAAATATCTAACACCTATTAGGCAGAAAAACTGTCTATTCCACCTTCTTTCAGAACAGCCATCTTCTAAATGGACATATTGACTGCTCTTTGTCAGTAAGCAAATACAGAATACAAGTAGCAAGACAGAAACTGATACTTCCAGAATTTTTTACCATTTTTTTTATTGCTAGTTCACTTAATGATATTCAACTATTTATTTAACAGTAACAACTTAATACAAACAGATAAACCACAAACTGATCTCTCAGGGAAAAAGAGAAAGAGGAGTTTCTCCAAAGAGTGTCCTTTGCTGGAACAGGACACAGAGGTGCTGCTGATCTTGTCTGGACCATGCTATGGCCAGGAAAGGCTGGATCAGACCATTCCTGAGGTCTACTTCCAACCTGGTATTCTATGATTCTCTCAAGAACAGCAATAATTTTTAAAAAAATCCCTGAGCCCAATATTTCAAAAATCTTTTACTGCACCCAGTGTCATGGTATTTTGCCATTCCAACAAATTCTTTAAGTAGTAACAAAGAGCCTGTTACAATACATGAATTCCTAGCCAAAACAGAATACAGGGAATGAAACAAGCACTTCTAGTCACAACTCCTACAGAAAAAGCAATGAGATCCAACATGTTTCCAGGTTTTTCAAGAGAAGCCAAGAACAAACTTACCAAGATTAAGGGTAAAGGAGTGCCTTTTAAAAATTAAAAATAAAACCATCACAACCTATGAAAGGATATCAGGGCTACTGCAGCTCACAGACTCCTCCCTCTGGCATACAAGAAAACCATGACACATGACACAAATATTTCTTATTCATAGATAAGGTGCAGTTCTGGAGAAAGTTTTTCAGTTATCCAAAAAAGAAGGTGTATAAAATCAACAGTCAGATATTCAAACTAAACAGCATGCAGAAGGAGATCCAAGCTGTCTACAAAATATCAGCCAGCCAAGTTCTAGAGAGGCTCACAATTCCTTTATGCTAGATTCTACAAGGCAATCATCATATTGAATACTGAATACTCCCAAAAATACAGCCTACAGAGACTAATCAGCAGAGACAGGATTTGTTCACATGAGTGCAAGTCTGATCTCGTGAACTCAGCCGGAATATTTGTGAGAAGGCTCACTCATGAGCATATGCATTACAATCCTGGTTATGATCCAAGCTACATAATCACCAAGTCGTAAGCACACAAGTATGTTTGCAGGTATGTCAGAAGGAGTTTTATTTGTAGCATAACATGCACTAGTTTTGCTTGTTTTCACTTTAATAATCAATATCCCATAAAGAAAAACTGTTTAGGCACTAGTCCAATGACAAGCTAAGAAAACTACTTCGCTATATACATATATAAAGGTTTAATTCTTAATAGTAATTACAGTAATACACTTTAATGTTTCTCCTTAATGCAGTGGCATGAAACACCTACAAACTAGAGAAAAGAGATTGCCTCTCAAAATCAGATTTGTGAAGACACTCATTTATATGTTTGTATTTTGCCTAGTTCAACTGCTAAATTTCACATTAGTGAACTTTACAAACCTGTAATAAAAACTAAGTTTTAGACTAGTAAAGGGAAACACTTTTTAATTAACACACTAATGCTTATTAAGGGCATACCACTGAAATTTATGAAAATGTAAACACAGTTGGTTGAAAAGATCTCTTACGTATTGCAGTTTTTCCAAACACAACACACACTCACCTACTTGCATGAAATTAACTTTTCAAAATAGCATTTTATGTCCTCTTAGAGGACATAATCTTTTTCTTTAGTAAGTTCCCCACTCAACAAGACCGATTTTTCTGACATAGGGTGAAAGCTACCAGGAGGTGAGGGGTGTGGGTCAAGGATAGAAAAACAAAAGGCATTCATACCTTGCATAGAAATAGAAAATATTTTGAATAGCATTTTTCACTAGAATGCTTTTTAGCTGGTAGAATTTTTAACATGTCCACTAGTCTGTAAATTATAAATTCATTATTTTGATTTCCAACATTCTCTTCTTTCTGGGACAAGAACATGCATTTTTGCAGGAAAAGAAAAAAAATAAAAATCAGTACAGAATTTTCCAAAACACTCAATTCCAAGTGCTAAGCAAAACACTACACAGACTTTTAGCATTAAATTACCTCTAGTTTCAGACACACATTTTTACTTGGAAGTAAATTATTCCAGCCGAGTCCTAAAAACAGAAGCCCAAGAGACTTCAGAGATGCAGTACTTGAAAGTAGTTGAATGTAATCAGGTAAAACAAGGCATCTGAGACCAAAGCAAAAAAAATCCAAAGACAGATCTTTTTTAAGAACAGCATTAAAAATCAGTCACATAAACATTGTCGTATTTTAAGGTCTTCTTAACCATTGTTAGAATATTGAAAGAAAGCAGCCTTTAAAATGTGTTTAAAATGTGTGTAAAATATGACAAGAAATTAGTACAACGAAGTTTGCCCAGTTTATGACAATGGAGAAGAAGGTCAGCTAACAGCAGACTAAGCATGCCATCAGAAATCAGTACCTACTTCAGATGCTGAGAACAATTAGCATGTCTTTAACAAGCTACTATCTCAAGTGAGAAAACACTTGCTTTTCCAATGGATGACATTGACAGTTTAATATAAGACAAGTTATTTCACTAATGAATAAAATAAATCAATGTAAAATAAAAACAAGCTAGTCATTAAAATAATACTTTTTTAAAAAATCCAACCATCATGGAAAGGGAAGAAAGACTTTAGTATTGCACAAAAATTCCACTTCTGATACTCTAATGTCTATACAGAGGCATTAAGAGTATGATCCCTTGGCAGGAAACTTACTACATACTTCAGACTCACCTTGAGTTAGGCTTATCTGGCCTAACTCTTTCAAATTAAATGTCCAATTTCTACAGTCACACCATAAATCTATGATTTTCACCTAAACTGCCTTCTTGGCAATACAGACTTGAAATGAAGATACCAAAGAACGTGGCACAATGAGGTGAAGATCAAGGTCAAATCAAACACGGAAGCCATGCCACCAAATAATAAAAAATGTTGTATTAAACAGTACAATTGGCATGGCATTTTTCAGTTGCAACCAAGACATTTTAAGTGTTAGAAAAAAGGGCATAACTCATACAGGGGAACACCCACACTAACAAAAAAAGATGTCTTTTCCTCAGGTTCAAATCACATCCTATGCTCACCTTCCCTTTTTTTCAAGGGCTGTTTTCTGACTCTTCCACAAAACAGGGCTGTACGTCTGATGACTCTTCTCCAAACACAACTGTTTGCTCTTATCAAAGAAGACAGCCTCAGTGACTCAAACGCTTTAATTCTGGACTTCTGTCTTCCCTTATCCTCCAGAAGTGGCCTTCTACTTTTCAATTCAGACCTTAGCAGCAGGAAGGGATGATTATCAATATGTCTGTTACTCAGCACACTTTTGGTAGAGTTTTGGTAGCCTCTGTAAAGCTGCTGTATTTCCAACACTGCACCGTAAGTAGAATTATCTTTTCTACTTTTTAAGCAAACTGGTAAAAATGTACTAGATCCAGATGACACACCAGGCTTTTAGACTGCCTTTCAAATCATCTACTCAGCAAAATTTTCTGTAACATCAGGTCTTTGTATCAGGCTGCAGTCTGATACAGCAACCTTTAAGTGCCAGGGCATGCTGGCAGTGCTCCTGCTGAAGAGGGTGGTGACCCCAGCACTGAGGACTGAGGGTCAGCATCCCTGCCTTCTGAACAGAGGACTCATTGATGGCACAACACACTTAGAAGTGGATGTTTTAAGGTAAGGAAAAGAAAGCTGGAATTGCTAGGTGATGACAAAATACAACTATGTGCCAGAGACACCAGAGGGGAAGTTGGAAACTGGGATATGGGGAAACTTCACCACTGAAACTCCACAGTCTAAACTGTGCTTTGTATCCAATGATTAGGACATTGCAAACTGCCAGCCAACAGTTTGTTAAAATACTCTAAAAATAAGAGTATTGATTTTAGATATATACATTCTTCTGAAAATTAGGCTTGAAAACTCAATGTCAATTTTTCTCTCCTCAAGGCTGGATTACTATAACAGCTATTCATGCCAGCCTAGTAAGAACTTTCAGATTCCTTTCATAACACATTTTTACAATCACCTTTGTATGGCCAGGTAATGATTTAAGTCACATTGTTTGTGAGGAATTCAGAGAGCAGGAATACAGTGAATAAATGGCATTGCTAGCTAAACCCTTCAAGGGAAAAATGGTGTGGTATACCATGAGTAAAGACGCCACATCTATCACTTGGTATAACAATTAACTACAACATTAGATCCCTTCCTCTTGTCCTATTGTTTACTTGGGAGAAGAGGATGGCTCCCGTCGGGCTACAATCTCCTTCTGGGTAGTTGTAGACAGTGATGATGTCCCCCCTGAGCCTCCTTTTCTCCAGGCTCAACACCCCCAGCTCCCTCAGCTTCACCACCACTCTCTGGACTCAGCCACCCAGCCATTTTTTACCCAGCAGAGTACACACATCCAAGTCATGAGCAGACAGCTTCCCCAGGAGAATGCTGTGAGAAACACTGTCAAAGACCTTTATTACCCAGGTAGACACCGCCCACTGTCTTTTCCACATCCACCATGCAGGTCACCTTGTTGTAGAAGGAGACCAGGTGGGTCAAGCAGGACCTGCCTTTCACAAACCCACACTGGCTGGGTTGGACACCCAGGTTGTCGTCGTATATGCTGTGTGATCACACTCAAGATGATCTGCTCAGTGACCTTCCCTGGCACTGAGACTGAGGCCTGCTGTTCCCCAGACCCTCCTTTAAGCCATTCCTGTAGATGGGCACTATATTTGCCAACCTCCAGCCAATTGGCATCTTCTTGCTTATCCAGGACTGGTGATAAATGATGGGAAGTGGCTCAGTAAACACTTCCACCAGCTCCCTTGGGGCCCTTGGGTGGATTCCAGCTGGTCCCATAGATTTGTGCATGTCTAGTGGCATAGCAGGTTGCTGACCATTCCCACTTGGATTATTGGGGCTTTGTTCTGCTCAGCGAGCTGGATACCCAGAGAACAACTGGTCTTGCTATTAATGACTGAGGCAAAAAAGGCATTAAGTACTTTGGCCTTTTCCTCAGCCTTTGTCACTTCATTTTCCAACACATCCAATAAAGGATGGAAGTTCACCTTGGTCCTCTTTTCATTGCTGATGTTGTTACAAAAACATTTTAAATTATCTTTTACAGCAGTAGCCAGATTAAGTTCCAGTTAGCCTTTGCCCTTCTCATTTTCCCCCTGCATATCCTCACAATATCCTTGCTGTTCCTTTGAGTGGCCTGCCCCTTCTTCCAAAGGTGGTACAATCTCTTCTTCCTGAGTGCCAGTCTGGAAAACTGAAGGTAAAAGTTCTCATAACCCACCTCTTTACTTCTCTGAGATTCAAAATCACTGTCGCTTTTTGATCCCTGTGCCCAAGACACCATCCAACACAAGTCCTTGGAAGTTTGTTAAAACTATATCAAATGCTTACCTGCTGCATTTTTTGTTTAATCTCCTGCTAGAAAACTGATTTCCTTAAATTTTGCACAACTCATTTATTCCTTGAGGAAGTCTGCAGAAACATTCACACATGGAGAGACACAGCCATCCTTATCACTCAATTCAACAGTGCCACACCCTGAGCAGATCCATCACATTATGCGTAGAAGTTTAAGTCCCAGTCTGGGACTGTGTGCACTGCTTGCCTTCTCTGCAGAAGCTACCTGGAAGCATCAGGAGTGATAAAGTGATAAAGTTTTGTGTGTACCTGCACAGCAGCATGCACAGAGGCTCCACAAGCAGGAGACCAGCTGTGGCAGTCTGCCAGCAGCCTGAGCTGCACAGCTGCACGGTATTTCAATCACGGATAACAGATTTATTTATTAGTGCTGTAACTGTACAAAATTCACCACCACAAGTCCACTATGTGTCACACAGCTATTGTTTCCTACAGGCAACTTGAAGAAGTATAGCAAACTATCCGGACCAAGGAAAGAGGCAATTTTGAGGCAGCAGGTATCAGTGTCACTGCTATGCCTGCAACGAGACAGCTCACAGACACCCCAGTGTGCTTCATTCCTTACTCAGGCTGCGTGACACTTTTAAATGGAGCTAAAAGCAGGAGACAGCTCCAAACATACCTTAACTTCTACAGAAGTGAAGGGGATGGGCTGTGCAGAGGAAGAGCATGCAGGCAGAATAAGGTACAGAAAAATCCCCTAACACTGTTTAGTTGCACGTACTCTTCATGTATTTTTAACATGAGATGGAAGGTGATCTTCATTTCCTTGCCACATACGCACCACACAAGAGCTTTTCACAAAAATTCATGACTAGCAGCTGAGCCATTTCAAATTTGTTGTCAAATAGTTTTAACTTTATAAAGTTATATTACTTTATAAGACACTACTGTTAAGATTTTAAAGAGGAGTACAGGAACAAAGGACATTGCAAAAATTTTCTAGTAAAAACAGGCAAAATTTGTTCTAACACAGTTTCTTGCTTTCCCCATATGTTCATATTTTCCCATTTCATCCCTTTCTCAAAACAGGTAATTCTATTTCATCTCTAAACACTTATCCTGTACTTTCACAGGTGTTTTGTATCAGATGACAAAAGCTCCACCACTTACCAGTCTTGGTGCTCTAGTTTGGCTAACGAGAATTAGTGTAATTCTGCATTAAGCTGCAAAGAAAACCATTTTCAATATCTAAGTTATTTAGCAATCAGAGAGGCCTGATTGAATTTGATGATTATTGTGCTGCTTTTGGGGAATGACCAAAAAAAAAAGGAAACAAAAATAAAAAGGAACAGCTGTGCTAATACAAGCTATATTTAGTACCAACATGAACGAAAAAAGCCAGCACTGCTTTGCTTCACCACAGTACTGGCAGTACCAAACAGAATGCCTGACAGCTTTCCGGGGGGTTTTAGCAGCCACTGCTGATGCCCTGCAGACAACAGGCTGACACCAAAGCCTATCTGCACTATGTGCTTTCCTACCACCAATTACAGAAAGTTAAGTAAAAAGACATCAGCTACAACTGACCTTACGAGATGCTGTTTTGAACAGAGATGCAGCCTGTATTTGAGGTTTCCTTTCCTGCTAAGCATTTGTTGGGTTTAAAGACAGGACACAAAGTAATCCTGAAAATCCATTACCAAATAAAGCAGGAAACCAGGTATTCAGTAGCAGCCCTAACTCTAGTTTTGTCAGTACTAACATTGTACAAACTAGCAATCAGAACATAAATAATAGTGTCCATAAAATAAATCAACAAATTAAAATCTGACCATTTGCTTTTGAAAACAAAAAACAATCTATAAAGCAAATCTGCCAGTTATACATAAAAGTTCATCTATTTATATGAGCGATGCAAAGACCCTTTTTAAAATACACTCAAAAAAGGTCAAGTTGCTTTCCTGGTCAAAACAACCTCACTAGACCATTTTCAAAACTGTACTTCAATGATACCTGTAACCCCTCCTATCAAAAATGAGAAATCATGGATTTTTTTCCCCCCATACTCTCTTGCATTTCACCTACAACAAGGGAAATGCTTGTTTGTGTATGGGGCCTCCAAGATAACAGACGTATCTTCATCTTTCCACCAGCAAGCTGAATTCACTGAAGAGCTTTTTGGTTGGTTCGCTGTAAGTAGTTCATGCTCAGCACCAAGTAACACTCACTACCACTCAAATACACTTCACCTGCAAGCTCCATCTGTGTTTTAATCACTCTGGCAAACCCATCCACTATACCTCCAGTGGCTCCACAACTCTGTAACATTAAAAGATGAAAACTCTTTTAACTAAAGGAGGTTACCCATGAGTAGTCATAGAACACTGCTTGCAGAGAAAAAGGGTAAAATATTGAAATCTAGATAAAACTTAACAGCTTCCTGGAAAAAAAACCACACCAGTTTTCTATAAAAGTGTATGTTAAAAAATCCCTGCTTGAATAAACCTTCATTCCTTCTAAAATAAAAGGCAAGTTTATAGTTTGCACTCAAGTACAAAAGACCATATTATAGTTGGGTATTCATCTTCCTTTTTGAAGCATTCTTCTCTAAAATTCAGCATAAAGCTTTTAAAGTTGCATTAACAATTAAGAATCCCATAGTCTGTTGTTCCACATAAGCATGACAAAAGGGTGAAAGACAAAAGATGTAATCTACCTCTGTTGAATTCAACATAACAAAGAATTGCACAATATTCAATTGCTCTTGAAGAGTAAAACACACATATTGAAGAGCTCTGACACAGCAAAGAAAAAATTGATCCTACACTATAAAATTCATAAAGAACACTGAGGATGATGAGTATAAGACACTTAGAAAAGCTGGTTTTTTTGTGTAGTTCTGTATGCATGTAGGTAACTCATGTGTCCTCTGTACATCATTTACATTTATAACATGAGACTAATTCACAAGTGTTTTCATGTGAATTCCACTCCTACTGCTTCCACGGCATGAGGAATCAGCTGATTCACTACACAGACTGGGAACCAAAGCACAAACTCCTAAAAGGCCTCTGGTAACCAAGCCAAGAGCTCAAATCCAGCCCACCCTTATTCAAGCAATGTTTGCAACTAATCATCACACAAGTTCTCGCAACCTCACTCTGCCCTCAATAAAACTCACCAGAGCAAGTACACATCACAATTAAATGGGACACTTCTAAAAGCTTACACTGGAGTTGAGTGTCAGGTACAGCACTGCCCTATCACAGTATCTCATTTTAATTACAGACAAACAGAAATACAATACTTATCAATGGCAATTTTCACGTGGTAACTTCTGTTACTTATGAGCTACTGCAAGCAACAAGAAAAATAAAACAAACACTACTTACTTAGTTCTAACTGAAGGAGCATATATTTAAAAAGCCTCATTACCTCTCATGACCAAAACTGCTTTAAGATTTCTTTTTGGTTTTTTGTGGGTTTTTTTCAGTATGAAGAACTGAAAAAAAGTTTTGCATCAAAACAAACTTGAGATTTTCCTAAACAAAAGAAACTGCCACATACTAGTTTCTTGCGATGAAAGAAGCAGATTGCAGTTCTTTTACTGTCCCATGTATGGCACACTGTCACCTCTCCTCCCCCAAGACACAAGATTTTCTATTTGACACATACGTACATGAAACCAGTCTTCTTACCAAGATTTCCTGAAACCACAAGTTAGGGACCAAGTGTCTTTCTCCCTTTTGCGTGTGTTACAGGACTGATGGCATGTTTAGCTGTTTTGAGTTCCCCTGTTCTTCTTTGAAGATGGCAGATAATCTTCAGGCAAAAGAGGAAACTGAGCCTTCTATCTCCCCTGTAAACCTATTGTTCCTTACTAAACCAGTCAATTTAGAGGAGGGAACAGCTATTATTTTCAGCAGTTTTACATTTCCACCCTGATTCATACTCAGCCGAACTGACTGTTTCACGATTATGTTGTACATTCAGCTGAATGGCAGGGAGTGGAGGTGAAGCATAAAAATAAAGCATCCCACAGTACTCTGGTCATTCACTGAACACCCAAAAAGTCTATAGCAGGGATTTGTCTGAGCTGGCAGTGGAGCCAAACTCAAAGCTGTCAGCCACATAACCCCTGAGGCATTCCTGTTTTCAGGCAGGTCCTTCCAAGTAGGAAAGGGAGGGGGATGACATACTACTAAGTGGAGTACCTCACAATGTTTCAAGTCTAATCTGGATTTCCTGCAAAAACCGCAAGGAAATGTGTACTGTGGTACTCCTTCTGATGGACTATAAAGGCTACTTTAAACAGCAAGATGTGGCAATGCTGCAGTTTTACACCACTTTTCTGAAGAACTTGCTCCTTTCCAGCCCTTCAAATGCACATGCTACTTCTCTAAAGGGATTTCCCTAAGAAAGCACTATGGAATACACGACAACTCTCTTTTCATGGACGT
>JAWWEU010000091.1:11653136-11665365 GCA_035583155.1 Acropternis orthonyx
GCACCTTTTTACTTAAAAAAAAAAAAAAAAAAAAAAAGGCACACTTTGTGGTCCCCTTTCCAAACACAAGTGCAAATTCCTTCAGATGCTTCACACACATACTGCTTTTGGTAGCAAACTTTCTGCACACACACCTGCTTTCAAAACCACTGATCTAAGGAACAAGGTGTATTGCTCTCTATCCCTACATCTGTTGCTTCACGCATATAATGCTATGCACACTTTAGGGAAAAGAGAAGTTTGAGAACAGAGGCAAAAAACAGTTGGAGACTTGCCTTTATGACCAAGTCATATCTACAACTCAATTAAGTCCCCTCTAACTGTGGCAATGTAAAAGAAAGGGGCTTCTTTTGTTGATCCTCTGCTGAGACCAGTATCAGGTCCCTAATGGACACCATCAGAACTCACTTAGGTGGATGTGTAAATATGGAGACAGAGAGATGCCGGGGGGGAAAAAAACCACCACCAAAACCCCCCAAAAACCCAGGCTAGCCTGAAGGCAAATATGCACTAATCTTTACACTACAAAGTTGAAAATGTAGTTACAAAGGAGGAAAATGAAAACATACACAATCTTAAATTGCTAGATGACACATTAAGCTTTTAAAGTGGCATTTATCCAAAACATCTTTTCCACAATCTCCTTTCTGTTTTGGGAAAGGGAGGATCAAACAGTACCTGCACGTCTAGTAAATTACATACACCCCCTCAGAGGACATAATAATAAATAGATCCAATAAACCCATCACCTTAGATGTCTTGATTTAGCAGCTAAGTGACTGTCTCAGCTTTTTCCACCTAAAATCTCATGTGAAAGTATTTCTCTGGGCCAATTCTACATCTTCATCTCTAGTTAACTTACCTGACTGTTTTAAACACTTTGTAAAAGAAAGGGCTACATTTCCCACTCCTTGCACAGTAAGGTAATTTAGTATAAAGTGTCTATACTGTCAGGGTTTGTGTGTACAATACCCCTTTTGCAATCCCTACAGAAACACAACCAATTTAGGCTAGATACAAGTATCAAGAAGAGACAGGGATGGGCGGGAGGATTAAAAATGCCAAATGACATTTTGCATCATTCTTGGAGTCTTCTCTGGAGCTGAATAAAGTGTGGGTTCAAGAAGGGGAAAAAAAACCCCACAGTAAGCAGTCATGTTAATTTTATATGACTGTAGACAAGGGCAGGCTTAGGATATCAGCACAGGAGGGGATTGCAAATAATGATGCAATCCTATGTAGAAGAACAATCTGGACTTCATTTTGGCAGACACATGTTGGTTTCCCCTTACATCTAAACTTTTAGGACTGTTACATTAAGACTTCACATTCTTCCAAGAATCTCATTTCTACAGTAATAAAAAGAATAGCTCAAGCAATCACAACAGCACCCTCTGAAGTCCCTTTCTTAATAAGAGACAGTTTGAGCTACTTCCTGGCATCTCTTCCACAAATCTATTTCTCTACTCAAGAAGACGTTCATAGGGCTGCTGCATCTCTCCTCCAAAGTCAGGCTGAGAGAGTTAGAGCTGTTCAGCCTGGAAAAGAAAAGGTTCCAGGGAGACTTTATAGCACCTTCCAGAATCTAAAGGGATTTTACAAGAAAGCTGGAGTGGAACTTTTTAGAAGGACAGGTACTGATAGTACAAGCGGAAAACAGCTTTGAACTGAGAGTAAGATTAGATAGGACATGAGGAAGAAATTCTTTACAGTGACAGTGGTGAGGCACTGGAACAGGTTGTCCAGAAAGTTGTGGATGTCCCATCCCTGGAAGTGTTCACGGGGCTCTGAGCAAGCCATGCTTGTAGATGTTTCTGCCCATGGCACAGGAGTTGCAATGAGACAATCTTAAAGTCCCTTCCAACCCAAACCATTAAACAATCCTACAAATTTCTGTAAAATCTCCCATCCATATTGAAATCTGGGCATTTGCACTTTAAGTCAGTAACTGCCCAACTAGTCTATACAGCGATGAACATTTACCACAATGGTTAGAATACTGCTGAAAATAATAAAATAATTAGATGATTATTTGTTTACACACAAAAATCATATTATTAGTATGATGGAACCTAAGAGATAATAAATACCAAATTCAGTTAGAAAATGTTTTGAATTAGGAGACCACTGTGTTTTATTTCATGTATGTACATCTCCAACTGAAGGAGAGAGATTTCTCTCATTTTCTACAGTGATATGTGGCCAAAGCAGAGCTACCATTCTTGTCACACCCAACACCAGTGGCAAAAAGGAGTGAAAGTACTCTCCTGCAGCAACTCTTTATATCATTGGTTCCTGAACTTGGTCATACCACAGGACAAACACATGTAAATAACATCCAGCTCTTTATTATAATATACATAAATACACTCAAATAATACACAGTCATATAATATAAATATAACATAAATATACATCAACTATATACAGCAAAGTATTTTAATTACTGCATGTAGTTCTACTACCAAATCTATGCAAATCTGGCTCTTATTTGGCTCCAGTCTCACTTCAAACATACGGACTGGCTAGTCCGAGAAGGCTTTCAGACAAGAAGCATTAATAGCAGAATACTAACACAGCTTCCCTTTTTACAGACGTTGTTTATTCATGCAAATATCTTCACAACAAACATGTTTGCAGTGCTGGGGGAGGGGACCACGGTGCATGAATTTCTGGAATGACCACCACCATCAATCTCTCCAAGAAAAGGCAGCGGCAGGGAAAGCAGCAGCACAGCTGTGTTCTCAACAGGTGGGTCTGTTTGTCTCAGCTACACAAACCTTCTCCCCTTAAAGGCCTGGAACATATCCTATTTTTCTAAGTCTATGCACCCCTTTAATTAGCATTCTTGACAGAACATCTTCTGCCTCTGCAACAATGCCCATAAAACTCAGCAATTAACTACAAAAATGAACATCAGAACTTCACTACCTTTTCTAAGATACCTACAGTGTAATGTATCTACAGACTGTAACTACGCACTTATATCAATGTATTCACGCTTGGAAAACTGTAAGAAAAAAGATGCTCAGTAGGTCCTTCCCATCAGTTCAAGCACAGCTCTAAAGATTAAGATCTACATATAACACTGAACCCCAATACCCACACGCAATTCACTCTTGTAACATGGATCACTGAACACACACAAGCAGAGTTTTTGTTGAAAACAAAACCTCCTAACTCTGCTACATTTCTTTAAAAGGAACCTCAGTGCACACAAGATGCACTTGTAAGTGCAAATATAAGATGCCCCCCTACATTTCTAAGGGTGGAGCAGTACACATCACCATCTGAGAGCAAAAAATGAGGCACTTGCCAAGACTTCTGTCTCTACTGTTCAAACTTCATTTCATTTTACATTTCTGTATTTCAAGCAAGAATTTCAAAGTAAATCCCACCTTAGTATCATCTAAAAATTTTAGTTTTGGTCTGTCCAACTGCTCCTCACAGAGACACTGAAATAGAAATACACATTAAACCCCTTCCATCCCCAGTAACTTTGTATTTGTGCACGCTCAATGATCAAATGCCCTTCTGCAGCTCTGTCAATGAAATGATAACCAAACTTTTCACAAAATTCTGACATGAAAATCTCCTCCTTCGCTCTACCATAGGGTTATCCCTCAGCCATTGACTGCCACCAATCCTTTACTGTTTGGCTGGCATGAGAGCTGATTAAATAAACGTGTGCCAAAGGTCAGCCACGTGCTTCAGAGAACAAATACTCATTCTTCAAAATTCCTCATTCCACTCCATTCTCCTGCAGTAACTTTGACATTTTCACTTCAAGAAGCATACTCAGTTTACACTGCCTTCAGATCTCAAAGAGGTCTCAGTGGCATGTGCGTATCTAATTAATTCTTGAGTCAGAAATTTATCTCAAGAAGGGCCCTTTCCACAGCCACCACACTTTCAGATGCTGCTGGCTTTTGTTATAGCAAAATGAGTCATGAAAATACCTCAACCTGCTTATGGCACAAGAGTAAATCATCTGCCATTGACATTCCCAGCCTCAAACTCTTACCACTGAAAGACAAAGTTTGGGACAGTGGCCTTTTAGATGTGTGTTACTTTTCCAGACATGAAAATCCTAACTGAACAGAAAAATGAGAAAATTTGACATGTGGCTACAATCTCTTCCCTGTAATCACAATATGTCTGACAGAGGGGCACGCAAAAAGGATTCGAATACATGGCTTAGTTTTCATTTTGAAGTGATTTATGGTTTCACAGTGCTCTACAACCAGCACATCTCCACACTGGGTATTTTACAGATGGAGCATGCTATTCCTATGTCTCCCAGTAGCTCCGACCTCGGCTTTACATAGAAATATAAAAGGTCAATTTAGATCAAGGAACCATTAATATTTAATTAGAACAAGGGAATGCCTTGCAGAACATCTGGTAGGCAAGCTGAGCAAGGCAAGCCCGGCTCACTACGCTAGCTCAGCTGAGACAGACTTCACAGTGAATTGAGCAACTTACACTCCCGGTTGTTCTTCAATTCTGGCCCTACAGGTGAGCAAATACATATTATGGAGGAAGGCTTATTTTTATTTGAAGATGACTCAAAATGACCAAATTTATTCAAAGACAACAGGTATGCTTGATTTGGTCAATTAAAGGATTTGTACCATGGATAGTGAAATCAAAGTTATTGTGATGATCTCTGCAAGCCAATCAAAAACAATACATAGAGCTGTAATATTTTCTCAAATAAGGTTTCATGTATAAAAAAAGAAAAGCCCAGACATAAAAAATAAAACAGAACCCACTGCCACCACATCCTGTTTTTATTACTGATTTCTTTGTCCTATGCATAATGAACCTATGTAGGTATAAGGAATGGAAATTGGTAATTCTTTGCCATAGTACAAAACATGTAGAAAACTGCTTTTAATGAGGATTTGTTGTTTAAATGGAACTTGCTTTGGTGGAGTGCAGAAAACAAAAAGAAAATAAATGCAGAGAAAATAATTTTCTTTATGGTATTTTGGAAAGACAGAGCATGCCAAGAGTAGCAGGACTTTAACTGACCTCCAAACAAATCAACTTTGTCCTTATCTGCACGTAAATCTCTTAAAAGATCCCTCTAATGTATTAGATGTCCTTTAAATACAGCAACACAACCCACATACAATTATAATCCTTGGCTTAAATATCAGAATTCCATTAAAAGTATATTCTTTGTTGGTATACCACAGTAGGCTGACACAGAAGAAACTGCTCCAAGGAAGACAGCTGGCTGCACCTGTACTCTCTTACATACTAAGTAAAAGATAATGCAGAGCAGGACCTGAAACTGCTAATAGCAGCAACAAGCACTAGTGAAATAAATGAACCCCACTGAATTACTGCATAAGAGGGACAAGATACTTTATGTCCATGTAGCGTCAAATAACAAACCTTGCCTGAACCAATCTCTTGGTCTCCTTATATGCTAGAAAATTAGAGGAAATGCCATACTAAATGTCACTACATCATCACATCCCAGGCAAGGACATCAGGGGAAGTCTAGAGCAAGGAAGACATTTTCACTGATAAGTTTTATTGGGTTTACATGCCCAGGTACTAAAGCATCTGGCTCCACACAACCCACAGCAGGGCTCAGCCAGGATGGCGGCACCTCTGGAAACCAGTATTTAAGAAAGGTGAAGATGTTGCACAGCAAAGTGTGCAAACAAGGAGTAAGGGACAGTCCTGCAGACACCATGGACAGAGAAGGAGAAGAGGAGATGCTACAGGCACTGGAGCAGATTCCCCTGCAGGCCCCCCACTGAAGCAGATACCCACCTTGCCACCTGTGGAGGATCCCATGGTAAAGCAGCTGGAGATGCCCTGAAGGAAGCTGCAGACCACTGGGAGCCCATCCTACTGTATTTTTAATTGGCAATAAATCAAATTAACCTTCCTGAAGTCGAGTTTTGTTGTTCCTGATGGCAACTAACAAGTGATCTCCCTTGACCTCTGAGCTGTTCCCTCTCTATTTCCTACCACCATCCTGTTGAGGAGGGAGAGTAAGAGAGAAGCTGGGTGGGGCCCTGCCAAGGCCAGCCAAGGCCAACCCACATCATGTTCCGTGAAGATTTTAGAATAAACAGGCCATACTCACAGTAAGTGATCGACACACTTGGTCAGACTTTGATCTCACTGAAGCAGTAACGCAGCTGTTAAACAAGGCAGGCCACTTTTAGGTATAACCATTCCAATCTAGCCTCAAGTGACATTTCAACTTGCAGTGCAGAACACGATCAGCAAGTGATAATTTTTGCCCTTGACAACTACTACCCATTCATTAAGAAACGACCTCAAAAAACCTAACACCCACAACTTCAAATAAAACTAATAACCAGGTATTATAGTGCTTGACAAAGATCTTACCTCAAAAAAGGCCTTGTCTAAGTGTTGTCTCATTACTAATAACTGAGTATTTGTATTATACCTGAAAAGAGGTTATATATTTAAATACACACATACAATGTAACTCAAAAACTTTTCCTAAGCAAACTACTGTGGGTTGTATGTAGGTCAAGTTGTCTTGACAGGGATGAAAAGATGAAATAAAACACAGATGGAGACCTTCATGCTTTGAACATCATCCAATGAAAAGATTTAGTGCTTAATGAAAGCCACAATAACTACAGGAAGATTGAGCCCTGCTGTGAGCATACACCGACCAGCAGAATAAACATCACATACTATTGGAAAACAAACTCCATTCTTTGGAAGTATTTGCTCCTGAAAGCACAAAATAACACAAATTCAGAAGTTTAAGTGAAGTTTTCAACAGTGCCCCTCTGAATTTCAATAAAGCAGTAACCTCATATTGATTTCCCCAACTCAGTTCTCAAGGAAAAAAGTACTCACTACTAAGAGAAATACTACATGACAGAAGTAAATCAAGAAACAAAACTAATGAACTATTAAAAAAAAATCAGGAATACAAAACAATGAAAACTACAGAAAACCAGACCAATTTAGAAAAGCCAGTAGCAGGTAAACAACTATTTTGAATTACTATTTTCAATATATAGCTAAGGAAGCTGAGAGTTACTTTCAACATCTCCAAAAATGAAAGGGTTCAAAAAAAAAATAATGTGAGGTTATATATCCTGTTATCTGAATTAAAAGCAGAAAAATTATCTTTCCCATAATTTCCCCCCGCCCCAGCTTCACAGCCACTGGAACAAGAGCAGAAATGGGTAAATTTCAAGTTGGAGACTGCTGGAACTAGAACAAGGGAGAGAGAAATTAATGGTAACAACTCTGAGGGAAAGCTGGTCTACAATGAAAGTCAACTGGTTTAAGACATAAAAATACTGATACTGGCTAAACAGAGACACAGAACAAGACAGAGCAAAAATGAGCCTGAGTAAGAGCCAACAGGGACAATGGAGATCTAAAGCCATGGAGAAAACAAATAACAGTAAGTGTGGCTTTAATCTGTGGCTACCCCTTTTTCTGGAATGCATATTTGTCCACCAAGATTATCAATAAACCTCACTAACTACAGATGGCATTTTATATCTGAAACTACCAACACACCAAGAAACATGAACCCCCGAGAAACTTTCATACTGTATTTCGCAGTGAATACAAATTCTGCACAAAGCACTTACATGTAACAGGATTATCATTTATAGGTTATTTTGCAAAAGTATTTCGTACAAACGTGCCCACTTAATTGATAGCCAGAGCAGAATCTCAATAAAAGAGGTCAATTAGAGTAACTAAATAATGAGAACGCTGTTTATAGCAGCAAAAACCTGCAAACTGCCTGAGGAAGACAGGGAACTACACTTATGCAAATAAATATAGTCGGACTTCAGATGAATTAAAACAGCGATCCTTTCTGTTTGCAAGCTGTTTTCAGAAAACACTTCAGTTTCATATTAGGAAAGTTCCGTATGTGCAATATTTTATATAAACTGTCTTCAAGACTTTGACATTGGTTCCGTATTCATAAGAAAAATACTTAGTTTGCAGCTTCTGAAGCTTCTTTTTTTGGTCATTTTATTGCCGTTGTTAAAGCTTGTTTTCCAATGTGAATTCTTTTTAAAACTTTCTTGAACACCACCTCAATTCTTCTACTCCTCACTGTCATATGGGATCCTGAAGACAGCAAAGTTGTTAGGTTATGAAGCTCTAGGCGTCGGGTCTCCCAAAACCAGTAAAATGATTCACACTGTTAGGCTCTAACAGGAGACACTACAGAACACTGATAACCTCACCTAGAGCTACCTTCCTGATGCAAAAACACCCCTCTCTGGAGGCCTGATGTGGCAGCTGCAAAAGCCTCAGTGCACATTTCCTGAGATGTCCAAGCAACAGTGTTGACTTGAGAGCACTTTACTAACATTGCTACACTATGCTCAAGCTTTATTTCACTTTATCTAAGAGCTCTAACACCAGTATTGCTGTTCTTACACTGGTAATGTATTTTTTCCAAGTTTCATTTTATGCAATTTAAGTAATGGAGATGGCAATAAAGGAAGTACTCACAATGCAAATTGACTTCCCTAAAGAGACAAAAGATATTCCAGGCCTGTTAGATCCATTTCCTACCTAGTCACAGTTCTGGATCTAGAGCAAGAGTATTTGAAAAATAAATTAAACCAGGGAGTGTGAGTGGGACAGAACATGTGACAACAACACAACTAGTGACAGAAACTACTCTGAAATTAGCAAAAAGTATCAAGCAAAAAACTAAGTATTTGTGTATAGTATGAAGGTTTAACTATTGTACTACAATATGTTTTAAACAGAACTTAAGAGATTGAGTGACACAGCTCTCATAGGATGTGCTTCATTTAAAGCCCTGATACTCACTTAAATCCCATGTCAACTTAAAGTTCACACAGTCTTGATGACATATCTGCTCATAACTTGCCACCAGACCTCTCAACTATAGTGCACTCTAAATCTACAGTAACAGGCTTACCTGGAAGTGTTGTACAGCTCACAAGTTTTATACTGACAGCAGTACAAAGAAACCTGCTTTTAAAGCATAAAGCTGTAACAGGAAAGCCAAAGATCAGTTATACAGGAGTATTTATTTATATTGAGACTCTTAAAGGGGAAGTAACAAAAAAAGTCAATGTTTTAGTCATCTTCCTGAAGCTCAAGGTTGCAAAACAGGATAAAACATTCACATAATGAATCCACTGAGATTACTAGCAAGTTTTCTACTTCTTTATTATGTGAAATGTGAAAAGAACTGGTGCTAGAAGCTAATTATTTACTCACAAGCAGCAAGAACAGGATAAGGACAAACCTCAGTATAAAAGCTGGAGTACAGTCTTGGGAAGACCAAAGAATCAAACATTTCCACAGATCAAAGATCCTCCCCCATGATCAAGCAGTGGTCTGAAACTAAGCACAGACACTTCAGAGAAGCTAAGTCAGCTCAAAGGAAGTTTTCTAAAACAGATTGCTTCATGCTTACAAGCAGTTACTGATCCAGCAGCTACTGCAAGGAAGTCACAACTAATCAATTGAATAGACAACTTCTTGCTACATTAGCTGACTGTGAAATACCTTTTCCAGCAGGCGAAAGGATGGCAAAGAAACAGCAATATCAAAATGCGTAATTACTACAATGCACACACAAGACTTACAAGGTTATCACAATAGCAGAAGTATATTCAACAAGTTCATATGACTTTTTTAAGTGGCAAAAAAACCCAAAACATTCCCAATTCTCTGACATGTTGCTAGCATTGATGTCTAACAAAACAAACAAACAAACAAACAAACAAACAAACAAAAGCCTAAATATGCAATTTTGTTTCCAGTCTGATCAGAGTCAAAAGTCAGGTAATGCAAGTGAAGGACTGAACTGATCACTGAACTGATCACCAATCACAACACCCCCCCATACTTTCCACTCACATGTATCATGACAGCAACAAAAATACACAGATCAATCTAGTAATACAGACAATGTAGTATTGAATTATCTATCTGTATCATACTCACACATCCTTAGGAATAAAAGGCCAAGTACCACATGACACTAAGAGTACTGTTAGAAGATCAACCTCCAAATCAGAGCTGTCTTTTGAAGACATAAAAACACTAATGGATATCTAAAGGCAGGTAGGAATATTGTTTTTCTTTGCCACAAGCAAAAAAGAAGACTTGGTACTTTTTACTTTGTTCAATTCAATTCCTTCTCAAGATGAAGCAGACCACATCAGATAAAAGCAGTTAAAAAGAAGCAATGCACTTGACATCCCATGGGAGGAAAAAAGCCAATATAAAACTTTTCAGTACAGGCCACTGCTGCAAAACAATCTGCCAGTGTGCCCCATTCCAATCTGTGCTGCATACCAGTGGGTATCATGAAAGAGATATCCCTCCTGGTTGTCAGAGGGAAGATATATGGTGTACACTCTGCAGATAAATCCTCTGCTACAGAAAACAGTTACACAAAAGGAAGAGTTTTAGTTTTATTAAATGTTTCTTAGAAAAAGCTTTCAAGACAAGAGGGAGTAAATATTCTTCTGGGGCTCATACTATCACTGTGGGCAAAGTGGTTACTGTCCCTGCTAATTTGGAGCCTCCATCACAGAATGATGTCTAAATCAGCTAAACAAATCATATTTTATATTGTAGCAATGTGAAGTAGAAACACAAAAAATTAGAGGTCTTTGAGGGTTTCACAGGCAATTTATACCATCTTTGGCCCAGTTAGATCATTATATATAACAATAATAATAATCATCATCATCATAACAATCAGTTCTTTCCAGAAGAACAGAGTTGCCTTTGAATAGGCCATTAAGTATTTCGAGCTTGAAGCCCTGATACTGGAGGACCAAGTGGCTTATTGCAGTCTGTTGGCAGCATGAGGATGGGTGACACATACTGTTGAGATTTGGGTCTCAGAGTTTGCTCCTACCATCACAGAAATATGACAGCTTTGGGCTGCTTATTCAGCCCTTGCTGAAACAGAAAGAATCACCCACGAGGCCACGGTTACCTGACTGCACAGCTCCCAGTCTGACAGCAGGTACCTTGAAATGGCTCCAGTCAGTAAACCAGGAAGGTACAACAGACCAGCACCTTCCAGTGGAAAGAGTGCATTTCTACACTTACACCTCACAGGCATTACATTGGGTCACTTCCAAAGGGCCAGAGTTTGCCATTAACAGTAGTGGTGACATATATGTACAACCAGCTGACTGCACTGCCTACCTCTGCCAACCAGAAGGTCACTATGAAAGGCCTTCATTTTTCAAACCAATGGTTAAGTACTCCCACTTGCGTTAAATCAAATAATGGCTGTCATTTCCAGGAGAAATGGTCCAGCTGTGGGCTGGTGTAAACCAGGTAACATGAGTTTACAATACTGGCTCCCCAGCAACCTCGTGGAGCCAGTTTAGTGGAGCATACTAATGCCTTACCAAAAAGAACAATTGTGAAGTCTTCTATCCACCTGCCCTTTGGTGGAACTGGCCAACAGTGCTGGCATGAGCAGTAATAAATCTGAATAGCAGGGTGTGAGTCCAAGGTTACAGCACTTACAGACTATTGTTAGGCCATCACCAACTTGCACCAGGTTCCTGTCTGAAACTCAAGAGAGGTGTGTGTTCTGGTTCCGGAACGACAACCTTGTTTACAGTGATCCCTGCCAAGATACTGGCCCAGGTGCTGGAAACTACATTCCTGATTTCAGGGCACTTAGGCAGTAATACTTAATATGTCCTGCAACACCTATTTTATAAAAGGTTATGCCTTCCATTCATTCACCAGAAAGAAGATGAGAGCACTCTCCCAGAACACTAATCTGCAGCGACCTGCAGGTGACAGCAATGCTTAAAGTCACTCCTGCTCAATGCCCTTTTGGACACAATGGACACTCTGTGGGGAACTAAAAGGCCAGTTTTTAGTGCTGGTCAACATCCAAGGATGATAGGAAAGGAAGCCTTGAAAATGGGTGCATGAGAGAAGATCTCCATGCTTTAATGACCCTGGCAGAGTTTGTTTTATCTGGCCCTTGCTATGTACTGCTGACATCTTACAGAGAGAAATACAGATTGCTCTCATCAGTAAGAGTCCCTATCTTTCTTTCATACAAACTACAACATTAAAACATGTCTGGTTATGCTAATAAAACCCCGGCAACACTTGGATCATGATTACAAAGTCATGTTTAATGGTGAAGCAAATTTCTTGTATCCTCTTCTGACACATACAGCACATGTCACTTGGATTCTGTGTTCAT
>JAWWEU010000091.1:11690752-11702839 GCA_035583155.1 Acropternis orthonyx
CTCCCATGACCTGGGCAGAGTTACTCCTTGCTTATACCCACATAAGTAGAAACAGGACTGCAGATCATATATTTACTTTATTTATTTTTTTTTTTTTTGAGCTGACTGGGCAACAGAGAAAGAAACAGAGACAGATTTGGGCAAGACTGGTGAGGAAAGTGTAGAACTTTTTCAGTTATCTCTGAATGAGTTGCCAAAAATACGAAAATGTTCAAACTTAGAAGATACAATGCAGCTATAGCTCTTTGGGTACTGTGGACTTTGTGTACTGTATCAACTCACCTTTCCTTCAAGTTGCTTCCATTCCTATGTCCAGTGTTGCAAAATGCTTCTATTTGGGTAGGGGGGAGGAAATATCATAATATTCCCCACCAAAAAAAGCTGCTTCTTGCACCAGAGTGAGGCATCAATCACCAGTAAAAACTCTCAACATTGCAACAATTAATAATGTCAGTGTTTAAATAATCATCCCTAAGCATGTACGTTAATTACTCATGGAGATAAATGAAGTATGTTGCCCCATTTACTGTTAGTGTTTCACATGCATCCCTTATTTTGGTCTTATCTCCAAGCTGAATTGCTGCAATTTGGGGGGAAAGTGGAGAATGAAGATGAAACTGGAATAGTAATTTATTATAAAATGTATGTTTAGCATTTATTAACTATCAAAACTCAGGCTACTATATAGCTGAAACATGAGCTAAGACCCTATGTGGCCGAGATGCCATTAAACTTGACATTTCTAGCACTGCCTGGAGTCAGGATTAATTTGTGACTTGACACTCTTGTGGGTTAAAGGAGAGGAAGAGCAGTTAGGGGAAAAAAAAAAAAAAGGAAGAGAGGGTTTCCAGTCAGTTGCAACACATGAAACTGATCAACATTTTTTCCAAGCGCTAAATTTGCAGAAATTTGCAAGAACTAGCTCATTGCACTGGTGTATGTGGAAATTAGGGTAGTATTACATAACTTTTCAGAGGCAGGCTGGAAGCCTTGTGAAATTCTCACTAACTCCTCCACTCTAATTTACATTAAACTGTTACTCTGGGTTATGATGACAGAGGACAGAGATGTAGTTTTTCCTTTCTGAAACAATCCACTATCATCTTCATCACACCTCTATATTTATTTACCTTGCTGCACTTTGAAGGTTTCCTTGGTTGGTTGTTTTCTGTTGTTTCTGTTTGGTAATATAATCTCAGAAGCACAACAGCCTCAAAAGTCTCAACCTCCCATTGCAGCAGAATTGCAGGTGGGCTCTGTACCATGTCAAGCAGTCAATTAAAAGTCTGTTGAATATGTAGGCTGGAAACTGGATGCCGCCCACACAAAGAGGAATGCTCCTGCTCCTCCTGAAAACCTGCAGTTGACAAATAGGTTTGGGACAGCTGTAAGGCCCTGGAACAAGGCAGAAAACCGGTAAGGTGGATGAAGGTCCTTCTGGGATGGTGAGGTTGCCCAGGGCAGGACAGCCTTCCACCTGCAACAAAACCACCTTTTAAGAAACAAAAAAGGGTAGTTGCCATAGGTGCCTCCTTTCTGAGTGAAACAGAGGGTCTGATATGCCAGCTGGACCCAACCTGCAGGGAACTCTGCTGCTTCCCTGGGGCCCAGGTAAGGGACATTACTGAAGACTCTCCAGCCTGGTATGGCCCTCTGATTGCTATCCATTATTGGTCCTCCATGTCAGCACCAGTGAGGTAGCAAACAGAAATCTAAGCACAGTTAAAAGGGGTTTTAGGGCCTTGAGGGGATTGGTTGAAGGATCAGGAGCCCAGGTAGTTTTCTCAATCCTTTCAGTAGCAGCAAAACATATTGAACGGAATGGGCAAACCCAAGAGATGAACATGCTGCTCCAAGGCTGATGTCATCAGCAGAATTTTGGGATTTTTTTTAATCATGGGATGATCTATAGAATGTCAGGTTTACTGACACATGATGAGTCGCACCTTTCTCAGAGGGGGAAAAGGGTTTTTGCACAGGAGTTAGGAGGGCTTATCAGTAGAAGTTTAAACTAGAATGCAAGGGGGAAAGGGTCAAAACCAGACTGGGCAGTAATAAACAACGGGATGGCACACCAAAGTTTGAGCAACTATATGCTGGTGAGATCCTCTGGTCTGTTCCTCTAAATCAACCCCCCTTGTCCTTATGGGGCACTTCAACTTCCCAGGTGTTAACTGAGAGTACCACCGAGGTGGTACAAAGAGGTCCAGAAGATCCCTAAAACACCTGGGTTATAGCTTGTCAGGAAGGACACAGACCTGTTGAAATGAGTCCAGAGCAGGGTTGTGAAGATTACTAGAGGGATGGAGCACCTCTCATATGAGGAAAGGCTAAGAGAATTTGGATTGTTCAGCCTGAAGAAGACTGGAGAAGACTCCAGGGAGACCTTATAGTAACCTTTCAGTATTGGATGGAGGCCTATGAGATACTGGTAGAGCGAATTTTTGCATGGACTTGTAGTGGTGATAAGATGGCTTTAAATTGAAAGATAGTTGGTTTAGACTAGATATTAGGAAGAAACTCTTTAAGGTGAGGATGATGAGGCACTGCCAGAGAAGCTGTGAATTCCCCATCCCTGGAAGTCTTCAAGGCCAGGCTGGGGCTTTGAGTCACCTCGTGAAGTGGAAGATGTTCCTGCCCATGACAGGGAGGTTGGACAAGATGATCTTTAAGGTTCTTTCCAATCCTAACCATTCTATGATTCAATGACTCATGGTACAGGTACCAAGGAAGCCAACTAGGAAAGCTGCTCGTCTGGATTTGTCACTTGTTAGCAGAGAGGGTCTCATGAGTGAAGTGGTGATGGGTGGCCGTCTTGGCCACAGCAACCATGAAGAAATCACGTTTAAAATCTCTGGTGACAAAAGGAAATGTGCCAGCAAAACTTCAACCCTGGACATGAGGAGAGCAGATTTCAGTCTGCTCAAGGAGTTATTTAGTGGGGTCTTTGGGAAAATGCTTTAGAAGGTGCTGGGGTCCATCCGTGCTGGCCACTCTTTAAGCACAACCTCCTAAGGGCACCGAAGCAGGCTATTCCAAAATGTCAGAGTTCAAGCAGATGAGCGAAAAGGCCATCTTGGCTGAGCAGGGAACTTCTTTTGTAGCTAAGGTGAAAATGTAAAGTGTGTGGCCAGTAGAAGAAAGATCATGTGACATGGGAGGAATACAGGGATGTTGATTACTACTGTAGGGAGAAAATCTGTGTAACCAAAAGTCAGTTGTAGTTGAAATGGGCCATAACTGTGGGAGACAATAAAAAGAGCTTTTTCAATATGTCAATAGCAAAAAGCAGCCCAGAAACTGTATTGGCCACTTACGTGATGAGGATGGTCACCTCACACAGGGGCACAGACAAAGCAAAGGTGTTGCATTCTTTGTCTCTGCCTTCAACACCAATGATGGGCTAAAGGGGTCCCAGTGCCCTGAGCTGGAGAACCATGGCTGTGACAGAGATAAACCCCCAGTTGGCCCTGGACTTTTACAGGGCCTGCTGCTCCATTTGGATATATAAGCCTATGGGACTTAATGGGATTCATCTAAGACCACTCAAAGAGCTGGCAGATGCCATTGTGAGGCTTTTCTTATTGATTTTTGGATGGTCTTGGGAATCTGGAAAGGTCCCAGTCAAGTGGAAGCTGTCAAACTTACAACTTCCAACCCAGGACCTTCTATGATTCTGTGATTCATAATTCACTTCCAGGACACTCCATACAGGTTCAGAATTCTCTCAGCCTCAGTGTTACGTTGGGTGGGGATCTTCATCTGTGGGCAGATACAAAGAATTTTTTTTTCTCCTATCCTTAGACATTCAAATATCCATCCTATACATGTGACTTTGCTTTACAAGAATAGACATTTGGTTTGAAAAAGGCTGAAGACTAGATTATCTGAATCTTTAGAAGCTGACTTTCTTAGATTACTCTCACTGTTGCTGTATTTTAAGGTGTTATAACCACACACAGAACATAGAGAACACATTGTAGAAGTATCATGCAAACTGTGAGTCATAGGGATCTTATCTGCCCACTCTACTAAACTCCAATGCAATTAAATATTTCCTGTTTTTTGAGAAATTAGAGAGGAATATGATATACAATACAGAAAAAATTAAATAAATTAGAACTCAGCTTTATAATACCCAGAAAACAAATCTGGCATGTCTTAAAAATAATATACCAAAATAGAGGAAGAACAGCAGAAATGTAGAACTCACACATGAACTCACTAATTTGCAAAATAAAAAGAAAACATATTACTGAAACCACTCAATACAATGCCAATTTTAAAACATAGTGCTGGTAACTAACAAGAAATTTAGCAGGATGTCTTTGACAATGTCATTCTGCTTTGGGAAAAGTTATTGTAACACAAGTATTCCAGTTTTTCCTTTGCAGTGGCAGAGAATCCCAGAAATTTCTGAGATACTGAGGTCTAAATGGGCAGAAAACAGCTGATGAAGAAAAAAAGAAATCACGTCCTTTTTAAGAACAACCAGAAAAGTATAGTAAACACCAATTGGAATTAAATATAAGCAATTTTTGAAGTTGACTCATAGTTATGTTAACGGAGAGAACTTAGGGAATCAAAGACTTAGCAGCAGATATTTTTCTATTGAAAACTCATACATGCTCACTTTAGTTTAAAAGAAACTTCTAAGAAGATAAGAGAAAAATGGGATTCATTTCACTCTGTTTTTAAGGTAGTGAATGAAGAGAATGATCCTCTTTCACTAGCATGTGTGCCAGTAAAAATGCAACATCTAAAGCAGCTTGATCCCCTTGTTCACTCAGTGTTTGTTCGCCTGTGCATGCCATTTATATATTAATTTTTTCAGATCTTTGTGTTTGGTTTGTTATTTAATCTCAGAGAACTGGTGTTACTGGTGTTATTTGCTAAAAAAAACATTAAAAAATAAGATACACATACTGAATTTGTATGATTGCTGTTAAGGTGTATAAATTCTTACCTAGAAATAAACTGTAAGTTCTGTTATTTCTTCCTTCATTCTTTCAAAGCTCTGTTTACACTCATTGTGAATTTCTTTGCAGGACAAACAAGACATCTGCAGGTCAAGCACAGCAACACATATACCTATTAAAAACATAGACATTAGTCAGAGTCTCTTCTCTCTGTCATCTGTATAATCAAAAGGGCATGAAGAATAAGCAGAACTAGATTGTTCCAATTTATTAATACTGTTATAATTTTTTCTACTCTGCCTGAATTTGCAATATGAGTACCTGATGATGCATCATCAGTGTCATAACTTGTTTAAATTTTAATTTTTAATCTGATATTTCTTTAAAAAAAACCAAAACCAAAACAAAACCTTGATTTATACATAGAACAAAGCAGCACTTTTCAGTAAACTAAAGATTTTATGAAGGGATGTTGCCTGTTGCAGCTCTCAGACATTTTCAGAATATTTCAAAACAATGTCTGGGGCTTGGACAGCAGTAAAATCGATGTGCAGGAGAAGAGTGATCAATTCCTTTGGTGGAATAAGATACTTTGCATGCATCTGCCTGCGCGTGAGCCTGCCTGCTCTTCAGGTTGTGCTGGAGCGAGAGCAGTGAGTGCACAGCCCATGTACCTCTGTATTAATGACATGACCTTTGTTACCTTTTGAAATGTTATCGTGTAAGGACTTAATTAAAAGATTAAAGAAACCACTGGGCCAATTCAAATTGATACAGGACAGTTTATAAGCAGGAGATACTGTAACAGTGGCAGAATTGTTAAACACTTACTTTGCATCTCTCTTTACAGAGAAACACAGAGGAGATCAGTTCAAGCCACAGATCAGTTTACAAGTAATGACAGAGAGTGAAACAGATATGTACAGATTAGAGAATTGCTTCTTAAAAGCTCAAATCCACTTAATGCAAGCAAAGTGTGCTGCCCTGATGAAATGAATCTGTTAGTCTTAGAGGCTGCAAGTGAGGAAATAAGGAGAGCATTAGCTACCTTTTTCACTTGTTTTGGGATTTGCTTTAGGGGATTGGAAAGTAGATAAAACATATAATTATTTTAGTTGCTTGAAAAGAAAGCAAAGCATAACAAAAAGAATAAACTTAAGAGTGGTTGTCTTTATTTTGGATGAGTGCCGGGCACCCAAAGAAAGGACAGAAGGAAAGAAGGAGAAAAAAACTATTAAAAATTATGGAGAAAAGTGTAACTTAAAAACCTTCCCCACTCCTTTAAATGTGATAAAATAACTGTCAAGTATCTGAACATCAATGAGTATGATGGACTGCAGACCAGTAAAGGCAAATCTGACTTTTCAGGGTTCCTAGTTGCTCTGTGTAGGTAGGTGTCCTCTGTCTGTGCTGCACCAGCATGGGGTCATTACTTGATGTATCAGCTGCTGGTCCTTTCCTGAGCCATCATCCCAGTAACTCAGCTTATGAGAGCAAGCATATATGGCATTACGCTGCCAGTGACAGGGAAGAAATCTTGGGCAGGTAGGATATTCAGGTGTCAACATTTCCAAAACTCATCACAATACAAAACTACGAATCTCAGTGCTGATTTTCTTTGCATCAGAAAGGAGCAGATATTTGGGTTTGTGGGGGAAGAGGTCTGGTACAGGCACAGGCATCATCTCTCTGCAGTCACAACACACTTGCAGCTGGTCTGACAGTCCTTCTGGAGGTGTTGTACAGAGCAGAGAGCTAACCAGCCCATCCATTTAAAAGGCATTTGGAGACACAGGTGAATGAGTCATCAGGGAAAGCACATTTCTCACTAAATGACCGTATTTTGCATGTGTGCATTTGTACCTGCTGTTATTATGTTCTCATTTTAATTTTATTGTCACAATTGCATTCTCAGTGTTTTGTTGTGATGCCTTGATGCTTTACTGAAATGGAAGGGGAAATGACTCAGGAGTGCTATGAAAATATGAGTTGGTCTGTTTCTATCCAGTACTTGATTCACTTCCAGGCTGTTTTGTTCAGTTTCAAAATGTCAGGGGGAAAAAACAATGTTACAATTATCAATTTTTCAAGACATGCAATTTACACAACACAGTTTTTTTCTGAAACCGTGACAGTACCAGGAGAAATTATAACAGAGATGGTAAGTTGTTCTGCAAACACCAGAAGCAAATAGGTTTTATTTAAGCTGATAAGAGTATGAAAGAATATGAAGAACTCAGAAACAGCTACAAACACACCAGAGTTAATGGGAGTTTCACCCACCTCCAGAATTTATTTGTTTTAGACTATCCAGATAAATATCTAAAAGCCATATCTTTGGGTTGATAAAAGATGGCTTACTTGACTGGATCTTTTGGTCATTTGTTTACCCTAGCCACAAAGTCCAGTACCAAAAATCACTTAAGATGGATGCTGAAGAAGAAACATATTTTATACTCCCATCACAGTCCTAGATTGGTTTTCTGTGGGAGCACCTCACATAGGCAGATACACATAAACCAACACACTGGGCTAAAATTAGCAAGGTTTTTTTTTTTTTTTTTTTTTTGTTAACTCCAAGTCTTGCTTTCTTCTCTCACACCCTTTCTCTCTCCTTGTCTTTCCACAGTCACATCTACTCTCTCTTTCCCATGCTGTGCCAGTCATGAGCAGAATAGGCTAACACTTTGTCTGTGGCTCTTGGTAGTGTATGTCAGTGTGTCTGTCTTGAATCATATCAACTGGTAGCTCATGAGATACAAGCTGAGGTCTCTCTTAGAGAGCTTTGTCATACCACTTTGACTACAGCAGCAGAACAGTCAGGCTACCAAAACTGGGGCATAATTGTGTATTAATTACATGATTCGGGATGATGAATAAGCCTCATAAGAAGGAAGTGCAGTAATTTATCAATATATTCTGCTATGACCTGTTTCTTTTGTTGCTTACTTCCCCTTCTTTCATTGTTTTCCCTCCTCTTCCTTCTATAGTCTCATCATAAAGACCTCACTGCAGGGTGATGAATTGAAATAGTCATGTATGTTCACAGGCCTTTAAGCTTTTCTCCACCAAAGGAGTTCTTCAGATGCCATGAAAACACAAAAAATTAACTGCTGTTAAGCCAGCTTCCCTTACTACATAATGTTTGTCAAATATATGAAAAATCATTTGAATAATATACTGGTACTGAATGCAGTATCCTATTCTCTGATCTTGCAAAAAATGCTGTCTGCACAGCCATGTCTTATTAAAGACAAGTTATGCTATGGTATAAAGGACAAACCCCTTTATTTGGCAGAGTGCTAATTATTTATTTTGTATTTTATTGCTTCATTGCTAACATAGGAAACTTTCTCATCCATTGACACTTCATTTTTGAACTCATCAATTACATAGATAGAGTCTGTCATACTTGAAAGCATCATCACTGGAGATAGAGTTACAGACTTCTTTTTTTCTTTTTTTTCTGTTTTGGAGGGGGAGGAGAGTTTGGTTGTTGTTTTTTTTTGTTTTTGTTGTTTGTTTGGGGTTTGGATTTTGTGTGTGTGTGTGTGTGTGTGTGTGTGTGTGTGTGTGTGTGTGTGGTTTGGGGCTGTTTTGGGGTTTTTCTTTTGGTTTTTTGTTTCCTTTCATCTATGAGCAGGAGTCTGACAGTTGATTATTTATGTTAAGGCACAACTTAGCTTTGGACACTAGCTTGAGTGTCACCAGATCTTACAAATTAGAGAATAATAAAAATTCCCTTGGTAGACTTTTGACACTGTATGAAAGGTATTATTTTAGATGTGAAGTCTAGCTCTTTTATAAACCATATGCCTCAAGCAGAAAGCACTGCAGAAAATGTATGCATGCTGGACAACACTTAGAAAGTGTGGTGGTGATACCTGCGCTCCATAATTTATATAATATTCAGACAAACAAAAAAAGTCAGATGTGCTCTTACACAATTCATTCAGATGCATTTTCCATCCCAGCAAGTAATAGAACAGCTGGCTAGAGCAGTTTGGGCCTCAGTAGAATAAATGAAAAGCTAAAATCGCATTAATGAGGGAAAAGGCATGGGAGGCAGGCACATGTGTGTGTCTGTACACAGGCAGATACACACACCCCTATCAGATGTGCTGCATTATTATCTGAAGGAATGAGGCAAAATTGCAAAGCTGTCTTGAAGAGCAGAATCTTATTTGATTAAGATATTTGGTCTGGCTTTGCCGTCTTTATCATGAGGTAGCATAGATAAAGACCTGTTAAGCTACTGACTTCTGGCTTAATGAGATCTGTGTTCTAGGGGAAAGCCCAAAACACCACCTGGCTGGCTCTCAGCAGTGTAGAAAAAGTCAAACACAGTACCAGAGGAAACAGAGTATTGAATTTAAAGAGTTGAGACAGAGCAGAAAGGAGGAAAAGACAGTGAGTGTTGCAGACAAAATTGCTGTCAGTGTCCTGCTGACACATTCAAGTATTCTACAAAGTACTTTCAAAGAAATAATGAAAAATTAAATAAAAGTACTACAGCAGACAGCCACCATAGTCACATTTCTATTGGAATGAATATTTTAAATCAAATCATTGAAAACAAGCCTCAGCAGCTCAACTGGCCTGGAAACAACAGTTTTTGTTTGCTATTACTGGCAGCCTCTGGCAGGTCAGTGCAGACAATGCTAAGCTCTGGCTGCCCTGCATGGAACCTTGTTTCCCAGTACACATTCCACTGATAAAGGCTTCTGCATTGAAATGAAAGTCATTAGATGGAAGTTAAGATCTCACTGGTGGCTTATCACCACTGCTTTTCTTCTGCCCAGGAAAAGAAATTACAAGGTGTCAATAATTATATTATAAAAAGAGGAAGTTCTGTTAGCTTAATTAGACCAAGTTGAATAAAAAAAAAATACTGCTACACACTGAGACGAAGATAAAGGAGAAAGGTGGGAGTCTGTAGAATGACTGCATGTTTTGGCATTTTCTTGGTTCTGTGCATTTTGGAACCAGTGTTGCTAAGGCTGTGCTTGTCTTCGGTGGCCCCCAAACCAGCCACAGCACCCCAGCAGTGCCAGGAGGTGGCAGAGCCCCAGGCCCACAGGGAGTCCCATCCCTGCACCAGAATACCCCAGAAAACAAACAGCCCCAGGGTTGTTCAGACAACGGTGTGAGTGGATTTGTGTCTTTTGCAGGGAGAAGCCACAGAAATGAGCCACACTGATGGTGTTTCCCCTTCTGCAGAAGTTAAACTTTCACAGTTTCTGAAATGCTTTTGCCTTGGTGACCAATGCAGCATTTTGTAATGCAGTGCACTTAGCCAGTATGTTTAAGGAAGGAAATGTTGGTTTGTGGCAAAGGCTCTGGACTAACTTTACATTTATAACTCTACTAAAGACTTTCTGTGTGACCCTGAGCAGGAATTTTACTCCTCCTCCAACAAGACTAGTCCTACACCTTACAGGAGTATACTTTTAATCTGCAATATACTGTCACAGTGCCTGGGTTGGCAATTTTTATTAATCCAGAATATTAATTTTTTTAAATAAAGGTGGAGAGAGGGGAGAAACAGTTGCAATTTTTCTGGTTTGTAAATTAGGAAAGTTTTGACAGGAACTTATTTCCAAAGTCATGGAATGACTCCTTTCTCTTGCATTTGCCCTTTTTTTTTTTCTTCTTATTTTTCCCCAAGAGAAGAGAAGCTGCTTTTTCCCATAGTCTGCACTTTACAAACCTGTCTAGTTTAGTTCCTACAATAAGCCTACTTATTGGTAAGAAATGGAGAAAAAGAGCTGGTTTTCCTTTCAACTCAGTGCGAAAAGTATCAGAGAAAGCTGCTGCTGTGTGTAACCCAGTTGTTACCCCAACTTACTGCTTCAGTTTCAGATTGCACTTGAACTCATTGAGCCATATGAAGCAAATTTTTAAAATGCCAAATCTGTGCTGCAGGACTGTCCCTGGAGAGAGAGAGGGGGTGACATTTGTGCTGCTGTGCTATTGTTATCTGTCTAGCACGAAGAATATATCCGGCATCACATTTAGGCTGATAAATACAACGATAAGGGGATAAAAAATTCCTTAAGCACTGATAGCATGTATTTACTGCTCCAAACCCATCGTGGCTGTCACGTCAAATAAAGGAACCAGAAACGGAATAGTTGCAGGGAATAAGCTATGTAAGAAGATTAGACAAATGAAAGACTGGCATCCAACTATGTACTTCAGGAGTACAAATTGTTTCCTTATCCATGGGATTCTTTCTCCCCCCTTTAAACACACCCTGTAAGACCTACAGCTACTGTAAAAACTGCCGGTATCTAAGGATAAATCACAGCAGTTCCAGGCTCTGCTGCACAAATCACAGTGGATTTCCTGAGGTAAATCTGCAAATAGAAGAGAGCTGTGCTCCTGTTTCTCCTTCCTGGCATTTACAAAAGCTAACAGCACAAATATGAGCATCTAACATTTGAAACAAAAAACTCAGCTGATGGAGGGATTGGGAACTAATGAAGCAGGAAAACTACTGGCATTAGATTGATAATTTCACCCAACAGAGGCTATTACGGAGAGACCTCGTAGCAGATCTCTGTGTAGAGGGATATGCTAAGTTTTACATTATGCACTACCCTTTTCTGGAATCAGCAGTTTCTGGAAGAGATTTGCTTTTAATATTTTCAGTTTAGAAGAGCATTTTTGTTAATTGGAAATTAGAAAATACAAAGGATCAGCATTTTTGCCAACATCTGATTCAAAAAAACAAGCAATCAGCCTTGGTTCAAATCCTGTGCGGGTCTTGATAGTAGTAAGCACTTTGACAGTAATTTCCTCTGTTCAAAGTATGGATATATTTCACAAAGATTAAGTGCAACATTTACAAAAGCTGATCTGGAGGTGAATTGGTAGTCTTCTATTGCACATGTTCTTGTGTTTGGGTATTCAACCTCTAGGCAGGATGAGATGAGACATAACCATAATAAGGTAGATTGATATTCATATCTCTGTTCTTCTAATGATTGTCAAAGGTGTGGTGTGTAATGGTGTGTAAGCTTTGTTATAACATCCTGTTTTGTTTTGTTTTGTTTTGAGTTGTGTTGGTTTTTGTTTTGGTTAGCTTTGTTTTGTTTTTGGCCTTTTTAGTCCCCCTTGAATGGCTCAGAATGCTGGGAAAAGGAAGGTTGAGGGGTTTGGGTTG
>JAWWEU010000091.1:11709417-11735238 GCA_035583155.1 Acropternis orthonyx
TCAAACATGGTGTTAAATTTAGCTAGCTCCCAGACTATCAGATTAGCCAAGGAACTTTCTGCTCTTTCCCCTCTCTCTGTTGCAAGGAATTAGGAGGAGGGAATTCTGGAACTGGAAATCAGACTGAGTTCTTGGGGCTTCCTTATACAATTTTCTTGGTTGCTCATGAATGTAGTTTACCCCTATCTCCACACCTTAACAGCATCTCCCACCTCCACGTTGTTAATTTCAGACTACAAGGCAGAGAAATTAATGCCTATTAGCATTTATTGGCCTATTAGCCAGTTCCTTTTCTGTTACTGGAGTGGGGGAAACAGGGACTGAGAAAGGTGAATGAAGGAAGCAACTTTATTTTCTTCAGAGATCAAGCACAATACTTTTCTCTGACAATACCAATGGCAGGACTGACTGAGACCTTTAGGCAGTGGAAATGTTCTCAGACGATAAGTAAAAATAATCTAAGGGCAACCATAATTTTACATTTAGTGGTCTAGAAAAAGGCAGCTAAGCTCTCTGGGCAATGATAAGCATCTCAGAGGCATGACTTTGTATGAAAAATGATGCCCATGCTGTGAAGAAGAATTTCTTCCTGACCAGTTTGAAGACCAGCCTTTCCACAGTTTGGCCTCTATTGAGCTATTTAGTGACAAAATAGGGGAATTTATGAGAATCTTTCAATAATATAGGATCAAATTCTGCATATAGAGGACTCCCTTTCGTCTACTATTTCATGAATTCAATTAATTCAGTGGTACTGTGTGGGCTGTATGTGAACTGTTGCCATTACAACCACCTTTTAAGGATTTATTTTTTTTAAATGAAATCCAATGTATTAATTAGTGGACTAAATTTACTAAGTAGTTTAAATTTATGATTTACCATGAGTCACTTCTAACTTGATTTGTTGGGAATTTATTGTGGTTTATACATTGATTATATATTTAATTTAGTTATTAAACTAATAAAATCTGCAAACATGTAAACATCCTTGGGCTACTTGGTGTCAGTAGGAAAGGCCACTCTATACTGACTGTCTGTTCCTATAGATCTTCCTGTAAGTGGTACAGAACCCGAATATCGTTAGCTTTAGAATATGCCGTCCAAAACCCCTGAGTGCCTATGATCTAAAAATTCCTCACTTTTCTCTAGTGATTTGTGTTTTCCAATCATTTCTGAAATGTCTTTGAAGCCTTTCTAAGGCCTTCTAATTGTCTCTGTGTGGTTCTGTCCAGTAAACGTGATCTGGTCCTACTGGTTTTCTTCATTCACATCCTGAAAGTAGCGTAGTGAAGGTTAATCTTACTGAAGTGAGCTCATCTGCTTGTGTTTCTTTAGGAGTTAATTTATTCATTAGAAATCCAAGACATTCACTGAAGAAGATGGGAGCTGTTGCAGAAGTAATGTTGGATCATGGCTTGGACACCCTATTGAAATTCAGTTAAACCATTTGCTGAAAACAAAATATTGGAACAATATTGTTTCAAACTTGAAATAGCCTCGGTGGTCTTGTGGACCAACGTAATGTGTTTATGTGTTACATGCAGAGTAAAGCTTATCTCTACAAACAGTGCCATGGAAAGAAAATCCTGCTAAAATTAAACAATCAAAGAAGATAAGTGAGGTGTGACTTTATGCAGTAAACAGTGATTCAGAAAAGAAAAGAAAACAGCGGGACTCTGCATGAAGCAAATTAATTCATGCTGAAGTTTTATGCTCCTGGAGAAATTAAATTGCCCACTTCCTAATCAGCACAGCTCCCTGCCATGGCAGATCTTTGTTTTGCATTTCCTCTTCAATTTTTAGTATAATTTGTCCTGTACGGAAGTTCCCTAATTTACACCTTTACTGTATTTTAAATATTTTTATTTTTCAATTATTCCACAAGAGTGTCTTCCCTTGTATTACTTTGACAAAATCACCATGCAGCTATGATCATTCTTTTTTCTTTCTGCTGAAAGTATAACTTACTCTGCCCCTGCCCTTCTTTATTTCTTATATGTTTACTTTCCAGAGAAGTGAGGTTTGAGACTATGCTGCCACTGCATCTATGAAACACAGTAATACTTCATCCCTTTTATGGGATAAACACATTGAGAATACTGTACACTATTTGAGGAGTAAATCAAGACCACCAACTTTTAACTGATGTATAAAACTAAAATTCAGTCAAGGACAGATCTTCAGGACTAAAGACACAAATAGATAATGAGCTAATATAAATAGTAATCCTAAACACTGTTTGTTGAGTGAATTTGGAACTGAAGACTGTATTCCAGATCTTAAACTAACATCGCCACATATCATTAATACACCAAGACTGTGCCTGAAGTCATGAACTGTTATTTTCCCTCATCCAGCTGAGTCTTTAAATCTGCCAGCATGAGTGCCATCCATTCTTCTGAAATGGTATCAGCAGCTGCAGAGAAAATGTAAATACCCATTATATGCTGTAAAGGAAGCCTGGGACAAACCGGAAAATTTTGGAAATGGCATCAGTATTATACTACAATATAAATTACAAGCTTTCTACTGTATGCACTTCTATCAGTTTGCTTTGTTATAAGGTATTCTTAAATATGTTATACATGCAGTCCTGGCATAAATGGTTGTGATAATTATTTGTAATTCATAATTTAAACCCTCCGTAAAATAAGGCAATATTTTAGCTGACTGAAATACAGAAAGCGAATGAGGTGGTTCTGTCAGAACCTCATTTTCCCGAATCAGGCACTGATTAAGAAGAACACATAAGAAAAGGACAAATTATAAACATGTGCCTTAGTTTGCACTTTTTTAGTTAGGGTTCAACTTAACCATGTTCTTAATGTGTTTTATTGAGCTGGAGCCAAAGTTCTGTCTGTGGGCTTTAATCTCTGTGCTATTCTGAGTGTAGGAATACAAAGCAGCAGAACTGGCAGATATTGTGAGGTTTCCATTATTTCAAAAGGATGTCATTTTTAGTTGATATCTTGTGTGAAGAGCTCATCAGATTTATGTCTCTGAATATGAACTCTGGCACGATCTGGCCTTGAGCCCAGACACTAAGCTTTAGCTTAAAACCTGATTCACATCTGACTCTGAACACCTTGTCAGCTCCTTGTTGATGATACAGTACGGAAAGTGAATTATCTTGTAGCCTGGAGAGGCAGTTCATCAATACAAGGATGACATTGAATGTACCACTGGAATGTCTAATATGGAAAAGAGAGGAATAGATCCTTGGGATTTCTACGCCTGCATCTATCCCTACCACCACATTTCTTTCAGCATTTTGTATTTCTGTTTTAAGACTCAACATTGGCATTGTGATATGCATCTGTAAAGATCTGAAATTAACACTAGAATTCTGATTCTAGTGTCTAGTTGTCGCTGAAGCTTCTAGAGAGCTATTGAAATTAGCATTCATATGTATAATTTGCTAAAGACTGTCACAGTGTTTGCAGCTTGTTTTCAAATTAATCACCACAAGCCTTCTTTCCAGGTAAGCAATTTTAAAAATTTTCCCTTAGCTAGGACAATTGCCTTCACCATTTTTTTCTTTTTCTCTGGAAGAATAAATGGAAAATTTGTATTCTAGCCCTTGCTTTCTACTTAATTCTTCTTTTGACAAGGTAACATGTGGGCAGTTCTAAATTGCTGCATTCCTATTACTCATGACATGCTGTGGGTAACTTCTGCTAGTGTGTCCTCCTATTCTGGCAAGTAAAAATCCAAAAAGTCCAGGTGATAAAGGTATTTAACACAGTCACAATAAATTGAAAGCCTTCTAGTCTCAGTTCTGTTTAATTCACTCTCACTTGCAAATACAAAACTTGTGTATAGTATTTTATATCTCATGGACAAAATTCTTGACTATGCATTTAAAACAAAGACACTGCCCATTCTATGAGAAGGACTTTAAGCCTTTTATGATGTTATCTCATATTAGCTCAAGTGGTAGAAGCCTTGATGAATTTCAAATGTTCTTGTCATGCCTCCTCCATCAAAAGACACTTTTAGCTGTATTAAGTACATTATCTAGTGTATACTGCATTTCTCTAGTGTATTAGCCCAAACTCACTCCTCTGGAATACAATACCTCCATATAAACTAATTTAATTTTCCAAACTTATTATGCCAATGACATTTAAAATTATAAGTCACTATAGCAGAGAATTTCAAGATCTGTGCATGAAATACTGCCACTCTCTGATAAAGAAATAGATGTCGTTTTAACTTACTTTGTTTGCCATTGTTTTCTGCCTGATCCATTGTACGTGCACGCCTAGGTGGAGGAACACAGTGGATGAACACACTTTGTCAGGAAGTTTCTGAGGTTGACTAGCACTGCTTACTCATTTACTTTAATGTCTGTTGATCTGTTCACACCATTTATTTCAGGCTTAGCATCCTATCATAATTTATCTTATGCAAGAAGAGAAATGCACTTTAGAAAACTAGAAAGCCCACCAATGTTTCATAACAAGCCAGGTTTACAAAATGACAAGAACATGCTACAAAGGCTTAGATCTATGGTATGAGTATTAAATTCTTCATGGTTCCCTGTAACAAATGATCATTTCACCAAGTATAATGACATGCATGCTTCATCTTCATGATCCAAAAAGTCAGTCAAACATTGTGACACCATCAGTCTCTGCAGTTAGACAGCAACATCTTGGGATCCAACAAGCAGTGCTCAGAAACACTTTGAATTATCCTGTGACAGCAGGCTGTGCCAATAGCTGTTTTGAACATCCTAGAAAAATTAGCATGCCAGCTGCAGACATTGGGAGTGCATCAGGTGCAGTGGATACAGCCTTAGGAAATGCAGGGAAGTATCATTCTCGGGGTAATAGCAAGCTTTCTGGCTGATTAAGGACCACTGTTATCTGAGGCATTTGCTCTCAGTCATGGGTCAAAGTGCAATGCTGCACACAGTAAGACATGACTACAAAGGAAGTCTCTGCTGATGAGGCATTTTAGTGTAAGGATCACAAAATTTGACACTGAATTTTTGATGCCATCTTCCATGTCTTAATAAAAGAATTTCTGAATTCTGTCTAAGATACATCTACAGCTGTCTGCAGTATCACCAGGATGGCATCAGGCAAAATGGTTAAATAAAGAAATATAATCTCTGATTTTCTGTAAAAATTGAGTTGCTTCTTTAGAATCTACATAACTGTAGATTACATTTGATTTTGAGAAAACATATCACTTTACATTTAGTAAAATAAGCCATCTATTAAAAAACAATAAAAGAGATAATAAAAATATAATAGCTTCATGTCTTCTGTCTCTGTTGTAATATTTTTCACTGTTTGCTTTTTGTTCCATTTAAAGTGTTTTTACTTCTCAAACTATTGCAAGGGACATTTCAGTAACATATATGTCCCTGGAGTGGCTGCATTTCAGTAGAGAATAAGCAATCCTTAAATAATGCACATTACTTTCTGTCACAGGAAAGAGAAAAAATAGGCTGTGCTATTATTACTTGATGCAGGCCTGTCCTGAGTGATACACTTTTGTTGTTGTAAAGGAGATCTCCAGAAATCTGTGCTGGATAAATGCCTTTTTTTTTTTTTTTAAATTTATTTTGTTCTGTACATGCTGGTGCTTGAGCTAGGATGAATCACCAAGGCTGTTTTGACTCTTAGTCACCTCATGGATTGGTTTCTTTGTTACGCAAAAGAAAATATGAAACTACTCCAGGAAGTCAGAAGTAAAAATGCATTCCATTTAAAAACAATTGGGCTAATTTTACAATTGCTTCACTTCATGAGTTTGGGCTGATTTACATTGAAGAATCTTAGATATCTGACTGCAAAGTCCCTCATTTTATATTTATAAACTCTGTGGTTTACTGAGCAGATCTAGAATAATTGGAACAGGAAATAATCCAAAAGTTTGATGATTAAAGTAGCCAGAAGGGCCCCAAAATCTCCTGAAGATTAATGCACTTATTGTAAGAGAGGATTTATTTGACTCACTGTTGCTAAAAAAGCCTTGAAAACTTACAGCAAGAGCTCTGATGGATGTTTTGTTTCTGAAATGCAATTTTTATTACAGCATTACTCAACTCCTCTCTTTATCTTAATTAAAAGTCATCCCTGCTGTTCTTTGTGTGCCATCTAATATTATTATGAGATATTTCATGTCATAAGTAACTCTCATGGCAAATGGCAGTCTTGTTCGTAATCTGAAAGCAAAGGAAGGATTTCCATGTTAATTTATTGACTTAGCAGACATTTTTTTTTAAGACATAAGAATGTGTGAGCTTGCTAGAGAAAATTGAATCCACTACAGTGTTAAGAGTGTTATATAGCAATGTTTGTAGTGTAATTAAAAAATGGAAAGCATTGGCAGACTAGATTTTTGGCATGGCAAACCCTGAAAGAAATTTCAGTCATGACCCATATGAAGACAAACCTTCATATTCTTCACCTGTTATGCCTCTAGAAAAGGAGCAGCAGGATGCTTTTTGCTGAGGATATTATAAGGTGAATGGCACAAATTTTCTCCGGGAATATTTGAAATGTTAATGATAAAAAAAAAATATTGTATTTACATATAAGCAGAAATTGATGTAAAATTCATTGAAAAACCTTGCCTTTCCTTGGCAAAAATAGGTAACAGTGACATTTAGCAGCTTTAGATTTTGCTCAGGGGTGTCAGGCAGTGTGAGTCACTAATGTCATGGGCACTGACAGCCCTGTCCCTGCCTGCCGTGGGGCTCCCCCCACCCACCCACAGCCCAGGACTTCATCTCAGCCCCTGGGACTGTCAGCCTCAGCCCCAGCAATGCCACAGCAGAACCTTTCCAGCTCCCCATAGCACTGCCCTGATGATCCATGGGCCCCACCACAGCCATCCCCATTCCCAGGGAGGTGCCCAAAGCCCAGCGCTGGGGCTGCCCATGGTGCCCTTTGCTTCTGGATGGGGCTCTGTCTGCTCAGGCCCCAAGGAGACAAACAGACATATCAATGGCTTATATGCTTTAATGTATTTTTCATTTTAGTGAAAAGCAGGGGAGTTGTTTGGTAAGGTTAAACAGGAACATTCTATAAGGTCTATTTCCTCCTTACAGCACATTAGAGGTGATGAGGACGGATTCTTACCTTCTCTAGGCTCTACCCACTGGAGGCTTCCCAATGGTGCCAGAGACAGCATTGTGGTCCTGGGGATGCGTTAGAGTGGACAGAGATCACCTACAGCTGTCATGGAAGGAAGACAGCAGACAAGGAAGGAACTGGTGAGTAGAATGGTGGGAAATGGAGCTTATTTTCACTGGTCTTCCTGGTGTATTTCCTAGAACACAATTAGAGCATCTGTTTCTGAAAAGGGATGCTCTGCTTCCACTCTTATATCTCCAGGGATACTCTACCGGTCCTGACCTCTCCTTCAGCAGGAGCACTGAAGGATGCCAGATGTTTTCCTACTCCAGGCAATTTGCTGCCTGACTTTGCTTCTGCTCATAGCTGCCCTGTTTTGCTAGCAAAATGTTTCCATTTTCTCATTTCCTCAATTCGTTCCCAAAAGGTCACCCCAAACACATAATGCTATTCTGTGTGGGCAGCTCTCTTCAAGTTCTGTCAGCTGAAAGCCCTGTAAAGAGGTAATCAGCTCCTGACTCATCCTTGATGCATAAGTTAAGGATGACATTAAAAAAAACACACTGTATTGTATCAGCAGTAGCACAGTAAGATAACAGAGCAGGCCTTTCCTCAAAAACATTCACATTGTCTAGGGAAGAAGCCCCCAAGGCAGACAAAAGTTTGACTGACCTGTGAAACAAGCTGCAAGCTCCAGATCAACACTGCAAGTGGGAAAGCACATTGCTCTGCGTCTGTCATTGCAGTGGTAAGGTGTAACTTTGCTGTTACTGGGCACCGCACCTGGAATCCTTCATGGGAATTAGGAAGACACCTGGCCTAAGTGTGTTCTGGCATGTGCATGATGCAGCTGGATGACTAGATGTAGTAACTGTGCCATGTTTTTGTTCATGCATCATTTCTTCCTTATGCTGCTACAGACCCTCAGGTAAATAAATATGTTTCCTGCCTTAAGCAATGCAAGAAACTCTCACAGTAAAAGCTCAGATCAGCAATTCAGCAAAGGGGGTATGAGGAAGCACCAGGAGGTGCTGCTGTGATGGGACGGTGAAGTGGGTGCCGAGGGTCGCAGGGAAGCAGGGAGGAGGACAGGGTGCAGAGCCCAAGGACCACTGACAGCAGCCAGGGGACAGCCCAGGCTGACATGCAGGAGTGATGAGGCAGATCCTGGGTGGGTCAGAGTTGGGTTCAGGGACCTCCATGGCCAGGCACAGGAACTTAAAGTGTAGCTCAAGTCAGGGACTTTAACCAGGGCATGATGCAGCTCCCAGGAGAAGCAGGGACAGTGTCCCGTGAGGCTTGTCCCTGCTCATGCAGCCCTGCTCCCAGCAACTTGGGAGCACCCCTGTACTGAGTCAGAGATGTCATGAGCACAAATGGGCGAACCCAGAGCAGAGCAGACAGATGGGTGGAAGGGGGTTGCAGAGCCTGGTGGTTCCCTGGAGGCCAACAGTAGGTGCCAGTGTTTATCCAGTTGTTGTGCCTCAGTAATGACTATGTGAGGATTCCATTTGTGAATGTATTAACGGACTGATTTTGAGAAAGATAACATCATTATTTTCAAAAATGTTTGGTATTCTCCAAGACAGATTTTTCAATGATCTGAACTTCCTGTCCAGTCTCACAGACTGCAAAAGACTGGGACTGTCAGGAACTAAAGAGGATAATTTGAGGAATACTAAGAAGGAAATTAAAAATTAGACATAAATCATGGTAATGTTTTCCTATCATTAATGTAGGAATTCAATACATCATGAGGTAGGAATAGTTAATTAAATCCTCCTAGATTAGAGCTATTGCCAATTAGTTCTTTTCCAAAAACTGACACAGCTTTGTCAGTGTGATTCTTTTAAGGGACAGTCACTTAAAAGTGTCTTATTTTGGGAAGGATTCTGCCCACCAGATCTAAAGCAGTGTGTTCTGTTCCATATACTGTCATGTGGTGATTTTTCAGAGTATAAATTGTGGTGAACCTTTCTCTTCATGCCTACCTTTCTGGTATTCTTTTATTGGAAAGTTTTAAAGGTAGATACTAAAGTCCTTTCCCCTCCATTTAGTTTATACCTATGACTTGAAAATTTTTGCTCAGTTAAAGCTAATTCTTCTGCATTTAGAATACATGAGGCTGGTTAATATAAAAACTCTGCTGAGTGCAAGCAGAGCATATTCATTCTCAAATCCAATAATTTTATAACTTGTTAAAGAACCTTCTGAGAAATAGTTATGCATTATGAGGCTTCCAAATGCTCTACTTGTAATGGATATGCAAAGCACAGCCTGCTGTATATACAGGGTTCATTTTGTGTATGGGGTATATATTGCTAAGGCAATTTAATAAAATATATATGACAGACAGATAAAGCAACTGTGCTCCACAAAAAAATAAAAATGTATCTTCTTTCAAGAGCCTTTCTTCATTAACTACTTGATCTTTTTACTTACTGGCCTTCAGGTCAGTCTTTAAATCTTAGAGAAATTTAAACTGAAATAATAAACAGTGTTTGAATAGTTATATTTTTTAAAAGCTATAATCAAGCTGTCTGATTAAAATAAATAGGTTGCAGGTAGATCTGTTTAATGTTTCACTAGTATATAATTTTAATGCAGAGTAGCTTCTTTACAGGGAATTCAGCCTGTCACTGGATGTTTAAATTTTCAGTGTCTGTTGTCATGGCAACATGAATTGACTCTGGTACCCACTGTGCTCAACATAAATTAATTTAAAGTCATAGCATCTTGCTTTTCTTAAGATTTATTGTGGTAAAAAACAGCCATACTTGAAATAACATTAAAAATACAGTAATTCTCAGCTAATTATTAGTTTTTCTTGCAGAACTGAGTACATAAATTGTAATAAATAATGTATGCATGGAAAAATTTTTCCTCCATTTCTTGTGGAACCATACTTTTCAAATAAGATAACTGGCGTATTTTAACCATTCTTTACTTTTGAATTCTTGTGTTTTCAGTTGCAGTCTCAGTGCTTTCAAATCTGCATGTGGGACTGAAAAGTAAATTGTTAGTGTTCAAGATTTCCCCTAATTTCTGGTTCTTTTTGCAATATTGTCCTACTTCTATGAAAACTGTTAACTTATGTCTTATGTTTAATTTTATCTTAATATGTTTTATGAAAAAAAAGTCTGTAAAACACAGCAATGTCTACATTAAAAGGAAATGGAGAGAGTCATGCATGTGATCCCTTGGGATTCTCATGGTTCTAAAGAGGATTAAGAAGAGATATTAAATGCATGTGGTAAGAGAGGGAAGATTGTTCCAGCAGGCATAACAAAATTATTTTTTCCTCTTGATGTTTGTAAAGTCAGTCACTCACAGCCTAATCTACCCTCTAGATAAAACAAAAATAGCTTATGATGTACAGCATTTGTAGGGTTCCTCAGTGCAGGAGACTCTCAACTATTCTGTTTTGCATAACACTGACATTTTAAGAAAATTCTGTGGTTTAATTTTCCTGATACAGGTAGGTATTACATATTTCATTTCTTGTGGTTTTTACAGTACTGTACACTTCTCAGAGGACTAATGCTGAAACAGTTCTTTGAAAGAGTGTTACAGTTTCATTTTATGTTTATTTTATGATTTTATAACATGTATGAAAAAAATGTTGTCCTTTGTGAAAATGCAGGCATCTCAAAAAAAATTTCCATTTGAGTAAAGTGAGTATCTTGTATGTAATCAAATCCTAAATTTTACTATTTATTCTGGAAGTCTTAAAAAAAGGTCATGGTTCAGCATGAACAATCATCTTCTAGATATTGAGTTTTACAAAATGAAACACTTTACACTGCAACAAACCATGTTGTTCACATTCTGTTTAATTTCTGCGTGGAAAACACTGATTAATATTTAGGGCTTTAAAATATTACCCCTGAAATTCAGATGTTCATGCCTGGTTGTGTCTCTGTGTGCCTAGCAGTTGCAACCTTGCCATATTGACACACACTGTAATGAGACATTTAAGAAAGCAGGAATCTGCTGCAGCTCTGCATGACTCATTTGCACCAGCCGTGCACACTCATTAATAACCCAGCAGAGAGAGAGCAAATCCCAGTCTGAGGCTCTTGCGGGGATTTGGGCTGCTGCATTTCTTACAAAAATGTTAATGGTTGCAAACTCCCTTCATTTGGATTAAATCTTCCAAACACCTCTATTTCTTAATGAGTATGCTGTCATTCATTATGTTAAATCTACTGTAATGAGCTTCAGATGAGAAAGGCCCAGATCACTCTTCTTGTCTGACACTGATGGGACAATTACAGTGTTATAAATGACTTCATTTCGTAGTCTGCTTGATTCAAACTGGAAGTGAAATAGAATCTTCTCATTCCTGAACTGCTGAGAGTGGTTTTCTTTTCAGTTCAGTGAGCAGTAAGTATCACAGAGTTCACAATAAATTTGCAGAATCACAATGGTGTGTTCTCTACACAAATGTGGATTTGAATGTCCCATCAATAAATGCTTTCCATAACACCGAACTTTATTTTCAACTTAGCCACAGACACCTGGTTGCTCAGTTGTTGGACTCAGTTTGTCAGGTCCCTCCTTTCCTTGGTGACAGAACTGGTTCTTTAATAATATTAGCAAGGTCTTGCAGTAGGGATTTACAGGCTCCCTCAAAATGCTGTATAATCCAGTATCTTTTACTTGTGTTGCGTTACTTTTTAAAACATCTGTCTGATCAGGAATCATTTCAGCTGATTAAGCGGAGATTTTTCTTTAAACTGCTTATTAACCTTGAATTATCTTCCTCTGCTACAAGTAGATGTGCAGGTAGTGCTTTTTTTAAGACGGGGTGGATGGTAATACTGAAACATTCCTTTTATTCCAGATATGATTTTACTAAATTACTATCTTCGTACAGCCAAAGTTCATTTTTGGGAGCAAGGATGATTTATCTAGCTCCTGGCAAATAGCATGTAGCTTATTACATAGCTTAGTTTCACCAAGGAGACAGTAAAAACAAATTAGTAATGAAATCTGTTCCCTGTTAGAGAATGCATTCCATATGCCTCCAGCAGGATTCTTGCTATGATTTCCTTTCACCAGTGGGGAGCAGAGACCAAGGCTTTTCCAGAAACATAGAATGCTATTGCTGGGAACGCATAGTAGGCTTATATTTTTCAATGGTTGGCAAAATATCCTTAAACAAACCGTTCTGAATGTCTTTACTATTACCTCAGGTAAACCTTTCCCCAGCCACACATGTACTTGAACGTATTCAGCAAAGTCACAGAGTAGAAATGAAACTTCCAATAACAATTTTCACTTATTTGAGAAGTGAAGACTTGCCAGATTGTAGTCCCATGAGGTTTTGTTGTTCTGTTTCTGGGGACTTTATAGAGGTTAGTGTTATTTTTTTTTATGCTCTTGCGAAAAAAACACAAAACAAAACAAAATAAAAACCCCAACAACAACAACAACAAAAGCCTCCCAGAGCATGATAATAAATACTGATGGTTTTGCCTCAGGTCAAGATTACTGAGTTTTGTAGTATTCCTAGTTTCTTCCACCATCACTGATAATGTTTTATTTTTAATTACTGCCCAGTATTGCTTCCTTCTGATATGTGAAGCATAACAGTTAGAGTGAAAGGATTAGTTGAAATTCAGATGCAAGAAAGCCAATTTATTAGCAACAAATAAAGTAGTTTGCCTGACTGTAACATTTCTTTAAGAAATTCTTAAAAATTGTGTCTGTTTTTCCAGTGATCTTTCTTGGACACTTGCTGATCAATCTTTAGTCTCTCAAAGTTCATAATACATTCTCCTTGATCCTGACCTGCATTTTCCCCCCAAGAGTCAGTCAACACTCAGAGAACTAATAACACTTGCCGCTTGCTTTGTGTTCTGACTTTTCATGAAAAGAAAAAAGGAGTGTCATCTTGAATTTAGTATGAGTTTGCTCGGATAGTTTGTCTGGTATGGTTACAATTCTGTGAGCAGTGCAGTCAGGAATTCATTTAATGCCTCAATGAGTGAAATACTCTTAGGATAGTAGTCCAAGTTCTTTCAGACGTGATTCAGAACAGGATTTTGATCTTCTGTGAAATGAAAAAATCACCATATAAAATATGGAGAGGGGAATAAAAAGTTTGCAGCTGTAAAACCTATAGATGTAGGCAGGAGACTGGGGACTCCTTGTCTGTTTTAGAGCAACTTGCGTGTTGCAGTGATACCTGCCTGTGTTAATGTTTGACTTTCTGAGCAGTTGAGATTCAGGGTCTCATTTGAACTTTCCCTTCCCTGTGTAATTCACATTTATATAATGAGAATGCGTTTAAATTTTTTTCACCACAGGGTTAATTTTCCTCAGCTTTCTTTGAACTCAGTGAACCTGACTTTCATTTACATCAAGAACCTTTTGGGCCACTCTGTTAACTTATTTCCATTTTAAAAGGCTTTTTTACTGTCAATATGCTGGAAAAGGTCATAGTGCAAGTGAAAAATCAAGGCTAGTGAGGTTTCTAGAAGTCTTGTTTGTGTCTTTCAAAGCAATCATCAATAAGAAAGGAAAAACATTACCATCAGTTACTTATTTTTTTTCCCTTCCAAATATTGGACCTTTCTTATTTAATATAACTTCAAGAACATGGCTGTAAAAATGTGTTTTGAAAACTATTAAAAACAGCTTGAGTACTTTCAAATTGAATGACGTCTGTTAGAAAGCATCAGTTTATTTGAAGTAAAAATTTTAAAATGAAGCTTTATTCATGTTACACATGGGTTTCTGGCACTGGGAACAGTTTATTTGGTGAAAAGAGGTTAAAAAACGAATGCCCTGTTTTCAGTTTATAAAATCTACATTTTGCCCTTAGAGTTGTGATTGACAAGTCTTGTATACTAAAGATGTGGACTTGGGCCCATTGAAGACAGTGCAGGACTTACACTGAATTCATAACAAGATTACAAGCACTTCTTCCAAATAGCTAGTTTCACACAGCTATATTTACCAGAGACCTGTTCAGTTTAATGGGAAGTATCTAAGGTAAATAATGCAACATCACTTTCATGAGGAGATTGTTCCACAGTCTTGCAAATCCTCTGGCCAGGAATTTTTTCCCAGTGAGGCAGCCTATGTTTACCTTGCACCCATGTTAGAATATTTCAGTTTGAGTCCTTTACAAGGACTGTTTAATGCCAGACTATTGTCACTGACATTTACAGAAAATACGAAGATTTTTGAAGAAAGCCTGAAGGAGATCCATACCCATTTTTTATTCATATGCTTTAAAGGTAACATTTTGTTGGTAGGATGAAATCAACAGGAAAAATTACTCCTGGCTTCTTTATCCCAGTTCTTTGAATACCCATAAAGAGGTATTTGTTGACTTCTCTATTGTTTGTTTTCATGAGAGTTGCAAACTCATGTTGTTATTACTCAGGCAAGCAGATTTACTAATATAATTCATAACTAATGCCCAGATTCTTCACTACCAGGATTATATGTGGATATAATGCATATATGTCTTTCAGTAGAGACACTGCAATACAAACAGCTGTAAATCAAATCGAAACATACAGGTATTTAGCAAATAAATAAGCAGAGTTAAATTACAGGGAGAACAGACTCTGGAATCTTACTTGGATGTATTTCTAACACAAGCAGGTCCCTATTTACGTTGGAGCCTCTCAAGCATTAGAACTCCATAAATAATAAAGCAGACCCATGTGAGTAATTTTAAATAGTTAAAGCAGATGGGCAGAAGCTGTATGCAGCTATGTTGCAAGGCTGTAGATCAGAGTTGAAAATAACACTAGGAAAATGACAAAAGCTTTTGTCAAAGAAAGGCAGCCTTCAGGGTACCTTGACATCCAGAGTCAGAACCTTTTACTTCTATTTTAAGTCAAAAAAGCTCTCTCTGCAACAAATAATATATGGAGGAGTTCCCTTCCTGTGGGTATAGTCTGGTTAGCAGTAAACAATTGTCACTATGATATATCCATGTTCAATGATCTATTTCATTTTTTAACTACCTGCTCCAACAGAAACAGTTGAAATGATATTATATCCCAAGGATAAATGCCCACTGTTTGGAAACATTTGTGTCTCAGTGTTTATGTTGAGTAATTGTCTGGCTTTCTTGGCTTTCATCCAGAAGCAGGAGACTGTTATCCTGGGACAGAATTGTATGATAATTACATTATCCCTTAATTAAAATATTGCATGGACTCCAAAGCTAAATGTTGTGTCTGTCCTGTTCTCATGCTGAACTGCATGAATGACCCTGTAATTCAAAGTGGCAGCCTCTGTATGTCAAAACTGCTATCTGTGTCTCTCCTGACATGGTATCATTCACTATCCCAGTGGACCCAGCCCTGGATTTACCGAAAGCATTGGAAACACTTCTGCCTACTTCACAAGGACAAGAACCATATCCAGCCTAGAGGAATGGAATTTCCTGTTCAAATCAGTGATTATGTTTTGGACTTGTTTTTCGTTTTCATTGCTTTTGATAATACAGCATATTTTGCCAGAAGAATAGAAATCTCTCCATCTCACTCATCTATGTAGAACAAAAGCATTGCTTTCTATCAAGTATTTGATTAAAAGGCTTACAATTAGTTTTTCTCTTTCCATTGGGATATAAACTGACAGTTATGTCCTTGTCATGTTAAACAAACCAGCTAAAACAATATTTATTACAGATTTGGTGATATGGGAGATCACACTGTCTAAGTAACTACACCATTTTTTCTGATCAGCAGTTAAAAATGGTCTCTATTTGTAATATAAAATTTCGTAGTTGTTCTAAATCTAATGCTAGTTATAAAACTTGTTATGATCCAAGAACAACGGAAAGTATTTTCAAACAGAAGAAGCATTTATTTAGTCTTTAACACTGATTAATTTCAGAATAGACCCATGGCTGAAGGACGTGATTTTCCCTTCAAAAATCATGTCACCATTTAAGACCAACTGGCAGCTAAGCACCACATGGTGGAATGGGGAGGAGAATCAAAAGGAAAACTGGTAGGTTGAGATAATAACAGTTTAAAAATTGAAACATGTTGAAATATGACTATAGTAGTAAGTAATAATAATGATAACAAAAAGAAAAAAAACCCCAAGTGATGCACAAGACAATTGCTCACCACCTGCTGATTGATGCCCAGCTCTCTTCTGGGTAACTTCCCCAGTTTAAATACTGGGTATGATGTTCTGTGGTGTGGAATACCCCTTAGGCCCATCCAGGTCACCTGTCCTGGCCATGCTCCCTCCCAGGTTCTTGTGCAGCCTCTGACCTCACTCACTCAGGGTAAGCACTACATAACAACAGCCAAACCATCGGTGTGTAATTAACATTATTCTCACATGGATTCCAAAACACGGGATTGGACCACCTACTAAGAAGAAATTAATGCTCCCAGACAATTCCAGGACAACATCAGACATCATTTTCCCTCTTTTATTCTATCTCTGTTTCCTGCTTAGAATCCCTTGTTATTTGCTGAAAGAAACATAAATTCCAGTGGTGAAATGCTGTAGTTATATGTCTCCAAAGATATAAACAATTTTGAGAAATACATTTGCTTACTCATGCAGAGATAGTTGCAAATGCAGACTCAGTAAATAAATGTAATTCTGTGTTGTCATTTAGTGTGTAAGGTTGTCTAAATATAGAAGATATGTGCATTAGTTCAACAGCAAATGACAGTTTTGTTAGTCACAGGCATCAGAAACCTCCTGAATCTTCTGTCATTCTGCTGGTTTTTATTCTTTTCTCCTGCTTCTCATGCTGAGTCTTTTGTTCCTCGGTAGATATACGAAGAATCAGCCACAAACACTCTCTTTTTGCAGTATGAACTATTTTATCCTTTTATCTAGGATACCAATTTTGAGGGCTTCTACTGAGGCAGTATGCAGCAGACTGATCTGCTATTTGAAGTCTCTCCTGTGCTTAGCCTGTAGTATCCAATGCAAGGGGTGATGCTGGATTTCAGAACTGCAGGCTTCTCAGACTGGAGCCAGCCTGCAGCAACCAGCACTATCCAAGGTTTTGTCTGAGATTAAGCAGAGGTGTCTAACAGTAATAGCAATAACAAAACCAACAGGAACAACGATGATGATGACAATAATACATATTCATAAAATTTGTACCCATAAACAATCTAAAAGGGGCATAGGGTAATTCTCGGTAATTCCTGCCTTTGTCTAAGAAGGCTTAAGTCAGTGAAGAGCTCTCAGATACTTGGTAACAGTCCAAGTCTCCTTTCATTTCTGTATCACAAAAAAAGATACTGGCTATTATACGAGAATATTCTCAGTTTTCATTAATGCAGCTGATGTGACAAAGAGGTCAGAATCACTGTCCCACAGAAGAGGAGCAGAGCATCCCAGCATTATATAAGAGCTCTAGTGAAAATAAACCACAGAAACTCTGAAACTTTTTTTATTTTTTTTTAAATATAAAATTCAGAGTTCAAACGTTTATAGAGATTTTAGAAAATCTGGAACCTAATTCAAACTCCTCAGCTGAAGCCTCTTTGTGAAAACTGTGATGAACTTGCTGTGTAGCAGGATGGCATGTTAAGGCAATGCCTTCTGTTGAAGTTTTCTTTGAATGTTGAACCATATCCAGCAACTTGTCGCTTAGGGCAGTACTGATAACTGATGCAGCTTAAGTCTAATAAATTTTAATATCAGGGTTCTTTACTCACATTTTTGGAAACAGTTTACTTACAGAGCTCTCCAAGTATTTTAACTAATCATTTTCTTCATAATGCATTGTTAAATATAGAGTTTATTTTGAGAGGCTTTGTATTTAATTAGAAAAATACATACAGCTTACCCCTTTTAATGCTTTCTCAAACGTGTGGGCTACAAAAGTAATTCTTTAGCTGAGAGTCTCCAGCCATTAAAAACTAATTGATGCCATCTTGTGGCATGAAAAGAAAATACAAAAACAATAAATCCACAGTCTTTGCCACATCTGGTATAATTGTGCACAAAATCTTTTATGCATCTTTTTCTTCTCTTATTTTTTTCTCTACCACTATGTGAATGACATTTTGTTACAGTTCGAAGTCTAGCTCAGTTCTGCAGTTAAAAAACTTTATTTTACAATAAAAATTTAAGAAATCTTCTGAAAATCAATAATCTCTAATACCTACTATGATCAAAATAAAACAGGAAATATAGAGCAAACAGATAATGTTATGAGACTAGGTTTAGGATAAAAGAAAAATTATGAAAAGCCTCTGTTTGGTGCTGGCATCGCTGTGATAGCACAAAGCTTGGCAAAGACACACACTCAATATTAAGTGGAAGCACTTCTCTTTGATATTAAGTGGAATTCCCAGTGCCCTTTGACTTCCATCTTCCCATCAGAACAAAGCTGAGAATTTTTTTCCTTAGAAAATTTTGTGTCAGTTTTGTCAGCTCCTCCACAAAATGGTTTGATCCCTGTAATTTACAACGCTACCTCATTGCCACCAAGAACTGATGTAGTATGGAATGAAATTTACCTTCCATCTGTGATTCACAGTCATCCCAAAGTGGAATTATAGTCCCACTGTGTCATCACATTGTCAAAATTCCACCATGATGCTTTTAAATGTCCATCATTTTAGTGACATCTTTGCAATAACTTAACTAGCAAAAGAATAGGTATTACAATACTGTATTTTGCTTTAGGAAGTGTCTAGGAGCCATGAGTCCTAGAAATTCCATAAAGACCCTTATCCTAGGCTAGACTATTTTTTTCCATACTAAATTTATGGGAGAATATCATATAAGGTCTTACCTATGGAGTAGTTGCAAGAGGAATAGAGAAAGCCTGGCCCTTCTGTGGGCATGCTTGTGACACACTTTGGTTATGCATTTCCATCTTTTTAATCTTGCTTGTACTCTCTCAATCCAGTTTCAGTATCAAATCATCCCTTAGTTGTTTCCAGGAAATCCCTTTAAAAGTGCGCCCTGCTATTCCAGAGTAGCAGTAGAAAGACAAGCCCTGCAATTTGTGCTTTTGTTTACAAAGTCTTGCAGGAATATTGTGAGACAAGGGTAATATACAGACCCTCTGAGCCCTACCGGTACTTTGCTAATTACCAGCACCTTCCCAAAGAAAAGCAGTGGAAGCCTTAATTCAATCAAGGGTACATGGCAGGGACAAGGGGGATGGCATTTTCATATTTCCTCTGGTCAGAGCTTTGTCCCCTGCCAAGATCAGAATGCCCTGTGTCTCTTTCACAAGGCTCCATAAGGTACAAGACCTCTCCTTTCCTCTCAGTTCCGTGGACCACTCCATCTTTGTGGAAATCACTGCTCCTCTTGGTTTTCATTCTCTGTGATGACAAGGGGCACAGTGCAAATCTGTGATCCAAAATTGCATGAAACACACAACAGCTAATTTGAAGACTATTTCAGGTCTTTGTGTTCACTGTGTATTTTAAATGCTTCCTGAGTAGATGACCATACACCTGAGGATGTCAGTAGGCAATTTTCTGATCAGATCCCCACACTTGAAAACATACTTACTATCCCATCTTACTTCCAAGTATTTTAAAGCAAAAGCTGACAGAGCTCTAGACTGCAAAGAAGGGTCTGAACACCCAGTGTGCCTCTTGCTCCTAGAATATGAAATCTTTACTCCAAATGTACCTCTTAGTGTCAGTATCTAAATTGTGCAAATAGAAACTTAATGATGAAAACTTAATGGCTGGAGTATCTGTCTAGAGGCACTACTGTCATCACCCGGAAGAAAAGACAGAATATATTTGTCAGCTGTTTTTTCAAACTCAAAATCAAAGATGCAGCCATACTGTATAGTTTTGTCTTCCGTTGTCCATGATGAAAATAAAAATCCCATGCCTGAAATGGCTAAAAATAATCATGAAATGAGAATCAGTGTAGCAAGCAGTTGCATGAAAAAACCCAGAAATTATTATGAAACTGTGAGGATTATTTGCTCTGAAAGTTTCTTCACAAAACTATTTAATTTTTAGTTTCAGATAACATTTTACATTAAAAATTAATCATCATTTCACAGAACTATAAAGCCTTGAACTCACCTTGAGTCAGATGTCATCTGATCTACTCTGTGCTGTAAGTCATGTTAATTATACCTTCAACATGTCTAACTAAGGTTTGTTTCACTTTGTCCTAAGGACCCCCAGTGATGCAGACACCACAGCAATATCAGGAAATCTGTTCCCATTCCTTACAGTCTCCATGGCCAACCCATTTATCCCATTGTATAACACCAATCTTCCCTGCAGCAAATGTCCATTAACTTGGATACATAGTACACTTTTTCCCTTTCCTTTTAGAAAAATCCTTTACAAATTTTATTCCCTTTGATTTTCCTTTTCCTGCACCTGTTCAAGATCCCCCTGTAGATCCTCCAAATCAGTTCTCCAGTATATAAGATTACTGCTCATTCTCACACAGTTATTCTGTATATTCAAAGGCCTAAGTTCTAGTCCCATTACATGTAATTAGAATGATCATATTTCCTGTAAGTCAAAGAGAGCACAGGGTATTTTAGGAAAGTTAGAGGAAACCTGAAATACTACATTTTCTTTGAAAATGGCTGATTTCCCCCCCAGTTTTTATGTGCTGAAAAAAGTACCTTCTATTTAGAGGGGTATCCATATGCACATTTGCAAAACTTCCTTCCTGACAGCTAATTCTACTTATAAGTGACCCATCTCATTAGCAGGAGCAAGCAGAGGCTCTCTAAGATCTCTTTGATTTCCACAAATGGAGTCTTCTTTGCACTGGCAGGTATCACTCTAATGATGCTGAGAATCTCTGAATTTGTTCCCTATGAATTAAAACTGGTATACGGTACTGTTAAAGGGGCAGGTGGTGCAGAAAGTTTGGGGTGTACTAGAAAGTGTATTTGCATTTATTTCCTCATATTTACTATGCCAGGGTTCAGGGTTACAAAACTGGACAGTCTCTGACAAAATTCTTGTATTCTATAAGCCTTTAAATTTTACTAAGGGGAACTGATGTGTCAGTCTTGTTTTAATGATGCTGGTGTTTAGCGGAGGTTGTATAGAGGAAAAGTAAGATTCAAAGGACACTCTGAGAACATCTTAGAGGTCTTTAGATAACAACTGAAGTCTCCTAAGTATGGTATACTTAAAAAAAAGGAATTGGTTACACACAGCTAAAGGTATTATGTTAAACAAAACATAAACCAAAATAAAAATTCTGGAACAATGCAGTGGCTTGCTGACAATATGTTAGGAAATAATGAATCTTGGACAATGCCAGAACAATAACATTGTCTCCTGTACGACAAAAGGACCTCATTTGTTCTGCATTTGCAGACAATGTGATGTTATATGGAGGAGTAAATCCCTTCAGTCTCCTGGTAGTGATAATCCGTGTTAGTATTCAACAGGAAAAGATCATTCCCTCCCATTTTACAACCATGTTTCTTATTGTCACTCTAACTTTTCAAACTTAGTCTATACACAGCAGGTGATGCTCGTCACTGATCCTTTTTGATGCTTCAGTCCACAGAGTTTCTCATGTGACAAGATCAGGCAGCCTGAAGGTAGGACTGGCTGTCACAAACTTTCTTGGTAGATTGTGAAGAATATGATTGTTACCAAATGCTAAGATGGGATGTAAGTAGAATGAACTCCTGTGTACTATAGTCTATAGCATAAAATAAGTAATAAGACACATGAAATTATGACGAATTATGATCACTGGTCATTTCAATACAAAATAGAAGCATTCAGTTAAATGAAAACCTTTACTATTTACATTATCATTTTATGTCATGTTTTCTTTTCTCCACTTTGAAGCACACTATAGACTCCACAATAATAGTATGAAAAGGAAAAAAAAGCAATTCTGAACAGAAGAAAAAATTCCCATTAAAGTTAATAATGAATTGAGAACTAGCCAAGTTTTTCTACCAGAAGTCTTCTAACGGAAATATGAAGCTGTGATTAAATATTTTTTTCTTGTAACAAATATTTATTTTTGCTGAGTTATCTTCAAATAAATTTTGGCCTAAAAGCCAAATTTCTATTAGGGATTTTTTTTTCCTTTAGTAAGAGCTGAAAAAAATCTAGGTTTAAATAATTTTCATTCCAGCTGGAGCAGAGAGGAAAGACTTCAGTTCCAGAAATGTGATGTGACCTGTTCCTTTTAATTCATAAAAAACTTCTAAATTTTCCCTTGAAGGTTTAACCTCAGCCAGAAGGCAGGAACTCACACAGCTTTTCGCTCACTACTCTTTTTCAGTGGGACAGGTGAAGAAATAGCGAGAACAAGAGCAAGAAAGCTCATGGATCAAGATAAAGATGATTTGATGGTGAAGGAAAGAGAAAGATTAAGAAGGAGTGATGGAATGGCAATAATTCACCATCTCTCACAAGCAGACTGATGCTCAGCCACCCTTTGAGTGATGAACACCTTGGAAGCCAAACCCTTCCCCTTCTGTCTTCCACCTCCAGCTTTCATTGCTGAGCCTGGGCATTAACAGGGTGTTGAAAATCCCTCTGGCCAGCTGGTGTCAGCTATCCTAGCTCTGTCCCCTCCCCATTTCTTGCTCATTCCCGGTCTGCTCACTGAGCCAGGGGAGTTCAGAATGAAAGAAAAGAAAAATCCTTGCCAGTGAGCAAGCTCTGTTCAGAAACAGCCAAAGCACTGGATGTTGCTGACCCTGTTTTAACGACAAATCCAAAACCCCTGATATGAATATACGATAAAAGAAGCAAATTGTTCATAACAATACATTTCAAAATGTTCCATGTATCACATGGGTATTTAATTTATACTTTAGATAATGATGACAATGACAGCTTTAGCAATCTTTTTTTCTTTTTTTTTTTATTTTATTTTTTTCCCCCTAAAGTAAAGGGAAAGGAATCTTATTTCACTATGTATTCCTGTCTGCAGCAGCAATCTGCAGGTGATGTTTCTCTGTGACAAGACCCATACACAAACACAAAAAACAACTTGTGAGCGTTCTTCCTCAGCAAAGATAGTGTTGTTTCTGCTGATGATTCAGCTACCTTACCACTACCCATCTGCACTGAGGTCTCCAAGCACCAGTCTTGGCTAGACAGTGCTGGGGAGAATTAGATGATACATAAAGATGGAGAGCTGTGTTATTACCCAAGAGTATAAAGATGTCTGTCCAAGTGTCCTTAATAGGCCTTTAACAAATTAATATGTCTATTAAATAAGAATGACAAGATGGAGCCTTGTGAAATCCTGAAGGTGTAACACTGCCCACTAATGCTCTTCATCAGTGTTCTCAGAAAAGGAGCATATCCTTCCAGGATTAGCGAAGGGACTAAAATCTCATGATGAGAACTAAATAGCTGATAGATAGGTATAAATGAGTGTGATAGGAGACTTTATTTCCTTTACACATACCAAACCACCTAGGCAGGTAACTGGTCATCTACAGAAAATGTGAGACTAGAGATCCTTGGCCTGACTTCATCACATTTTTATCATATGAATAAAGGGGAAGATTTAAAGTAGATGATCTGGTGGGAAAAGTGTCTGACAAAATGGTCTTTTTTCTGCTTGTGATACCACCTGCCGTATACTGGCCTTTACAAGGCAGAAGTTCAGTTCCTTCACTTCGTGGAAGATCAAATTGCAACATACACAGACTTTGCCAGTGTTACATTTGCATTGTAGTGCTCAGAATTTATTCCCAGCATTAATGTCTGTCTCTTTATAAAGCAATCACGTTCTGAAGAAATGAATGATTCTTAGTGCTCACATTTATTGAATTACTCCCTCCAAGAATTGATTTCCTACAACAGATTGTCTTAGCAGTAGCTTCTTCAGCAACTTGCCCATCATTTTGTGCTCGGTGATTCACTGCTCTCTCTAATTTTACCTTAAAATTTGAAAAATTGTTATTTAACCACAAAAATTAAAATGTTTATTTCTTTGTGAGTCATCAAGATTAGGTTAGCTTCCTTTGCAACAATACTGTAAAAGTGTATATTCTGAAATGTTCACCTTACTATTATATTTAAAATTATCCTAGTTTTGGTACATTCTGATGGTATCTGTGGGACACTCCTCTTTTTCTGCTTCTATTTGCAAAGGTAATTCACATAAAAGGAAGAGCAGAATTAATATGAATATATATGTAAATGTATGGGATTCTGTATTTCTCACTTCAGTTCTAAAGGTATGAAAGTCATGCTAATAAAAGACGTTCCTTTATTCACTCAACAACTAGTATTCAGAGAAATTCAACTTTCATTGTTTCTAAGAATCAGAAACAAGCTTGTACATATAAATCTAATATTTACAATGTGCTTTCCTTGCTACATTTTATATTAGCCCACCAATATTTAAACTATGGTATTTGCTAACTTCTGAGATCTCAAATCCAGAGATATGGAACGCAATCAGAAGTCTCTGTATCTCTGTAAGTAGACTATTCCAGCATTTTGTTCTACTTGTGTTACCAAATACGACCACTTAGTCATGTAAGGACTGAGAAAAATCCATAAGAATTGTTTTAGAATCCTCACACACTAATTACGAAGTTTACTAATGACCTACTTTTCTTGAGATAGAAGTCATATATCCAGTTTATCTACTTAAAAATATAACATATAAAATAAATAAAAAAAAGGAATGTGTTTCCATTTGGTGGGGGAGAGAAAACTAGTCAAGTGAAGCTATTCAGATGAAGGTGACAGTCTGACAGGCCAGAAAATGATCTTGTTATCAACAGTTCCTTAGGACTAGAGTCAATAGACAAATTAACCTAAGGACAGAAGATGAATTAATGACCCTTTCCTTGCAGTTTTGGATGAATGTGAGAATGACAGAGTAACTTGGAAGGCAAGTAGGGAGTGTTTTAGAGAAAAGGGGAATTTGCTTTTCTCCACACAATGCGGACACAGAGAAGAGTGTGTTGGATAGACAAAAATAAGTGCAGATCTGAACTGAAATCCTGGTTAAAGTGCAAGCAACTTAACAATACATTTTTTACAGTTTCCTTTTATCCAAAAAGTAACTTGTCTTCCAGTAAATTAAATGACTTCTCTTCTAATCCTGCCAGCAACAAGGAACAATTTATGATGGCAATAAAGCTTCCTCTGTGAATTATTGCTTAACAAAACATTAATATTTTGCTAAAAAATGTAAGAAAAGGTAACAACTATCTGGAAGACTTCAGATTGTGAAATCTGTGAAAATTTTAAAACATCTAGGATTTCTGTTCTCCATTTTCCTACTTTTCCTCATTTGCTACTGAAAAGATTGAGTATAGAAGTTCTGTCTGTAAACGGAAACTCCATTATGCTCACAAAGTTTCCATCCATGCAAATGCCAACACAAAACAGTAAGGTTTCCCTTGCTGCTAGGCCGTATGAAATCAGATGTTTAGATGTTGAAATGCTCTAGTTCTTCCACAATTACTAGTTCTGAAAACAGAAAACAGAGAAGCCCACATCCGAACTGGAATTCAACTGCAGTTTGGTCCAGTGGAGGAGTCTGTGCTTCCTGAAAGGAGGTTGTAGCCAGGTGAGGGTTGGTCTCTTCTCCCAGTCAACCAGCAATAGGACAAGAGGGCATGGGCTTAAGCTCTGCCAGGGGAGTTTTAGGTTAGATATTAGGGAGAAATTCTTTACAGAGAGAGTCATCAGGCATTGGAATGGCCTGCCCAGAGGGGTGGTGGATTCAGCATCTCTGGAGCTTTTTAAGATGAGACTGGATGTGGCACTGAGTGCCATGATCTGGTAATCACAGTGGTGTT
>JAWWEU010000091.1:11738370-11751668 GCA_035583155.1 Acropternis orthonyx
GCTGCCCAAGGAACTCTTGTGAAACTGCACTGACTAAATTGACACAAAATTACTCAGTTTCACCTCCAGTTTCAAGCCAAGTGAAACTCAAAAAGATTTCTGAGAATAGTCCTGGAATGTTGAAATAGGAGAAAATTACTTCCTTGTGGCTAAAAAATTTAGGTGACCCAAGGAAGAAATTAAGTTAAATGCAGCACTATTCATAATTTGGAAAATCCAGAGACACCCGCATGAGTATCATTTAAAAACAGTATTTAATATTTCAGAGAAATGTGCAATGACTTGTTTTTAGCATTGGTGCAAAAAATTAATTTTTATTCAAGTACTAATATAATATATATTTTCTACAGTATTTTACTGACTTTACTGCTTGTACTCACATAAAAGAAAACCCAAAAGAAGCAATACAGTCAATGTTTCTGTAAATGCTAGCAAGTGTTAACCAGATCCGGCTCAAAACTTTTCTGGACCAAAACTATGAAGAGTGCAGAGCTAGGGAACTGGTGGAGCAATGAAAAGCCTTGAAGAATCAGGCCACTAGGCAGGTGTGGGACATGCTGGCACATCTGCTGCTGATGGGAGGATTTGATGCTCCTGCACTAGTTGCCATTCCTGCTGCTTTCCTGGCAATAAAAATTGCAGCCAGACTGCTTTTTGAGGACTTTGATACAGGAGACATGGCCAGTGTGCTAATTAACTCTTGTTTTCCTGCATTTACACTTTTGTTACTCATTATAGAAGCCTTGTTGGTTTATTGTATTTTTAGACATAAAGATTCTGCCAAACTCTGGAGGAGGAAATGGGAGGCATGACAGGTTAGAAGGAAGGAATCATGAGGAACCTGACCAGCAGCCTACATCTCCAGCTGTCCCTGGCTGATGTATCAGTGCAGTAAGCTTCTCTAAGGTATAGAATGACAGCTAAAGAACCAGTCTCTGCTTTTCCATACCTGTTAGCAAGCACAAACACAGATTTTGAAATATTCATGCAGTGCTCAAACAGACAGTGCAATAGTTTATTTATGGTAAATGGCTCCACCCTGGGCAAACAAATGGGCTAGTTTAGTATGTATAAATAATAAATAAAACTGAAAGAAAGTAGGTTAGATTAGATATTAGGAAAAACTCCTTTACTGTGATGGTGGTGAGACACTTAAACAGGCTGCACAGAGAAGCTGTGGATGCTCTATCCATGGAAGTGTTCAAGGCCAGGCTGGATGGTATTCTGAACAGTCTGGTCTAGTAGAAGGTGTCCCTCTTCCCAGCAGAGGGGTAGGAAACGGATGATCTTTAAGATCACTTCTAATCCTAGACAGTCTATTATTCTGTGATTCCATTAGAACACAATATGCAGTTCCCTCTTCAGATAGATGACCAGAGATACATAGATTTGCTCACATCCATTGATTGGTACATTTTTTTTTTTTTTTTGTTTTAAAAGTCTAACACTTTTAGTCATTAATATGTTCCAATACCATTAACAACAATTTTTTACAGCAATTTTTTGATCATTTTTTAAGCTAAGTTCCAATAGGTATATGCAAAAAACCAAACTCTGTCCTCCCCCAATGATGTGATACAGCAACATGCCCAAGCTGCTTTTTGTCCGGTGCATTAGAACTGAACCTCCCAAACTGCTTTGGCACTCACACGTGAAAGACTCCTTACCCGTGATTGCTATCTCTTGTTTTTGCAAACTTTTTGAAGCTGTGGTGAGATTGTCTTCTCTAGAGGCATGCATTAAAAAGGCCAGTTTCTCCTGCTGGCCACACCACTCAGATTTCTGGGGCACAGGTAAGTTCTTAGCGCACTGCTGCAAGTTGAACAAGGCAGTTGTTTTGCAGCTGGCTGAGACACAGATATTGATCTAAGCTCTATTGACTCACAGCACAGACTAGACTTGATGCCTGTGCTTTCAATTTGTGATGAAATCCCGGGCTAATAACCATCGCTATAATGCAATGAATTATTCACCTTTAGCCATTAGGTGTTCTTAGGCCTTAAAAGACTAGGAATTAAATTCAAATAATTGATAACTGAAAGATTTCTTATGAGTTGAACTCTTTTCACCTTCTTGTAAGACAAACATACACTTTCAGTTTTGTTTTTGAAAACAAATACTCTCAAATAAACAAAATTGGAAAAAGAGAAACATAGATTATAAGGTATCTGTTTTATGAAATAAGTAAACACCTGCCCAAGTACATTATTAAGAAACATGTTGAGGTCTAAATCAACTTAAACTGGCTAATCAAGTACTAGCTTGCAAGTAGATGAAGACCAAAGAAGTAGCAGCAAGTTAGGTACCGATGTGTAAATGCCTGTAAATAACAAATCTAAACAAACCAGTAGTGAAATAAACAAGTTACTTCAAAATCTGGATTTATCCTATCACACAGAATATAGAAATGACAGTAAATCCTGGCAAAACATTGTTTTGCTTTGTTTTCCTCAGCAGTCCAATTTGGAGCCTTCTCCCTGAACTCCCAAGTACCAGACTAAGAGAAATTCCACTTAACTTTGTACACTTGAGACCTTATATAGACAATGCTACCTCACAGAATCAGCCTGTTTCTTTAGTCCCTTTATGTTTTGTGAGTCACATTGTTTTTACCAAGACATCTACCTCAAGTAGTCAGACATACAATAGTTTTATTACTTGAAACAGAATCTTAGAAAATTCTCCAGCTATTACTTATTTTAGGAAGACAGAAAATTGGCAGCTTGAGACATGCTACCAAGTTATATTTCTTAAAATATATTAACATGAATCTAGTCTTACATTTATTTTTTTTTTTTTAACAAAAATGAGATTATGGAAAAAGACTGCTTTCTTACATTTACAAACACTTTATAAATATCAGAATTGTGAAGGAATTGATAGCCATGTATTTAATTGAAGACAAATCCTTACTGCTACAACATTTGAATTGAAGTTAGTAGTTACAACATAGAGTCCAAACTTACAGATATGTAAATTTGAAATAAATCTGGTTATATATTTTTTATTTAAGAAATTAAGTAAGAGGGAATTAAAGAGAGTTTAAAATATTACACAGGAAGATGTTACATGAATAATGTCAATAGCATATATTTATAAAAAATATTAAAGCATATACCAGGTATGGGTGTCTGGATCTGTCTTCAACATAAAGGATGAACTGAGAAAGTTAAGAATAGTACAAGTATATGACCGGATATGAATAATCCCTTCCTTTAAATCGGCTTCTTCTTCTCTCATCTGTTTCTTTCCTCTCCCCAAACATACAGCAGATATGAGCCTCACAGACTCGACTGAACAGATTATTTCTGAAGAATTTTGTAATGCTTAACCTGTTTCTGAAAGAGAGTCTGTGTTTTACAGATCTGACTGATCAGATCATTTCTGAACGTCAAAGCCAGCCTTCTGGAATGCTTAATCCAGTCCTGAAAGAGAGCCTGAGTCTCTGTGGAACAGTATTGGCATACAGGATGATGTACAGGTGATCATGGCCTTCAAACCTTATTCAGACCAGATGTTAGCAGTAAACCCATGGAGTGATTAATTCAGGAGAAGTTTATTTTTCACAATTGCTACTGTATTTAGTCCTTACTCTCCCATGAATGCTTGAAACATTCACTGCATTGCTGGATTTAGTGCTGTGGATTTACCTTAATGTTTAGGGCTAAAACTATTAGATGTGATGTAAAATTACAATTTACATATTGCCAAATAATTTGTAAACTGGGCAGAGGGTATTTATGAACTGAATTTTAAAGGGTTTCACATGTAACACTGGGCACTGTAATGCTGCCCCTGATAAATATATGCATAAAAAGTTTCAAGAACTATCCAGCACTTGTTTTTGTTTCATCCAATAAAAACACTTAGATAATGAGGCTGTTCTAAGGTAAATAATTTTATATTAATTTTAATATTTGCATATTAATTTATATTCTGTCATAGTTTATGCTTCTATATTACACTTTCATGTGTTTTACTTGGCTTAAACGTAAAAATCTGGAAAATCACCAACTTTTCTGTTTCCACATAATGAATTTATTCCTCATTCACATAATTCACTACCAGAGGCACATGGATATTTTATTAATATCAATTAATATTTTTGCATCTCTATTGCATCCTCTAAAAAGTATTTCCTAAACAGTTTCACCCACATTTATAGAAGAATATTGCAGTTATTGAGTTTATACATTCCTGATGATGAATACTCATTGTAGTGTTCCTAATCACACAAGTGTCCCACGGATGTCAAGGTGAATATTAGAGTGGATACAGTGCATGAAATAGATATAGGAAAAAAAAATATCCTTGTTCAATTATGTAAATATCTGGAAAGCCTTCGGCTTCCATAGTGTCTGGCTTTCATTCTGATTATTTTATATCAGGCTTTTAAAACAATGCCAGTCTGGGGCATACCTACTTCTGACATATTTGACTGGAGAATCAATATTTGTAACGGTGCCCTAAAAAGTTTCTCAAAAACTTTCTTCTTCCTTCTTCTGGACAATTTAGATTTTTTTTTTTTTTTTTTTTTAATTTGCACATTTAAACTTGTATTTCAAATGCAAAGTTATAGCATAGTTTTGTACTCTGGTTTTAATATGCTTGTAAATGTTCTTACCAAAAATTGATGCATTAAGCTACATGCTTTATTACCTAAGGAAATCCCGTCTCATCAGGATTTGGTTTAAAATTCTCTGCTTGTGAAGAGTTAGATAAATGATAGTGAAAAATGTTTGGTGTTGCACTTGTTTCAAATGTCAGCTTAGGCATTTGTCAGCACAACTTGTAATCTTGACAGCTCACATCAGTAGCAAAAATAGTGTAATCTTAAGCAAGAACAACTTAAGATGGCACCAGACTTCCAATAAAATTCCTGATTTGTTGTTTCTATAAAACAGTTTTGGGCTGTTATATTTTTACAAGATCAGTTTTCTTTCCCTTCCACCCAGGTTGCAACATCTGTCTTGGATTACCTGTGTGTCTCCACTTATTTAGAAGGTTTTCCATTCTGTGTAATTCCTCCTCAAAGTTTCTCTTGGATGACTAGCAGTCTTCCAAAGAGAATATACTCTAAGTGGAATCAACTTAACACTTCCTCTGTGGCCGTAATCTAGTATTCTGCATAATTTTTGAAGTTGAAAAGAATTTTAACAACCTACTGGAACCTTCTGCATCTGCATAGATGTGAGTTGCATGCTTGGAACAATAAAAAGGCTATCTAAGATTCAAATAAGATTGGTAGTAGCTTCTAACAGGTAAAATAATAGGAACATTGACACAGTTATAAAAGTCGTGTGTCACCCCAGCTGTTTGTCATTTCTGTCTAACCAAGGGTGTGAAACAAAAGAAGAAAAACACATAATAGTGATCAAAGAAATAACAGATAGGAGAGATGCACAGCTGGTGTTATTTAATGTGACATAATTCAAGCAAATTTGAACAAATACTCATGAGTTATTCCATAATCAGATCAATCAGGGTCTCCAGTGCACCAGGCTCTTTCATCCCATCCATCTCTCCCTCAGGTTTCCCTGCCCATGCTCCTGTCAGCTCTGACACGGTGCAGCTGTGGTGCCTTGGATTAGGGATAAAGGAGCAGAGCTGCATGAGTAGGGGCTGGGAGGAGGTTGTCCTTGCTTCTCCCGAGAGCTGCATTCTGCTCAGGTCCCCCTGCCCATGGTGCTGACCCACAGTGCCCAGCTCCCCAGCCACTGCATAGGAGCAAGTGCTGTGCTCCCTGACAAGCCTTGTCATGAACACACTTCCATCATGCTCACAAGTCTAGCAGTGATGGATCTGTGCTGTCTCTAAGTCTCAGCCACTGCTCACTTTTGTGCCCTTTGCAACATCTTCTATTACCTTCCATATGCTCTTTCTTATCACAGGTTACAGAAGTCTACCCTGTGTTTCTGATGCCAGATGGAAAGTACTAGGGATGTTCTCTCACTTTTAAGTCATCTACAGTTACTCCTAAGATTCTGAATTTCCTTCAGTGACACACCCTAAGGCCCCTCGGGTCTGTGGCCCTGAAGAGCCTCACATGGGGTCTGCAGCCACCCCTCTGTCCCCTGGGCCGGGGTTCCAGGGGAGCACACGGAATGAGGAGGCTGTGGGGTTGGTGAGGCCCCTGCCCTCCTGATTGTGCTGGTCCTTTGCTCCTGGTCCCTGGCACAGCCACGGGCCCTGGCTGCTCCCTGACCTTAGGTTAAGGCTTATGGTACCTGGTGTCTCAAACAACTGCTACCCCTTACACAGTTCTGCCCACGTCCACTGATTCCTTCAGGACTTCCAGGAAGTCTGGATGTGATTTTTGCTCCCTCACGGCTTCTGAAGTTTCACAGTCTCAGTGTTCCAGTGCTGATGTCTCCACCTGGGGAATTCAGAGTTTTTATAGGGAAATTTCACTAAGCCAGAAACAGACTGCTAGCTCAATGCTCAGCTGATCCTTAGCTATTGATACGTGATGAGTAGTAGCAGGTAAGTTCATAGGGTGTCTGTTCTCCTGTCTCCCTTTACAATGCCCTTTTCTGAGTTGCATAGGTGAAAAGAGTTAAGCAGGGATGTCACTGCTTGTAACAAGCCACAGGCTTTGTGTCTAGCTGACACAGGAGATGGGCCTCTGGACTTGCCAGACTTTGTATGGACCTCACTTAGCCTGCCTGGAGGGTCAGGATGCTGATGGCTTGCTGCACTCTCTCCCGTGACTCAAACTGAAACCATCAAACTTGGACTCAGAGAGTTTGTGAAGTATGGATAGAAAAGCATAGGAAGGGATGGACACATGACATTTCTGCATCTCATTTTACCTATATACAACTTGGACTACAAATAAGAAAATAAAAAATAGAAGTTAATTGGACTAACAATAACTCCGTGATTAAACTGCTTGGACAGTGTGGGCTTTTTTGCCTCTTGGTTTGAGGCACGCTTCTGGGAATTCATGCAAGCTACTCTAACTTGGATCCTAGGCAAGGCATCTTTAACATCACCTACTTTAGTATAGCTCACGATGCAAAAAAGGGAATATGATTTATTTGATGGAATGCCATCCGTTTGGCTTACTTCTGCTTTCTCAGAGCTTCAGCTTCCCAACAAGGTCATCTTCAATAAAAGATGTAGTGATGACCAGGATAGTTCAGTTACAGGACCTGAAACAGAAATCTAGCTGTTCCATTACCCTGATCATTACTAAAGCCCAAACAAAAATGCAGCACAAAGGTAAAGTGTAAATGAAGCAACTTTTAAAAACTGCTAGATACAATCCCACAAACAAATAAGTTAAGAAATGGAAATGTATTATTATGGTTTCTTGTGAACAACACCTGTTTTATGATTCTACGTATAAATTAAATGTAATTTTAGTTATTGTGCTATGGACTTCTAAAATGATACTTTATAACTTATCCTTGAAAATAAACTACTTAATGAAGATAATCACTCTTTTCCAGTCAAATCCAAAACATAAAAAAGACTTTCATTGTTTTGTTTTCTGGTTGAGTTTTTTTGTTTTTTTTTCTTAAATCTGTTTTTGTATATTGCATGAATTAAATCTACTTGATGAACCTGATAGTCAGTGGACTGCTGATCAGGAAAATTGCTTAATTTGTAGCAAAGATTATTTTAAACTCCACTACAATTTTCAATTGACTTTGAGTTGAACTTTTTCTTCCAATTACAGGTTTTAATTTTTATATTTGCTTTTTAAAGATAGTTTCAGTATGTTGTTATTTTCTAGATTAAGAGAAATAAAAAAGGCAATGAATAACTGGAAAGCATAATTTTTAGAATATTTTCTGTGCAAGGCAATTTTTAAAAGCTTAATTTGTTAATAGATTTTTTTTTTAGTAGAAACATTTCAGGGAGTTCATGAGCTTAATAATTTTCAAGGACAAATTCTCTGTTTTATATTTTGTGTTATTACAGCTTTTATATTTCACACATATAATTATCATGACTAAGCACAGTTGAAAATAAACCTATCCAAGAATCACTCATGGCCAGGAGGATAACAGTCAGTGTATGAAGTCAGACCAGTCTCCAATGAATAGAAGTTTTATATATTTAGAAAAAGGGAAAACCCCTGAAAAACCCCCAGCAAGTTTATGCTGCACCAATAAAAATACTGGTTGGAATTGTGTAATTTCGACTTTATTACATTTAATGTTAAAATTTTCCTGAAAAAGGCTAGAACAGCTAGAAATATTTGACATTAAAACACTTCTGAAAATCAAAGAAACAAATTTAGAATTTGTATATTTTTCTGAAAATATACCTAACATTTAGACAGAAATAACTAGCCAGTAAGAAGTTAATGCACTGCATGGCTATAATTTGCAAACCGCTGCAAACCCCATACAACCTTGATCCCTAGAATTACAAAGAATGTCATATCTATTGATCCATTCCTTAGGAAAAAAATGGACTTTCCTAAACTGAAAACATTCTTTCCTTAGAAAAATCTGAGATTCATGAGAAAATTAATGTATCAGTTTTTGAGACCAGAGACATCAAGTATTGCAATAAAACTGTAATCTTGCAATTATGTGATTTTTTTTCACCTATTTTTGAAATACTAACTATACAGACTGTACAGCTTTAATATTGATTGGACTTCTTTTGCAGTGGCATCTTTAACACACTAAGAAGTTTCTTTCTGTACACACTTGTGTCAGGGATATTTTTTAAAAGCCCAGATGGAGAGACTGATAAACTCTCTTTTTAGATGCACATTTGCACCTGTATCCTCTGCTAATAAAGAGAAAAAGTCAATAGTAACTAGAACTCTGATACAAAAGAATTGTTCCATCTCAGCCCAAAATAAGCATACTTTTTCTTCTGCGGCTGAAATACTTTCTAGTGCAATAAGAGCACAGAACCACAGAGTGGTCAAAGCTGGCAGGCAGATTCCTCTTAAAGTAACCTGGTCTAACAGCCTGCTCAAGCACCATCTACAGCCAAGTGCCCAAGCCCATATCCAGGCACCCTTCTAATGTAGGATGGAATCCCACAACACCTCTGGGCAACCTGTGGCAGTGCTTGGTCACCTTCACAACACAAAAGCATTTACTGATGTTCTGATGGCACCTCCTGTGTTTCAGTTTGTGTCCATTGCCTTTGGTCCTGTCACTGGCCATCACTGAAGAGTTTGGCTCTGTTTTCTCTGCATCTTCCCTTCAAGTACGTAGATGAGACATTGATGAGGTCTCAGTTCAGAGCCTGCCCTGAATGGTCCCAGCTCTGTCAGCCTTTCCTCATATGAGAGGAAACATTGCAGTGGGCCTTCACTGGACTCTCTTTAGCTCCTTTTCTCTCTTGTTCTGGGGAGAACTGGCAATGTGACCAGGCATGGTCCCACCAGTGCTGAGTAGAAGTTACCTTGATGAAGCCAGCAAAGCAGAATGAACACAGAGAAGGTATGTATTTTCAGTTTCAATATGAATGTTATAAATAGATATAAATTCACTGCTGAGGAAAAAAAACAATAATTGTCATCATGGTAAGCATAGCATATAGGAGAGAGGTTTTGATGATGTTCCTGCTATGTATATGCAGAACTTGCTGTACATCATAAAGCATTACTAAGTGCCTGCCACTAGAGGCCATGTATTTCCTGATGAAACAATGAGGCAGACCCAGTTTCATTTGGTTTTGTTCAAATTGGGAACCAGGCAGAAATAAAATACAAGAGACTGCCCAGTACTAGAAAACTCTGAAAAGAAATGAAATAACTAGTTTTCCTCTATTGATCTACTCATTATATTCCAAGTGTAGGAAAAAATCCATGGAACTTACTATGTGAAACAGCAATGACTCTGGTAAGGGATTTGTCACATTACCTTCAAATAAGTTTACGGTCAAAATCCATAAAGTTTACAGAAAACAGATGAGGTTTGGTTAAAAGATTGTGGCATTGAGACAAAGTTAGCAGACTCAAGTTTCCATATTCAGGCATATTCATTAGACATCTTACGAATTTATGGGAATAAATATAGGAATTAATTGTAGGATATCGGTTTAACCATTTACTATCACTAACCAAGTAATCCAATGAGCATAGACTTAAATGCATTTCACTTCATGATACCTTGGTTGGAATTCCCAAGAATGAAAATGGCATAAAAATAAGATCCATTACTAATTTCTTAAAGAAGACTATTATTCAAGAAAATATCTCCTTTGTCATATATTCAAAGCAGGGAAAAAGTTGATACTGCTTCTTTGGGCCTATACTGGTTTCAGAATTAAACACAGGACAAATTAGGAACTACATCACCATAATCTACATAAACTCTGAACAAGCAGCACATGCTTGCCCTGAGGCACAATGTAATTTGGAGATACCTTGAGCTAATTAGATCCTACAGCAGAATTGTACCTAGCTGTAGGTTTGCTAAGTTCATTTTCAAAAGAATACAAGTGTTTAAAAGGCAACAAAACCAGATTTTTTTTTTACATAAATAAGTAGAAAACTTCATACAGGCAATCAAAATGTTGTTTTTACATTGTTTACAGAACAAACACATCTTCACAGCTTCCTTTGCATGAATTCTGACCTAGGCCAAAAATTGTGTGGAGAGAGCTAACACAGTAGAGATTAAATAATCAACAGACGAGGGATTTTATTCAGAGTGTCAAGGTATCACAAATAAAGTTTTGCAAGTATTTGAAGTTTGAAACATTCAGCAAATCCTGAAAAGCCCCCTGGAAATCGTGTTCTAAGGATCCCAGGTAATCTACTTTGCACCTTATTTTACATCTGCGAGAGTCAAAGGGAGTATTGTACTGACAAAACGCTGTGCCATGTTTCCGGGAGATAATCCAGCAATGTCAGAGTGGGTCTGTGTACCACTTGGGAGGGGATGGCTGCGAGATGCTTGAAAAACAAATGTTTTGAATATGCAGATTTTCCCTATCTGCCTTATCTGATGACAAAGCCTCAATCACTTTTGAAATTCAGAGAATGCCAGTTCTCAAACCTTAAAATGCAAGTCTATTTCTTAAACAAAACCACAGGTATTATCTAATACTGTCATGATCACAAAAGTATGACATATTACCATGCAACAGGAGAACTCCTATGACTTGTGAGACTGCAGCAGCTGTAGCTGATCATAATGCTGTATATCTAAGAGGTGGCTAAATTTTAGAATTATTCCACAAATTTGGCCATTTTTTTCCTTTAAAATACCTATTGTTGCCTCTGCAAGGTATTCCAATATTAATTTGATTTTATTTTTATGAGCTAAATATTCTATTTTTTTCCTTAGAATATAGTTTCCTATTCCCACTTTACATTTTGGATCCTAAAGGGACTCCCTAGTTAATCAGTTTTCATGTCTTTATCCTATCATAACTTAACCAAGCTCCATCTAAAATTTTAGAATTCATTAAATCCATTATTAGTTGGTTCCAAAACACACCTCTACTGAAGATTAAAAGCCTTCTAACTTCTGAAAGAAAATTAATTATTATGAGTTTGGTCATTTGCTCTGAAATCTTCTGTTGCCTGTTTTTCTGTTTCCTAGTTGCGTATTTCATGGACCACTTCACTTTGCTAGATTGAACCATCTTATTTCTTTCAATTCTTTGCGGAAAACAAACCTCTCTAGTAAACTTTCTGTGTGTTTTCATCTTTAAAAGTGATTTCTAGGAAGCTGAGGATACAAGTGGTACGCAGTATGGAGGATAACAACTTTTAGTTCTGATTGCAATACTCAAAATAAATTGTTTAGATTTTTGCCCTCCCCATGAGCATCTTTGGTATAATCAAATAGATTATTCACCTCAAAGTCTATTACTATTTTTTATCTGAGCATTCTAGATAACTTCCTAGAAACCACTTATATTTTGCCATTTTCAGGTAGGTTTTGTATCCAGCCTTGAATGTAAACTTCTGTAATAGCTTGATCTCAGTGTACAGCAGTTAAAAAAGCTGGTTGAACCTACTGCAGTTCTTTGTAAGTTGCTTTTTGGGACATAACCAGTGGAAAAAATACATCATATTTTATTCCCTATCTGTCTCCCTGTCCTCATGGCTTTCTCCTAATATCTGTATTGTGCTAGCATGGTATAAATTCTCAGGAGTCCTATTTAATTTCCTAGATTATTAATTCCTTATTTAATTCCCAGACTCGGCCTATGCTGGCCACTGCAATGTTATCTCCAAATTTTCTTAAAAACGTTGTTGGCTTCATCTGGACACACTATTTTTCATAGCAAGCTCCACTTCTCTTTTTCCCTTCTGTTTTGTCAACTTCCTGTGGTGATAAAACCAAAACCATCAGTTGATTACTACATGAAGATAACCAACCTAGCTGATCTGGCAGATCAAGGGAGGTTTTCGTGTATCATTAGCAGTGCAGTAATTCAGCAATGTCGTGGATTATTCTTACTAGTCTAGCATGTGGGCACTCCAGCAAAGATCAGGGTATTATTTCAAACCACACCTCCTAATTTATTTTAATTAGGAGGATGAAAAAACAGTAAGTAAAATGCAAATATAAAAAGAAGACTCTACAAAAATGTTCTTCCTGAAACAGACTCCTGTGCCAGCTATTTAGGCACATCCTTAGACCTCTTATGAAGCTGTTAACTGGGATATATCTTGATAACCAGCAGGGGGGAAACCACTCCAGACTATAGCCTGAAATGATAAGCTAATTTCAGGGTCTGGGCATTATCAGTGACCCGCAGAGGAATGCTTCACTGGAGAGCAGCGGCCTGAGCTCCTGTGGGCTTGGGAAGGTCGCTGGTGGCTGTGGGGATGAGGCACACATAGTCTCTTGTCTGATTTACTAGTTTTCTTTTCACAGAAGGTCATCTCCGTGTAGTTTCTGTGCTGCTAATGAATACTTGAAAATGCTTCTCTCCTCAGACCTGATGGTTGAGAACTGAAGAGGATCCTTCGGCTTTCACTGTGCAACCAAGGTCACTGCTGGTATCTCTAGCTTCGATCTCGTTTCACTTGTCTCTAAAATACAAATGACTCTTAAAGAGGGAGGGGCTTTTCAGGAGTAACTAGTGCTGCCCGGAGGAGCACAGCAGCGGCACCCCATTGATCCCCAGACCCGCACACAGTCGCTCGTGTGCAGATCAGTACAATAATTTACACTGCATGGAAACACATCTGGGCTTCCTAACCCACCTGGCTGACCTGCAGCTGGATTAGTGCCTGGGCCCTCCTGCTCGGAGATGCGGGAAGGGGAGCGAGTGTTTCCAAAGGATGGGCGCCCGCAAATGCCCAGAGCCGGGAAGCGCCTGAAGCGGGAAAGCACCGTACGCGGAGCGTTTCG
>JAWWEU010000091.1:11751768-11769261 GCA_035583155.1 Acropternis orthonyx
GCCCTGCCCCTGTGGTATTTAGCGGCCTGGGCGTTGTAGCGGTGCTGGTCGCAGCCGGTGCCACGAACGGCCCGGGGGGGCGCCATGAGCGGCGGCATCATCATCGAGAACGCAGCGTTCGAGACCTCCGGCATCGACAACGCGGCGTTCGAGACCCCCGGCCCCGAGACCGCGGGCCCCCAGGGTCCCCGCCCCGCGGCTCCCGGCCCCGGCCGGGAGCGCCCCTCGAGCCCCGCCGGGTCCGCTGTGAGCGCCCGGCCCGAGCCGGAGTTCGAGGAGGGGCCCTGCGGGTGGGGCGGCTGCCCCCCGAGGGCTCTGCAGCTCTGCAATAACCCCGAGGGCTACCTGGCCGTGTACAGCCTGCTGTCCATGGCCCAAGGTAACCTGCCGAGGCTGCGCTGGGGGAGGGCAGGGGAGGGCACACAGGGCTCCTCTGCCGATGCTAAGGGCTGAAGCACACTGGTGCCCTGCGTGGATGTTGCTCGTGCACTATTGCTCTCTGCTCAGTCTGCTCCTCCTTTCCTGCTTTTCCCCGCTGACTGCTGCTGAGCCCATGGTCCCACCAGGTCTGTGCTTGGTGCTCTGGTCGGTGCTGCAGCCCCGTCACTCCCAGGCAAATGGCACGTCAGTGCACTCGCGGGCTGAGACTGAGAAGTCAGGGAATAAAACACTGGTATAAACCAGTGGACAAAGCCATAGTGCCCTTGCATGTACTTTGTTACCCTCCCGCCAGTGGAAACAGTATCTTGGTCTGGGTGGTTAGGCCTTTGGGTAATTAACATGGCTTTGAAAACAAGAGAACAAACACCTACCTATCTGTTCTTATTCTGTGGATCCCAGTGCAGCTGTCTTCGTAAAACTTAACTTGATCTTGGGGGAAACCTGAGGTTCAGATTGCCTTAAAATTCTGCTGTTTAGCTTCAGAGATTCTCATCCATATTTTTGGTTTTCTGTACCAAGATTTGGTAGGGCCGGGCCTTAGCAAGTCTGAGCCTTAGAAAGTAGCAATAATGACTGGAGGGAGAAGAAGCATTAGTGCACCAAACGTACAAACTTGAGATTTTTAAAGCTTGCGTATTTGTCTGCCAAGTGGAGCTACTGGATTAATGTTAGTAAGCCTTCAACTTTATTGAGCTAGCTAGAAAGGAAAATGCGTTTCCTGAAAAATAACAAGGCTTTAAAACTCGTTGTTGTTGCTTCTAGAGAATGAGTGTTGTAGAAGGGTGGAGCGAGATGGAGATTTGGAGCTGGAAGAGCAGGCAGCCTACACCAAAGATATGTGGGATATGGATGGCTCATTCCTGCCTGGAACCATGCTGAGATAACTGGGATGGTATGAGGAGGCTCTGCTTAAAACCTAGAAGAGTTTAAATCCTACTTACGTTGCTTGGAAAGTGCTTGGAGAAACCATTGTCTATAAGTATAGTTTCTGTGAACTTTTTCTGATTTCAACCTATTCAGAATCTGATCTTAGCATAGAAGTTCTGTGTTAGAAAAGAAGCTTCTAGAGAGTTTTAGGCAGAGCCTTCCTTTCCTTGCTTGGATTTGAAAGGCCATCCTACAGCTGGTAGGATCAGGAAGTGATTACTGTTAGAGCTGTCCTTTTGATAGCTCAAATTTATATTCTTCATAAATAAAGGGAAGGATAGAAGAATGTCTTAAATAGAGGATTTCAATAGCAGCTGAGTAGCAGGAGACTTTTAGAATACACATCTATCTTTTTTTGAGTGTCTTAAGAATATTAAACCAAATGTCTTGAATTTTTCCAACACTTCTTCAAATCTGGTTTGCTCTTGTGATCTGATTGCTGAGCTGCATAATGAACTCAGTATCATTTAAATTTTTTCTCTGGGTAGGTTGCCAGTCATAAAAACATTTGGTGTTGTAAGACTCTCTGTCTTCTTAACAAACCGTAGGTGTTGGTTGTGCCACTTATCCAGCTCGTAGTCCTGCTATCTAACTGTATATGTGTGCCAGGTGACTAACCAGTCTAGTTCAGATTTAGGGCCTTAATGTAAGGAAACTTCTGATGTTTGTTTTAGAAGCTCATGTAGATGTGGCTATTGCAGATCTTGTGTAATTCTTGATGTGTTACCTTGGTTTTCTGAACTAGAGCCTTTCTTCTGTTTAGAACACAGAAAGGAACTCAGGCACTGAAGACTCAAGCTGCAATTTTTTCTGAGATACAAGAAAAAACAAGAGTCATTATCAGCAAGAAATTTGGTTTGGGAAGCTTTGTGAAAACATTCAGGTCTTGCAGCTTCAGACTGTAGATAAAAGCACACAAAATACCACCAGGATTTTGAGGTTATGTAAGCTAATACGGTACTCTAGTTTTGGGTCTAATTTTTTGATTTACCCTCCAAATTACAGAAACAATCACTGAGAAAGATAAAATATATCTATTAAATTTGCTAATGCACCTCTAGAAAAGGTTCAAAACATTGAAGATTAATGAACAAATCTAACATGTTCATCAAAAGTGTGAGCTGTTGTACTAGACTTTTTACATGAGTGAACCTAGTGGGTGATGGTCTGCAATGACCTGGTATATGTGTCTAGATTTCTGTGTGTGTATCTAATTGAAAGCATGTGTTTATCAGGTTATTTTCTAGCTGTTTTAGAGAAGAGATTATTGCTGACTTGATGTGCTGTATTTCAGCTTCTCAGAAGATTCCAGGTGGAACTTATAATTTCTGACTGTTTCTGTTTCAAGTACAGAAGTGAAACCTGTATTTCCTGAATACAAAACGTTCTGTGTAGAATGTTGTTACATGACTAATACCTGCTTTCTGTATGGCACTTGGAGTTGCATAAAGGTTTATTGCATCTTGTTGTACAGTAACTGGATGTGCTGCAGTTCATAGCTGTAGGAGCAAACAAGGTAGAAGTTATCTCAATATTTTGAGTACAAGAAGGACTGTTTAGTCTTCATGCCAGTAATTTTTGTTTAACAAAATAACAAACCCACTGTTTGACACTGGTTCATTCTATTCCGTCTAAAAAATTTGAATAGCACTAATATTTTCTAGGCTGCTTAGGTTTGCTACTGGAAGACCTTTTTAATTTTTCCTGGTTTGCCCGCAAACCGCTGTGTTAAAGCACCATACTTTTAACTACCTCAGAGCATGTTTGGTGGTTTGTTTTTTTTTTTTTTTTTTTTTAGAAGGATAAAGAAAAAAATGCTCTTGTGTTTCATTAAAGCCATTCAAGTTGGTTTATATTAATCTGGATTTTATGTGTCAGTACACACTGAACTGAAATCCCCCACAGATGTGACAGGACAATAAGGTTTGGTTGAGAAAAGTTGAAACCTAATTTCTCTACTACAGTTTTTGTGTTGAGATGTCCTTGCAGAACTTGTTTTTCACATGAAATATCAGCTGAGTTCCATCTTTTCTGAAGAGATTTCAGTGATTAATCACTAGATGATAGCAGTGGAGGAGTTATGCTGCCATTCATCACGTCTTCGTTTTTACAGATGAAATCTAATTATCCAGTAAAATTAACTACAAGATTTTATGGCTCTTAGGATGTAAATTAAAGGTGATGACTTAAGCTACAGGTTAAAGACAATGCCTTCTAGCTCTGTAATGCACTTGCTGTGTAGCACACACACTTCATAGGAAGGTCTCAAGGCTTTAGTAAATGTTTGAGGTGCTGGCAAATGTGAAACAGTTGTTTGTTCATTCCTTCATGCTAGTATTGTTCTTTGGTAAGTGCTTCTTAAGGGGAAAAAGTTGCCAAATGTATAACCAATGGCAGTGGAGGAGCACTGGTATACTTTCTGTTAATTGACTGATAGACAGAATTGTCTGCCTTAACGAAGAGACCATAGTAGGGTATTGGAATTAAGACTGTGCCAAGAGCTGCCTCCTTATAGAAAGCTGAAACGTTTGGCAGTGGTGGGGATTAGAAAACAGGTGGCTGATTTGGAGTAATTCTTTTCAATATGTTGGAACACTCTGAGGAGATGTTGAAGTTTGGCCTGAGTAGTTGCACTTCTGGATGGCGCAATGCTTGTTGGAACCTACTCTAAGCCTATTACTGTCACCAGTCCTTCTGTTCTGTTCTTAGAATGACAGCAGGGAATCATGTTTGAATTTTAGAAAGAGTAAGAATAACTGCAGGGCCTGTGTGATGGGAGATGCTCATCAGTCATCTGAGAGGTTACATAACTCAAATTTATTTACACCTGTGACTCTAAGACTTTTTTTTTTCAGGTATATATTTTATTAGGGACACAGTTTAATTGGACTACGATGAAGTTATCTGACACTGTTATTAATACTGCTATTGTCTATCTTGTATTGCCTCTCTATTTTGTGACTGTTAAAAGCAAACTCCTGTAAGTTTAACTACCTGGTGTTTCACATAGAAACAGAATATGAAGCAGGATGGGAGATTCAAATTAAGATCTGCAAACAATGAGTTTGTAAAAATGGACATGCGCTGGCATGCTTCTCGCTTACTTGCTTCTACTTTTGGATAGTTTTTATTTTTTTTGTGGTTCATCTGTGCTTCAGCAGGGCAGCTTGTGCAATGCCTTTTTTCTGGGTCATTTCATTCTTTGCTGCAGGGAACTTACAGATTCAGAGGGTGAACTTTTTTCTCAGTTAAAGTAAATAATCTCCATTTCTCTGGAACAGTTGAAAAGTAGTTTTTAAAAAGCTTTCTTAAATTATAGGGGAAGCATGTCCATTCAAAAACCTTCTTCTATCTTTATGGTGGCAGGGAGAAAACTGGTTTTTTTGGCAATAGTTTGAAAGCTATGTCCCTAACTTACTTCAGTCATAGCTTGTATTCTTATGCGAGTCATAACCTTGACTAATTTCCTTTTAACTTGTAATGTATCTTGTGATGTTATAATGCATTCTGTTTGAAATCTGTGCTTCAAACAGAATCTGAAGCCTTAATACATGAACAGAGTTTGAGGCATGGTGTATCTGGCTTAATGCTTGACTGTCCACAGGGGAATAAAATGGAATAGATCCTGTGCAATTTCACTGGCTTAATCTGGTACTGTATCGATCTACTATATACCTAGATTTTATAATGAAGCTTTGTAAATATATTACTTTTAACTTTTCCATCATACAATGGTAAGTTTATCCCTGCAATCCTATTAAATTAACGGACCTTTGACTAATCATCTCCTTTTTTATTTTTGTAGGTATTGTGGTAAATGGCCTGGTTAACATTAGTATTTCAACAATTGAGAAGCGTTATGAGTTGAACAGTTCCCTCACTGGCTTAATCTCTGCAAGCTATGACATTTCTTTTTGCATGTTGTCGCTGTTTGTATCTTTCTTTGGAGAAAGAGGGCACAAACCACGATGGCTTGCTTTCTCAGCATTTATGCTAGGACTGGGCTCACTTATATTTTGCTTACCACACTTTGGTAGTGGAAAATACCAGTATGGAGATAAACTTGAAGGTAAGCATATCTTTGTTTTGAAAATTACACACACAAATAAATAAATAAAAGAATCTCTATAGTGACTTGATGCAACTCTTAATTTAGTACAGTGTAGTTAATGTCTGTGAAAGTCTTAAAGTAGTGTATCTGTAACACTGAAAATGAATAATTTCTGTGAAATCTGTAAGTTCCAGAATTCTCTGCACAGTCTACTTTGTTTTTCAGAAGTGATCTGAGTGCCAATATCAGTTCTTGCTTATAAGCAACATTTGAATAAAATTCCTTTTTTACTTGCATTGATGTATGCAATTAAAATTCACTTTGATAAGAAAATTATCTGACACCTGTTTGTAAGTCATAATCAGGTTATATCAGTAATGTAGAATAAGTGCCAAACTAAAGCTTTGACTTTAGTCAAAACAGTTAGACTTGCCATTTTGTTGAAAGGTGACTCCTTTTTGCAGTTCTTTGGGGCTTTGAACTGTTGAAGGCATCTTGATTAATGCATTAACAAGTTTCTCTAAGTGCTTTTAAAATACGTTGATTACAACTTGTTGATTTATTTGAAATAAAGAGGCAACAAGCAATACTGAACTGTACTGAACAAAGCAGTATATACATCATGGGAGTAGCTAGCTTTCAGTTCTTACATAACTTTTCTCATAAAAGAAGACTTCAGTACAGTGTGACTAGTGCCAACTATTTGTATTGCAATGTAGTGGCACACCTGCAACTAATACAGAAGCGTTCAGATATATTTAAAGCAGGATGACTTAATCTTGTTGCTGCCGTGTTCAATCAGACTTTTATGCCTTCGATGACTAAGCATATTAGAGTGCTCACTAGAAAAATCAGTAGCCATGAAGCAATCTGATGAAAGGTTGTTGATTGTCAAATTAATTTCTTTAGTACTAATCATGTCATACACTTCCATGAGCTGTCAAGACATTCGTTAAACAAGTTTGGTAAGCTACTGAGGACCTGAAATGAAAATCCTAATGACAATCTGAAATGGAAATTAATTGAACTTTTAATTGTAGAAGGACAAAAGAAAACAGTATTCAGTGTTTGGAAGCTGTGAGCAGAAGATTATTTGTTACCTTTAATAGAGGGGCAACAGGTTACTTGCTCCTGGCTCTGTTACAGTCCAATTTCTTTACAATTGTCTTTCAGTATTGCACTTCCTCCTTCACTATAGAAGGGAAGCTGAATTTGATCTGTAAGTTTCAACCCTATTATAGGTGTGGTTTTTTTAATGGAAACAAGATACTGGCAGTGTGGGAGAGAAGACCAGCTATTGCAACTGTTCTCTTTTCAACAAATTTTAGTTGAAATCTGAAGAACGTGTTATGGTTCAATCAAACAGCTGCCATTGAAGATGGCTGTGGATGTTGTGCCTCATTAGGGACATGTCCTGCATGGAGTTTTGAAATCTAAAAATGGTGGGAAATTTTTTAAATGGAATGCGTTTTGTTTTTTTTTTTCCCACAATGGCACTGTCAGCTTTCAACATTCATGGTGTTTTTATTGTTGTGATGCAGGTGCCTATGCTGTGACTGTGGTGAGCAGATTTAAGAACTTAATCTGACTTAAACAAAACACTATCAAAGATAAATAACTAAGAGTGTAGGGAATGTCTGCACCATGACAGAATCAACATAAATCTTCAGGTGCTGTGCAAGGGCATCCTTTAGCTGTCAAGTACAGGATTATAGGATGTCTGGTTTAGCTAGTTCTTACGTTGATGAAGCATTGTAACTGTACAATTCAGTTGTGGGATTTAATAGCACCACACCCCCAAAATCTAACTTTTTGATTATGTGTTTGGATGAGTAGTTTATAGAAACTTTAATATTTTTGATTAAACTTTTATTTGATGCTTTGTATTAAAATGTATCACCTAACTTATTTCTGAACAGAGCTTTTTACTAGTTTGTTACTTGATTATTTATGTTGTCTGCTATATGTCAGTACAGGGAGTTTTACCTGCAGGATAACTTCAAGGTACCGTTCAATACAATATTTAATATGGCTGCTAGATGAATGAATTATCTGGAATACAAAATATATATTAACCTCCAGTATAAGGCTTACAGACTTCATGGAACTTACTGTTTTACGTCAAAATATTAATTTGCTTTTATTCTGAGTATATACATATCCTACTCTAAAAAGCTATTTGATTGTTTATTTATCCTGATACCTCTTTCTAGAAATAGTTTAATTTATTTCACATTAAACGGGTTGGTAATCAGTGTTTTCCCTACTATTAAAATTTTTTAGGCGCGGCAAACATTTCTTTTCTAATCTCCAGAGAGGTTTCAGGCACCAGTTTGTAGTTTAGGTGTGACCAGCTGTTTGCTTTGATAACTTTTTACAGGTTGCAGAGGCGCCGGTGCCTGCGCTGGCTCCGGTGTGTGCAGTCAGGGGCTCCACCTGGCGGTGTGTCCGGAGTGGAATCAGCCTAGTTTGGTTAGTCGGAGACGGCGCGGAGGACTTTGAAAACTGCAGATGCTTACAAATCTAAGCCCGTTTCCATATGTCTGCCGCAGCAAACGTCAGTCGTAGTTTTTTACGTGATACGAGGAAGATAATTTTGTTGTGAAGACTGTCAAACATTGCGACACGTTACCCAGGACTTTTCCTTAGTGGAAAGGAGGAAAAGCTTTGACTCCTCCTCCTGAAGTTTTGTTATCCCTTATGTTGGCCTGTTGCTGTGCAACAGCACTGTATCACCTGTTGTGAGCTACAGGGAGTAATGATAAGCCCATGCATGTATTTATAATACCAGTGTGGACAGTTTTCTTTAAATATCTGCTGTGTGGAAAGGACCTCCTAGTACTTTGTTTTGTGAGCCCGTAGTGCAGCTTGAGTTTGCCCTCTGCTTAAGGAAAAAGTGTTTTCAAATGTAAAAGGCTCTGAGGAAGGAAAAAAGACATAGTAATTTTCTAGCAAAATAGTGTGAATTAATCAGTTTGCTTGTCTGATCTGAAGGATATTTCCCTATGTCTGTTCACTGTGGCTCATTTCCACCAAACTGATGGGTTTATCCTCTTTCTTAGAGTTTTATGCTCTTCTGTGGAAAAAAAGAAGCATGATTCTCTTTCATCTTGTCACTTGTCACTCTTACTAAAAGTGCAATTATAGCAAGGGGAAGGAGAAGAGAATACGTACTCCCTGTCTTCAGTTCCTCTTTTCTCTTTGCTCCTTGTACTGCCAAACATTACAGGAGCAGACACAACCTTACACCGCTGTACCACTGCTTTCCTCTTTGTGTGCACAAGTACAGAGGATTTACATTAAATTCTTGTTCTGGAGAGATGGCAGTGTGGGTGCTCTGTGAGAGACAGTGGTGTAGGTTCTCAAGGTGGGTTTTCTTTTTTCCTAGGGAAACACTTCTCAAAAGAGTGAATGAGAGGGGAGGATTATCTTTGCTAGTGTCTCACTGGACTTTCTAGCAGCCCAGCTTTCCTCAGGTTGTTCAGGCTGCTCTGTCACTTGAATGGAAGTTGTTAGTGCTCCTCAGAATCATTGTAAGGGACAAGAACAAAATGAAGTGTCTGTTACCCAGGAATATTCACAACCTGTGGAATGACCATTTGACCGGTGGCTGTTGTTTTTTGTTTTTATTCTAAGTCTGATCAGTAATGCTTTAAATAAGGCTATTTCATTCATCTTACCGTCCTGGTGAGGAAACGAAAAACCAAGCCATGATAGCAGATAACTATCTAACACTGCAGATAACCTTAGCAGTGCCATATAGGATACACTAATAGGTGTGAAAATTAAGCTGGCAGCCTGACATAACAGCAGTTCATTTGTCATTTAGCTTTCAGTACAGAGTTTTCTTCAGCTGTACTGTGATGGGTTGGGTAGCAGAATTCTAAAGCCTTGTCTCTGTTTTTCAGACACGTGTCAAACTTCAGAAACCACCTCTGCTAATGTAACTTGCAATGCCAGCTCGAAGTCTTCGCATCAGAACTATCTCTATGTCTTTATCCTGGGACAGCTGCTGCTGGGAGTTGGAGGAACTCCGCTGTTTACTTTGGGAACAGCTTTTATTGATGATAGTGTCTCAAAACACAAGTCTTCCATTTATATAGGTAACTTTTAAACTGTTTATAACATATTGTCTGGATGGATGATAGACTGCAATGCCTTCCAAATGCTTTTGTGAATTCATCTGATTAAAACAATCTTGTAATTGTTTACCAATGTGCATAAGGTGTTTCTACATCAGTTACTGTGGAATTTAGGTATTAGTCTGCTCTAAGTATCAAGTCTCTTCAATTTTATCTTGTAGAGCATAGTAAAGCTGCTTTGATCATCTCCTGTTATTTTTTCATGTCTGTGACTGAAAATGGATGAGTGGTTAGTGTAGCCTGTCTGTTAACAACAGAATAGTCTGTAGCAAAAACTTGCATTTTAGTGTCACAGATGTTGAAAAATACTGCGTATCAATCAGGTCAGTAGCTAGATCATATTGTATCCTTTAACAGTTTTATTTACTTACCTGCTATTAGTAGGCTGTCCACTCAGTGCAGGGACACTGCTCTGCATTGTGTGATCAGTGCAGTTCTCTAGCCACATACAGATTTGGCACTTCAGGAAGAGATACTGGAAGTATCCCTGCTTCATTGAAAACAGTGGGTTTGCTTAACTGGGCCTGTTTAAAAGCTAAGAAATACTAATTCTTAGAGTAGTTTTGAATCTTTTCCAGTCATCATTTACTGGGTTATGTGCACTTCTACTGCCAAGTTCATTGTAGTCTAAGTGTGGTTTCTGTGGATATGAAGATACTTATTTTCCCCCATTTTGTGTATAAGCTGATAGAAGCATCTTAGCTATACTGGTAACTAACTTGCAGGACGAATTCAAAGGACCTCAGATTCCTGAACTGTTTTGCAGACTAGATTTTATGGGGCAAAATTGAAATCATGCACTGTTTGCATACAACTCTTACACATTTATTCCAGGCAGACCACTTCATTTGATGCCCACAAATAAAGTAGCTGCATATGATAAATCATAACAAAGGTTTTATTTGTGCTGATAATATTATACTTTTTCTTCCTTTCCTTCCCCCACTCCTTGCCCCTGAAACCAGTGAGATAAATAGAGTAGAATTAGGGCTGTCTGCATGATTGGGGGAATCAAGAAGTGACCTGAAAACTCAGGAGAGTGATGTCAATGTTCATGCTTTAAAAAGACCAATATAATAAACTAATGCATGTACAATCTTCAGGCTTCTGTTGAGTTCAGAAGAGCAGTGTGTTCTGCCTAATATAACAAAACTGGAATGCAAATGAGTGGGCAGGCAGCTACATTAAGCCTTAATTCTATTTCTTGCTTTTATGCAATGTAGTAAGGATTTAATGTATATTGTGTTGCCTTGCCTAGTGCAAGCAGGCTTATGCAAGGTAGCAAAAACCAACCAACCAACCCTTAAAACTTTCTGTAAATAGCTGGTAACATCTTGGACTATAAGCTTGCAACTCAGAAGTTGATAGTTTCTTTCTCTTCTAAACTGGGTGCACTTTCATGAGGACTGTTCTACTTTTGCTGAACTGGGACATCAACTAAAGCTGCTGAAAAGTTAAGTAGTTCCAAGTGGTATTTAAACTGAGTGATGTGTAGGAGGAAATAGGCATGTAACCTTTGGTGTGAAATTCTGTAGGACAAATGTGAACTTAAAGCTCCTATGGGCATGTCACTATTTCCAAAACACAGGAAAACCTGGGATATATTTACTCAGTATTTATTTTGACTGGAGTGTCACCTTTTGCATTGCTTTTCCCTCTTGCACCCTTCTCACCCTCCTGCCTCCCCCATCATTTCCTCTTGCTGTCTAACTAGAGTGAAATTAGTACTAAGTGCTCGGGATCCAGACACTTTGGAAACAAATGAGAAATCCAGATTCTTCAGCCTGGGGAAGCAGCATAGAATATCAGCAGTAAGAATGCATGTTTACTAATTATTTAAGTCAGATCCTGTTGCTATTAGTTGCAAGCCTTAATCTGCAGAGTGCTCCTGCTAGCAGTGAATGCTAAACTGCCACCGAAATCTGTGTGGTAGGCCAGGGAGAATACTGTGATATTGCAAAAGTCCTGTATTCTTTGGCAGGATATGGTTTCTTCTACGGTTTTGCAGGCTGTGGTTGGGTTTTTTGGTGCCTTCTTTTATTTTTCAGCTTTTTTTTTTTTTTTAAGATGGTGTGTCTGGGTTTTTGTTGGTGTGTGGTGGTGTCGGTGGTTTTTTTTTTTTTTTTTTTTTTTTTTTTTTTTTTTTTTTTTTTTTAGTACTGTCGGTAGCTGTCAAGAGCCTTGGCTTTGTATTTTAAGGCAGGTATTACACCAGTCAGATATTTTGATGGAATACTGTCTTCTGGTCTTGAAAATCTAAAAAAACCTGAAGACTCAAAAATATAAATAAGTAGGTTCCTAAAGGTTGTGGTCATGTCCTGTTAACAGGTGATACTCTTACCTTCACTTAAACATTTTCCCCAGCTGGCTTTTTAACATAGGCACAAAAGGTAGGTGCAAATGGCAATCTAATAATGCTTAAAGAGGTGGTCAGTGAGGTGTTTTTTGCTGAACCTCTGAGCTGCAGCTTTTAATGAGAGCTGTGAATTTCCTTGTTGAGGCACAAGTATAAGTTTTGTCTTCTGCATGCTATAGTTGAAGTAACAACAATGCAAAGAATAGGTTGAGTTACAGAACCCTTTTGGTCTGAAGTTGATTTAAGAATTTTATTAAAAGAAAGCTTTTTAAAAAAAAAGTTTAAAGAAGTTATAGTGAACTTGATGTGTTTTCTCTTCTAGGAATTGGTTATGCCATGTCTCTGCTGGGTCCTGCTATTGGCTATGTTGTAGGAGGACAGCTGCTTAATGTTTATATTGATGTCCACATCCCAGAAAGGCAAGATACCACTTTGTTTATTGCTTTCTATTTTGTTTCCCTATTTTTTATTAAAATCTTCAGCGTTTCTCCCGTTTGTTCAGAAAATACTGCATTTTCAAGAGCTTCATTAACTTGTAAGCAAGTTGCACTCGTAAAGGCTTCAAGTGAGTTACTTCCCATAGCGAGTAGTGTGACTCCCATTACCTACGAAAGTTTCTCCATAGTGCAAATATTTAGTTCTAGGTTTTTAGATATTAGTTATCTTAAAGCTGAGGGCAGTCCTGTGGTGTAATGGTTAGCACTCTGGACTCTGAATCCCAAGGACCCGAGTTCGAGTCTCAGGAGGGACCGTCCCCATGGCAGTTAAATGCCTCCCTGCCATCCGATCCCATCAGATCTCGGATGCTCAGCAGGGTCAGCCCCGGTTAGTACCGAGTGCTGTTAGACAGTCCCGAGGATTTCACTGTCCAAGCTTGCTCGGCCATGGCAAATGAACCTTAGGGCTTAAACGGTGGGGCCAGTTCTGCTCACGCTGTGCCTCACCTAAAAAATCAACTGCACAGGCTGGAAGGGCACACCCAACGTGGGGAGAGCCCTTCCCGAGATCTTCCTTCAACAAGTCTGGCCATTATTATTATCTTAAAGCTGAGTAACAAAAAAATGCTTTTTCTTCCATTTATCTGCTCATTTAGGGTTAAACTGTACCTATTGATTTCATGTGCAAAAAGTTTCCTTGAGTTGGAATGTGAGGGCTAGGATACTGCTGCTTAACTCCTGGGGAAGAGCTTGCGAGAAAGTCTACCAGTTGAGTAATAGTTCACTATTAAAAAAGTTATAAATTGTACTACTTTCCAAGCCAGCAACTTCATTTATGTTTTTATTTCCAGTGTTTTAGGGCCTCCTGATCAATGCAATGGCATTTTCAACTTCAGTATTGGCTTTGACATAACTAATCAATTATGAAGATTCTTTCTAAACCCAGCTTTTTCAGTATCTTAATGCTTCAGGATCTTGAAATCAGGGCCAAAGAGTAGCCTCTAAATCAGGGTGACATTTACTAATGATTTGAAAGCTATACTTTGTAGAATGCAATATTTTTATAACAGGCCCTGTGAACGTGCTTTAAACAAGCAAACAATAAATTTAATACATGTACAAAACAAAAAAAAAAGAAAATATTAAAAGGCTTTCTGTTAAATCAATTTTAAAAATAAATATGCTAGCTCACTGCAATCTGAAATTGCTGATTGAAATTCAGAATGATAAACCTGCTTTTTCTGAATTACTTTTTCAGTATAAAAGTGGAGCAAGATGACCCACGTTGGCTTGGAGCTTGGTGGATAGGATTTCTTGCATGCTTTTTTACAATTTGGATTCTTATAATACCTTTTTCGATGTTTCCAAAACACCTGCCAGGTAAAGCTTTAGCAATACCAAGCCACTTTGGAAGAGGAATTTGTTTATGTTTGTGGGTTATAGACTGCTAGACTGTGTGTTTCCACTTTGATTCCATTTCTTGATTTACTGCTTTGGCTAAAATCTAATGATAAATACTTTTCTTTTTCTTTTTTTCCACCTCACTATGTAGCCTTTGAAACAAGGCAAATGAACTGGAGGGAGGATTTTGTGTGTGGTGTCCCTGCCCATGGCTGGGGGGATTGGAACTAGGTGAGCTTCAGGGTCCCCTCCAACCCAAACCACTCCAAGATTCTGTATCATGATGTACAGTAGAACTGGAAACAGGCACTTGAATGTGGAAACCAATGGTCAAATTTTGGAAGATGCTTGCATCTAAGTACCCAGGACTATATCTAAAGCTGCTGTTACCCACCAAGAATAATGTGGAAATTCCACTGGCTTAATTCATGCAGTGTTGCCTTTGACTATATTGCTTTATTGGTTTGGATAGAATAATAATGTATGAATCACAGTATCCCAGAGCAGTCTTCCAGAGAGATAAATATAATAGTCTCTGTTCAGGTTAGATATTATCTACGAGTCCCTTGGAAGAGCATCCAAAGGAAATTTGTGTACTAATATTGAAAGTGAAATCATGGAGGAAAAGAAACAGTGAGAAGTAGGGAACTGGGGAGTGTGCAGGGATGAAAAAAATAAAATTGAATGGGCTTCAGCATACTCTGAAGATTTTTAGAATATCCCTGATAATATCTTATTGCAGCCAAGACATTCGAATGGAAGCATGATGCTTTCAAGAAAAATCTCCTTCCAATATATTATTGATCTTTTTATAAATCTGTACCAATGAAATGCTGAAGACCTACAATATCTGAACTAGTTTTTCCAAGTAAAGGAAACACTAATTTTTTTTTGTTTTTTTGACATTAAGTCTATGAGCACAAGTATTCAATCTTTTCACTGTCAGTAAATGTGAACATTTGTAGGAACAGCAAAAATACAGGCTGAAAAAATCTCTGAAACTCATGATGATGGAAGTGAGGCCCTGGTTCAGACCGAGAATATTGGCAAAAGTTTTAAAGACTTTCCTGTGGCTCTCCTGGTAAGAAAAATCTGAAGTTTGATTAAAAAATTACATATTCTGAGAAATTAATTTCTTCCTCAGATAATCTGTAGATTCTTAGAGGTGATTCTTTATCACGTTGTGATAGTCAAGTTTCCAATGCTACTGATAATGCACGTTCACTTTTTTGATATGTGAGATTGTTAAAGCAGAAAAGCATATTACTGAAGTTCCACATAGAGTTTCTGCTTTAGAATATAGAGACTTCTGCTTTAGTTGGTATCAAAATCAAATAATTTCCAGAGCATTATGATAATTTCTCCCCATAGATACTGTTGAGGAATCCAGTGCTTATGAGTCTAATAATAGCCAGTTCTTCAGAAGCTTTAGTTGCCACTGGATTTGCCACATTTCTACCAAAGTTTATAGAAAATCAGTTTGGAAAGTCGTCAAGTTTTTCAGCAACTCTTGGAGGTAATGTGGCTTTTTATTTTTAAGTCTTAAGTATATTGTGTTGAACATCTCATTCACATTACAGGTGGAAGATTATATGGGTACCTTGTTAGAGATGTTTTTTGAATGTAATTATGTGGAATGCGGTTATCACATCAGAAACAGTATTTTTGTTGTTATTGCCTGCCCTATGAAAACTCTTGTGTTTAATTCATCAAGGGTGCAAATCTAATTGTCTGTAGGCTTTTTGAAGACTATCAAATCTCATATTGAAAGCAGAGTGAGAATTTTGTGTGCTGATGAAACTGTAGTTTATACCTTTTTTAATTCCTGGTGAAAAACATTTAATTGTCCTTATTTAAAATCAGCTGAAGGAGCACTAGCATCTTAGTCTCTACTAAGGCAATGAAGATGAAAGGCAGCTGGAAAACAGGAAGTGCTTATTGCAAATAAGGGGTTGACTTTGCCCTTCCCTTTTTCAATTCCACAATAACATTACAGTGAGATAGTTTACAATAAAATGACTTACCAGGATATGTTATAAAACTATTATTTAACTGCTTCTACAGTTGGCTTACTGTCACTTATTACTTTTGCATATCAGATAATAGGAATAGCAGAAAAAGAGGAGGCTATGAAAGCTGAGTATTAGAGAAACAGAAAAATTGGATGGCAGAGCTGCACTCTGTATGGTCACATGATTAACTCTGACACAATTACTTCTGAACAACAGCAACCAGATCAAGGCAGAAATGTCCATAGTAGCCCAGAGATGCTTGCAATATTGTAGACTCAATGTTTCTAGAACGTGTCTTGCTAAACTGTAGAGTGCTGCTATGTAAGCATTTGGTAGTTGAGCTGCTCTTTCTCAAATATGTTTGGGAGAGACTCTGACTGACTTACTCCTCTGGACAATACTAGGTAGTACTGTCACTATTTAGATGTTGTTGTTCCAAAACAAAGCATCTGCAAGTTTTACGCAGAAATACTTTGGAATACATGCTCAATTGTTAAACAATAAACAGGAGCAAAGCAGAAAACTTGAGTGTTGCTTTTTTTTGTCTGTAGACCTTGTCTGAATGTCTTTGAGTTGAAAATATTGTTAATGCTTATGAAATGTACAACTTCAAGGAAATGCTTACGCCAATGCTGAAAGCTGTCTGTCCCTGAACTGAGCTAGCTAGCCAGTCTCTGATACCAGTGACCATGAAAACTACTTGCGCTACCTTTGACTATGGTTGGTTGTGACCTCTGCAGTTCTGCCACTGTGTCTGAACTATCTTTAAAGTGCAAGTTATACTGAGTTCTGTGTTATTTTGTAGATTAGCCATCTAAAAATGCTTAGTTATTTATCTGGAATACTCATAGAGCAAATATGATAAATCATTGTGGATTATATGGCCTGTGACAGCAAAGCTGACCCACTGACATAGTTTCCTTTAAGTCTTTCAGTAGATGCCTTATTGCATCTTGTGCTGTCTCTTGTGTAATAGTGATTATGTTCTGTTACTAACAAGTTCGTAACACATGTATGAACATGGACATGTGGGAAAAAAACACCAAAGCAATGAAATAGCATTTTCTATTTTCATGAAGTGGCCTGCTGGTGTTCAGAGATTCCCGCCCAATGTGCAGTACTCCTAAGTCATCTAGTTTGACTGTGTTGAAGTTGAGTTTTGGACAACTATAAATTACAGTGTCAAGGTAAGCTTCTGAAAAGGCTAAAGGTCATGTAAGGGTAGAATAAATGCCTCATGCAATCAGATTCTGGTAGTGTAGTTTGAAAAATACATCACATGGATTGCATTTTATGGGTAACTGGATGGGTTTTTTTGATTCATTGCTTAATTGCTTCACAGTTGTGTCTTGTCTTTTTATTTAATTGCTTGTGTCTTGTTTTCCTCTAGGACTTGTATTAGTTCCAGCAGCAGCACTAGGCCAAGTCATAAGTGGCGTCTTGGTTTCCAAATACAAAATGGATTTGAAAAGCATAATCAAGTTCATGATAAGCACTTGTTCGATGGCCCTGCTATTAAACACTGTGTTTTTATTTGCTGAGTGCAGGAATGAGCCTTTTGCAGGTGTCTCTGAAACATATAATGGGTAAATATATTTTAATGCACTTTCAGCTTTGATGTTAATGTTTAAAATAAAAAGGTTACATCATAGAATACAAATTCTTTTAAAATGTCATGTTTTGCCTTGATGTATGAATCTGAAATGTTTTATGGAACTCCATAAAA